>CM076682.1:119260172-119860172 GCA_038501925.1 Xenopus petersii
GAAAAGGAAGAAAAGAGCTATTGATGCACTTAGTGAATGTGCTTGCACAGGTCCACTTTATTCTATTCCTATGTAGCGTATCGCTTGGTCCACTGTCTGGCCATTCTGTCATGTTCTGCTCTGTTGGTCATGTACTGAGTGGCGATACTTCCAACAAGAGGGTCCGCTGGAAAGGAGAAAGAAGAAATTGACAGGCTAATGTACATAAAGCATGGTCATTACTCCTGAGACGGTTCCCTATTATTAACCAGTTCTTAAAACCTAAAACTATGATTGTAATCTCTTGGGACCTTCCAGATTTCATACAAGGTGTCACACAGCTGACCCTACACATCAAACTAACTTTAGATTGAGAAGACATCAACTGACAAATTTGCCTTTTAATGAAGTCAACAGCGCTACAGCATTCAGGGAAGTGCAAAATCACACCCTTTACTGCCCATTTAGGGTCAGGGCACACAGGCAGACTCAGAGAGATTAGTTGCCCTGTGACAAATCTCCTCTTCTTTGAGCGACTAATCTCCCGTTGCAGGGGAGGCAGTTCGGGGAGATTAGTCGCCCGAAGAAGAGGAGATTTGTCGCAGGGCAACTTTGGAAAATGAATTGCTCCGAGTGCCATCCCGCCAGCGATTTACATTTTAGCAACTTCAGAAAACTAATCGCTCCAAGTGCCATCCCGCCGGCCACAGTTCGAAGAGATTAGTCGCTCCTAAGAAGAGGAGATTTGTCGCCGGGCGACTAATTTCCCTGAATCTGCCTGTGTGCCCTGACCCTTAGAAGCACTTGTAGCACTCAGCACCCCATGTCAGACTTTTAAGGTGCAGGGCCCATTGTTAATAGGTGCAGGGCAGCCCTTACCTTACTGAATGCCATAGGGAAGAATGAGGGCTCCTTTGCACTCTGTGGTTCTTCCTTCCTTGAATGTGTGAGTAATGTGCACATTATAAGGTGGGTAGGAATGGGGGACACCTATGTGCCTCCTCCAGCCAATCACTCACGAATGCAGTGCTGCCAATGCTGTATCCATAGAGAGGAAGGTGGGCTTCTGCACTCCATTCTCAACTACAACCTGCTCATGAGGTGCAAAGCAAGCGGCAAATGCAAGATACTTGGTACAGTTATGGGACCTGTAATCCAGAATGTTCGGGACCTGGGGCTTTCCAGATAATGGATATTTCTGTAAACCCAATAGGCTGGTTTGCTTCCAATAATGATTACCGATATCTTCGTTTGGACAAAGTACAAGGTACTGATTTATTATTACAGAGAAATTACAGGAAATCTTGTGTAAAAATTTGGATAAAATGGAGTCTATGGAGATGGACTCTGTAATTCAGAGATTTCTGGATAACGAATCCCATACATGTTTGAACAAACAAAATCTTTCCACCTCCCCTCAAAAAAGCACCTCCAAAAAAGTAACACATAGTTTATTGCCTTTCAGTTAGCTTGGTTGCATCCAGTGTAGGTTTATTATAGTGACTTACAGTATAATAAGGGATGAATCCAGGATTCCGTTTGGGATTCAGCTTTTTTCCGCAGGATTCGGATTTGGCCAAATCCTTGTGCCTTGCCGAACTGTGTATGTGTCTATGTAAATTAGGGCTTGGAAGGGAAATTACACGACTTTTCGGCACAAAACAAGGAAGCAAAAAAATCCCCCCCCCCACTTTTTCCTTTCCTGGCCCTAATTTGCATATGCAAATTAGGATTTGGTTAAGTATTCGGGCAAATCTTTCACAAAGGATTCGTCCGAATCCCAAATAGTAGATTCAGTGCATTCCTACTTATAACTCAGCAGCCTGGTAGCAGATAAAGATTTTATACTTTCACAAGATACTATATTTCTTATAGCCACGGTATACTTATTGTTTTCACTGTGTTTTTAGAAATGCCACCATGAAGCATTTCTGGGTTATTTTGATATCATTTTATTATTGTGTTGAGGTCAACCACAAATCCAAATTGTTCATGTTTATAACAGAGAGGTTTTGGCTTTTGGGATTATGAGTTGGCAGCTGATGTTCTGATTATAAAATAATCCTATGAATGTTACTTTTTAATACTGATCGCATAGATAAAATCAAATCGAGGTATAGGATCTGTTATCCAGAAAACTCTTTATCCAGAAAGTAACATATTACAGAAAGACCATCTTCCATAGCCTCAATTTTATCCAAATGATCCAATTTTTTAAAACATGATTTACCTTTTTTCTGTAATAATAATAAAACAGTACCTTCTACTTGACCCCCCCCCGTCTGCATTCCATTGAATTGTGTAAATTGGAGTATGCTGATTAATTGTGTTTGATGAATTTGCACAAATGTTTTGACGGAAATCATTTTAAAAAATTGGGATTATTTGGATAAAATGGAGTCTATGGGAGATTACTTACTGTAATTTGGAGCTTTCTGGATAACGGATCTCATACTTGTACATGGCTGCAGGGGCTAGAGCGGTCTGTGCTTAACACAGTGGAAAAATAGCCTTTCTGGAACTTATGAATTTTTAACTGTCTCATTAGGATCACAGTATTTTAGAAGTATATATAACACACATACTATACAGAGGCCTGGGCAAGAAATTGAAATGAATATTTAATCACACCATTTGGTTAATATACATTTATTTACCAGTTATCTGGTAAGCTCATACAATGCACTGGATAATCTCTGAGCCGCCTGGTTAAAGAGAAGTATCACATTGACAGCTTTTTATTTCAATTATTAAATATATAATTTCCCTAATTGAATTAGACTAGATAAAATATTATTTGTTAATTAGCTTATTAGGATTCATTGTGACATGTTGCCCTAACTAGAGTGGGTATTAAATGATTACTCAGGCTCTGCGCTGTAATAACGAATAAGATTAAGTAAATGAAGGAAAATGGACTGAATGCGGGGATTAGAATGAGCAGAATTCTTATTAACAATTCTCAGTGAAAGTGAAGAAAAAGCTGTATTTTGTATTAGCTTTTAGTATCCTTCCCTGTAGTATTTTATATTTATGTTGAGCTGTGTATGAAGGGTACACCGTCTAATGATATCAATTTTACATGAATGTTTGTGTGTGTGTGTATATTCAATACTTAGGGGGTTATTTACTAAACTCCTAATGCAAAAATCACAAAAAATTCGTGATTTTTTTTTTTTATAAAATTGGACTTTTAAAAAAATCACGAATTTTTCATAATTTATTAAACCCAGAGGATGGAAAAGTCAGGATCTGAAAATACGGCATCTCAGACTGTCGAGGTTGCATATAAGTCAATGGGAAAAGTCCCAATGATTTTTGGTTTTGTGCAATACCCCCAAAGTATTCAGAGTTTTCGGGTGAAAATTACGAAAAAATCGTGAAAATCGGATGAAAAATCAGAAAAAATCTTGACAATTTGATAAAAATCCTAAAAAAAATCCCGGAAAATCATATTTTTTTTCCCGCAATGCAAATTTCTGGGAAAATGTAATAATGAATAAGCATTAAAAACTCGAGCAGAGTTTGTAACAGAAAATATTGAGATAAATTCGTACTTTGATAGTAACTATGCTTGAGATGGCAAACAATGATGAACTGCTTACAGATAGAGGAATAAAATACTTTTATAAACTGTATTCTGATAGATTGTCTGTAAGGTGACATTAAAAGCATAACTCCTAAAGTAACCTCTCCACTCTCAGGGCACAAAAACACTGACAGCACTGGATTTGTAGGTGCTCAAGGGCTGCCCAAGGTAATTGCGGTTAATTGCTCTTGCGCTACACACAGGTAACGCCTAGAGAATAAATATCCCAGCTAATAATACAACTCTATAGTTCCCAAGGAATATTAATGCAATTTTTCACAAGGTCCTTACCAGGGTTGCAGTCTGTGAGCAGAGAGCAGATAGACAGGAGGACTTTGGAAATTGTGAGTGCTGGGCTCCAGTTATCTTTCAGGATGTCGAGACAGATCACTCCCTGGCTGTTTATGTTACAGTGGTAAATTCTCGTCCGAAATGTCACCTAAGGAGAATAAAATGCCTGATGATGATGATGATGATGCCAGGATATTAAAGAAATAAGCAGCAATACATTTTTGTGGGTGAACACAAATGAAACACAAATGAAACACAAACACCTTAGCTGGCACTTGAATTTTATGTATAGGGTTGCCATCTTTTCTGGAAAAAAATACCGGGCTTACTATATTTTTAGCTTTTTTCCCTATTAATAACATTGAGCTCAACCATCATTTTTACCAGCCAGGCCAGTAAAATACTGGTCCAGGTGGCAACACTACTTATGTATGAAATTGCAGGGTTCCTAAAGGACCAGTAACATAAAACTTTTTTTTTTTTTTTTTTTAAATTCACTTAAAAAAAACCACCAAGACAGTTTTAACTTTAAATTCTTTTTATTAAGAAATGACTTACCGATTCTCTGCTTGCACTCCTCTTCAGAAACGGCGACAGTGCTATGATCCATCGTGCGGTGCTCGATTTCTCCTCCCTGGCTATATCTCCTATAGAAGGCAGAGAGGAGAAATCGAGCGCCTCACGATGGATCATCGCCCTGTCGCCGTTTTTGAAGAGGAGCGCAAGCAGAGAATCGGTAAGTCATTTCTTAATAAAGCCTTTGCGAATTTAAAGTTAAACTGTTAAGTAGGAACAAATTTAAATTTTTTTTATTTTTATGTTACTGGTCTTTTAATAAACACAAGGTCATAGTGTGTAATATTCCATATTTCCTTCCTGTAAGAGCATGCAGCACAATAATCATTTCAAATGCCACAAGTTTGCTTTTGCATTGAGCCATATCTTTATGAATGGTTGTTTCTAAATAACTTTTCAATTGATTTATATTATTTATTTTTTAGTTTTCTGAATAATTTGCAGCCTTCTTTCGAGCTTTCAAAAGGGGGTCACTGACCCCATCTCAAAAACAAATGCTCTGTAAGACTACAAATGTATTGTTATAGCTACTTTTTATTACTCATCTTTCTATTCAGCCCTCTCCTATTCATATTCCAGTCTCTTATCCAAATCATTGCTTGGTTACTAGGGTAATTTGGCCCCTAGTAACCAGACTGCTGAAGTTGCAAACTGGAGAGCTGCTGAATATAAAGCGAAATAACTCAAAAACCGCAATAATAAAAAATGAAAACCAATTGCAAATTGTCTCAGAATATCACTCTCTACATCATACTAAAAGTTATCTCAGGTGAACAACCCCTTTAAAATAAATTAGTAGTAGTGATGGGTGAATTCCCGTTTCGTATCGCAGAAAAATGAGCGAATTTCCCGTGATTCACGTCTCGTTTTGGACGCAGGCGTCCGTTTTTGGACGTCCGTGCACTTTTGCCGGTGAAAATGCAATGGCGTCCAAAAAAAACGGCGACGAAGCGCAGGAATTCGCTGCAAATTCGTGTCTGGCGAATAAATTCGCCCATCACTACTTAGTAGAATTGTTGGCTTCCAAAAAGGATTAATTATGTCTTAGTATATCCTAGATTAAGTTCAAGTCACTGTTTTATTATTAAAGAGAAAAAAGGAAATCCTTTTTAAAATTCTGAATCATTTCATTAAAATGGAGAGACGGCCTTCTATAATTCAGAGCTTTCTGGGTTGCTGGATAACTGTGTACTTGATTGATGCATTTCTTAATGACCTACTATACTTTCTTTTGGCTGCTGACTTTAAATCATACAACAAAAAAAGCACCTGTTTCCTCCTGGGAGTAACACAGGCTTTTTTTTTCCATTAGTGCAAAAATGGCAAAGGAAAACATGGATTATTAAAATGAAACTAAATTAAAAAGTAAACTTAACATGTAAGCTGGGTAAGCATTTTTAAACTACTGTTATATATTATAAAATATTACACTAGTTGGGCGTATAGTGTTTTTATAACTCCTATTTTCCCAGCTGCATTTTTCCTGGAAAATTTGTTGTCAGAACACCCAAAATTGGCTCCTGTATCCTACTGTTCTCTAAAGCAATCAAGTGAAAACATCAGCAGAAGACTGTGTTTTCTATTCAAACACAAAGCCATACACACACACAGTCATACACACACACACAGTCATACACACAGTCATACACACACACACAGTCATACACACACACACACACACAGTCATACACACACACACAGTCATACACACACACACACACACACACACACACACAGTCATACACACACACACAAACACAGAGTCATACACACACACACACACACAAACACACAGTCATACACACACACACAGAGTCATACACACACACACAGTCATACACACACAGTCATACACACACACACACACACAGTCATACACACACACACAGTCATACACACACAGAGTCATACACACACACACACACAGTCATACACACACACACACAATCATACATACACACACAGTCATACACACACACACACAATCATACATACACACACACACACACACACACACACACACACAGAGTCATACACATACACAGCCACACACACACACACACACACACACACAGTCATACACACACACACACAGTCATACACACAGTGATACACACAGTCATACAATCACACACACAGTCATACACACTGCACAGATTTGAAGAGATGGAGAAAGGTGGTACATAACAGGGTTATATACTTTTACCAGTGTAGGATAAATCTGTTCAGTACACAACATAGATATGGTCTGGCGGGGACTATAGCCCTGTGCTTGAATTGTAGCAGAAAAGTGCTTTTGATTGACTACTAAATAACAGCAGGCTTTTAGCTTACCGTTTGTGTGTATTGAAGTCATTAGCATGCTGCTCTAAGGCATAGTTAATAGCGGATATATTTTTCACTATCACATTTACCACTGGGTTATTTTTAGGTCTGATTGTCAATTAAGGGGTAAGTATACTCTATGTAAATCTGTCACTTTCCTTGGAAAACACTGGGGAACAAACAGTAATATTCATATTAATGGAGGAAAGGGAGCGAATGTAAGTGCTTATTTGAAGGAGGGGGGTTTAATGGAGCAACTGAATTCCTTCTGCTGTAGGTTATATTATTACATAGCCGTGTAGTATTGTGACCAGTGCGGCTGCAGGCAGCAGGGCAGGAGAAGTAAGAATGACTATAGATAATCTCATACCTCCCAACATTTGAAAATAGAAAGGGACAAAAATTGTTTTTGACCACGCCCATTTTATGGTCGTGCCCCTGGTCTAGCCCTTGTTAAAAATGGCTAATTCTAAGCATCTTTTCAGCTGGTATTCATTTTTTGAATGGGGTTCCATGACCCCATCTATAAAACCAAAGCTCTGTAAGGCTACAAATTTATTATTGCAATTTTCTTTATTTAAAGGTCCTCTACAATTCATATTACAGTCTCTTATTCAATGCATAGTTGCTAGGATAATCAAGACCCTAGCAACCAGATTACTTAAAATTGCAAACTGGAGAGCTGCTAAATAAAAAGTTAAATAAAAAAAGCTAAAACCACAAATAATAGAACATGAAAACCAATTCCAAATTGTCTCAGAACCTCACTCTTTACATCATACAAAAAGCCAAATTAAAGGTTAACGACGCCTTTAATAGCAGACACAAAACAACAATTAATTAAATACTTCCTTTCAAACACGTGCAATCATTTGATTGCATTTTATTATGAGGTAAGTAAGATGCTGGACAGTGGGGGGGGGGGGGGCAGTAGATGTGATCAATTTGGATTTTGCCAAAGCGTTTGATACTGTGCCCCACAAATGACTGATTTCTAAATTAAGGTCTGTTGGCCTTAATGAAGTTGTTTGCACATGGATAGGAAACTGGCTACAGGATCTGGTACACAGAGTGGTTGTTAATGGTACATTCTCTACTTGGAGTAAGGTTCTTAGTGGGGTCCCTCAGGGCTCTGTATTGGGTCCACTTCTTCCAACAAGATCTTGACAAACTGACAATCTGGGCAGCTAAGTGGCAAATAACATTCAATGTTGATAAATGTAAAGTCATGCACCTGGGATATAAAAATATCCAAGCCACTTATACCCTTAATGGGACTGCACTAGGCAAATCCATTATGGAAAAGGACCTTGGAGTCCTTGTAGATGATAAACTTGGATGTAGCAAGCAATGCCAGTCAGCAGCATCAAGGGCAAATAAGGTCTTGAGCTGTATTAAAAGGGGCATAGAGTTACGGGAGGAGGGGGTCATTCTTCCACTGTATAGAGCACTTGTAAGGCCCCATCTAGAATATGCCGTACAGTTTTGGTCTCCATCTCTCAAACAGGACATTATTGTATTAGAGAAGGTCCAGAGAAGGGCAACTAAGCTGGTAAAAGGTATGGAAATTCTTAGCTATGAAGAAAGACTGCCCAAATCAGGGATGTTCACGCTGTAGAAGAGGCGTTTAAGGGGTGATATGATTACTATGTATAAATATATAAGGGGATCATATAATAATCTCTCTAATGCTTTATTTACCAGAAGGTCTTTCCAGCTGACACAAGGTCACCAATTCTGATTAGAAGAAAAGAGGTTCCGCCTAAATATTCGGAAGGGGTTTTTTTTTCAGTGAGAGCTGAGAAGATGTGGAATTCTCTCCCTGAATCAGTTGTACAGGCTGATACATTAGATACATTAGCTTTAAGAAGGGGTTGGATGGCTTTTTAGCAAGTGAGGGAATACAGGGTTATGGAAGATAGCTCATAGTACAAGTTGATCCAGGGACTAGTCCGATTGCCATTTTGGAGTCAGGAAGGAATTTTTCACCCTCTGAGGAAAATTGGAGAGGCTTCAGATGGGGTTTTTTGCCTTCCTCTGGATCAACTGCAAGTTAGGCAGGTTTACAAAAAGTTAAAAGGTTGAACTTGATGGACATGTATCTTTTTTCAAACTAACTTACTATGTCTAAATGCAACCTGCTGGTTGATATGGGTTACTGCTCCAGGCTACTAAATTTCTAAAAATCATATTTTCCATAATATAATCAGATATATCAGAAACATAATTTATTTTATGCATGGAAATATAACTAATTTGGAAAGTTCCATGTCTCCTGAATGAACCAATACCAAATATGTATAGTTTTATGGCAATCTCTGACATATATACAGTAAGTCAAACACTCCCAGCAGGACACTACTTCTGATTTCAAGCCCAAAAATTCCACTAACAATAGGTTTACCCTAGCAACCCATACATTATTGCAAAGAAGAGATTCTGATGAATCCAAAATAAGTAAATGTGTCTTATAGGGATGCACCGCATCCAGGATTCGGTTCGGGATTCAGCCTTTTTCAGCAGGATTCGGCCGAATCCTTCTGCCTGGCTGAACCGAATCCGAATCCTAATTTGCATATGTAAATTAGGGGTGGATAGTGAAATCACGTGACTTTTAGTCACGAAAGAAGATTTTTTTCCCACTTTTTCCTTTCCTGCCCATAATTTCCATATGCAAATTAGGATTCGGTTCGAATCTTTCGCCAAGGATTCTGGGATTCGCTCGAATCCCAAATAGTGGATTTGGTGCATCCCTTGTATCTTATTATTCCAAACTAACCAGTCACAACTCTTTTTATAAAACGTATTGACATTTTTGAAAAATGACCTCAAGGCTTCCAGTTTACATGACCTTATCTCCCACATAACATTAGGTACCAAGATAAAACACCCTAAATATGAAAAGCCAGGTCCACTGAACAGTTTGATGCCCAATGTGCATAGGTTTACCCAAGTATTTGGCATATAGGGGCCTCAAAATGAAGACACCTCATAAGAACTATCATTTCTGTCATTCTAGCTACTGCAAAATCAACACATTTTCTGCATTTCATGAGGGGTACATCTAGAAAAAGTACATTCTGGAAAGTCATATATTGTTGGAAAGTAGATATCCCCTCTAATCCAAGTAAATATTTCTTTCTACACAAAAGTATCAAACTGCAAAGCTTTACTAAACTATGACATTTCTGAAAATCACCTAAAAATGTTTGCAGCATTTATCTCACACAATTTTTTACATACAAAGAAGAATGCCAGAGGTCTAATTAACGGCACAATCTTTACTAAAATGTGTATGGAAATAAGTGTGTAAATAAAGGCCATTTATTGTTTCTGTACGTCCTTGGCAACACGTATGGCGCATATACTTGGCAGGCAAAGGGTTAAGGTCATAAACTCTCATGTCAGTTAGATGCCTAGTTAATTACCCAATAAAAATTCTTCACAATCCTGTTCCAGTTATTTCACATGGCTGAAACAGCACTGAATAGGAATTTATGAAAGACATTTTATTTACATAGATTTTTAGACTTTTGGCTTTAGATGAATACCTAATTCTTCTTACATTTATCCATCATAAAGTGAAGTTACATAAAAACAAAATTTTTCCTCATTCCCAAATATTCCAACTATATTCTGGGATTATACAGGTATGGGACCTACTACTACATGGGGTATTCTGGATAGGGGATCTTTCTGTAATTTGGATTTCCATACTTTAAGAAAAATAACAAACATTAAAATAACTTAGTAGTATTTTTGGCCTCCAATAAGGTTTAATTATATCTTAGTTAGGAATAAGTTTAAGGAACTGTTTTATTAATACAGAGAAAAAAGGAAATCATTTTTAAAATTCTGAATCATTTCATTAAAATGGAAACTTTGAGAGACAGCCTTCTTGTAAGTTAGAGCTTTCTGGATAATGGGTTTCTGGATAACCTGTACTTGATTGATGCATTTTCATACCATACTTTCTTTTGGCTGGTGACTTTAAATCAGGGGTGCCCAAAAGTAGGGATGCACCGAATCCAGGATTCGGTTCGGGATTCGGCCAGGATTCGGCCTTTTTCAGCAAGATTCGGATTCGGCTAAATCCTTCTGCCTGGCCAAACCAAATCCGAATCCTAATTTGCATACGCAAATTAGGGGTGGGGAGGGAAATCACGTGACTTTTTGTCCGAAAACAAGGAAGTAAAAAATGTTTTCCCCTTCCCACCCCTAATTTGTATATGCAAATTAGGGGTCGGTATTCGGCCGAATCTTTCACGAAGGATTCAGGGGTTCGGTCGAATCCAAAATAGTGGATTCGGTGCAAAAGGAAGATTGGGATCTACCAGTAGACCTTTAGCTGGTGATCAGTCGATCTCAAGACACTGTCAACACACAACTTGGCTAAAACAACCTCCTGTTTCATGCTTTTCATTCAGATATTTATTATTTTTAAGGTTACATAAGAAATGGTTGTTAAATATAGCAATATAAATTCTCTCATAAATAATTATAATAAAGTAATATTTTCGATGGAACAGAATGCTAACTGCTTTTATGGATGTAGATCATAATGGGTCAACACCAATAGAAGTAGACCCCGCATTACTAAGTAATTACTAAGTATGGGCACTCCTGCTTTAAATCATACAACAAAAATGCACCTGTTTCCTCCTGGGAGTAACAAGGAACAGCTAAGGTATATAAAGGTATGGGATCTGCTATCTGGAAATACATTATTCATAAGGCTCCAAATTACAGGATGGACGTCTCCTGTAGACTCCATTTTATCCAAATATTTTAACATGTATTTCTTTTTTCTCTGCAATAATAATATAGAACCTTGTACTAGATCCCAACTAAGATATAATTAATCCTTATTGGAAGCAAAAACAGCCTATTGGGTCTATTAAATGTTTACATGATTTTTTAGAAGACATAAGGTATGAAGATCCAAAATACAGAAAGATCCATTATCCTGAAAACACCGGGTCCCGAGCATTCTGGATAACAGGTCCCATAACTGAATTGAATTTTTTTCATGATTTATTTTTTCGTTATGATAGCTTAGAGCTGACAAACAAGTCTATGTATAAGGCTTCTGTAATGCACTAGTCGCCCATGGATTCCCTTTTAGCTGATATAATCAACAGTGCCAAAGTATCAGCCTTGGACTTGCATAGCTGAATAATTACTTGCTGAGAATAACTTATCAAGTACGGAAATTTACTTTGTGCTGTTGCATTTATAAAGCAGAAAAATTAATAATGAATAATTAATGGACATGATGTTGCTTTATCAGATTGTAGCCATAAAAGCTTAATTATAGGCATATTCATGATTACAGTTTCATTTAAGGGAAATATACTTCAGTATCTGCCTACCGTATATACTCGAGTATAAGCCGTCCCGAGTATAAGCCGAGGTACCTAATTTTACCTCCAAAAACTGGGAAAGCTTATTGACTTGAGTATAAGCCGAGGGTGAGAAATGCAGCAGCTTCTGGTAAGTTTCAATCTCGTTTTTGGATGACTATTCTTAGGCGCTGGCTACTATTCTAAGGCGCCGCAGATATTCTTAGGCGCCGGCTACTATTCTAAGGTGCCGGCGACCGTTTTTGTGCTTGACCCGAGTATAAGCCGAGGTAGAGTTTTTCAGCATATTTTGGGGGCTGAAAAACTTGGCTTATACTCGAGTATATACGGTATATGTATTTTTATATAGAGGCAATGTACTAATATCCCAGGCAACCATGTAAAGGAACTACGCATGTTGGATTCTAGGAAGAATGTATATGGCACATGGATTGCCTGATATACTGCATTTCTGACCTCTGCTATCATTCCAGTTAATAGATGAACAGCCGTGTTGACCCATAAAATGTTTATATTGTGGTAAAACTGACAGGTGAGTGCTTTGACTTTTTTTTTTTTACTTAGAACGGATACCCTCTCTAGACAGGTATCACTACAGCTCAAAACACAATGTTACTCACCAAAGTATTGTAGTGGGGAAAGTGCTGAGTGTGACACTGTTCTGACAATGCTACGAGATCTACTTAAACACACGTAGGACATGCACTGATGTCCTACAGGGCCCACTATGTGTACTTGCAAAATCACATATTCTTCCTTTGTAATAATGAAAACTTTTGGTAAGTATTAGCTATGTTTATATAATCGACAACTACAGTTATATTCTGTATATGCTCTGAATTTACTCAGTCCCACTATGTATATATACAGAGGAGAGACTGTTGCCATATGCCTGGTGAAATCTTGATTGAAATGGGGGCATGGTAACATAGCGAATGTTATGTAAATTGCATTTAAAGTTACCTTAAAATCTATGCAATTGACGTAACTTCTGCAAAAGCTGTTGTGACTTGCCTACAAACGGACGTAACTTACATATCATGGAATGAGAATCAAAGTGTTCTAAAAGAATGACAACATAATGTAATGTTGCCCTGCACTAGTAAAACTGGTGTGTTTGCTTCAGAAAAACAATTATAGTTTATATAAACATAGTGCTGCGCAGCTATGGGGGCAGCCCTTGAAGCACAGGATACACAATTGATCAGAGATAAGTTCTGAAGAATCCCATTGCATACCACAGAGCTTATGTTACTGCCTTTACTCATTTTTCAGAGTTGAATGGCTGCCCCCATGGCTACACAGCAGCTTGTTTATGTAAACATTTCATTACATTTTCATTATTTTAATGCACTTTTATTTTTATGTTGGCTTTGAAGAAGCCAACACACTGATCTACTAGTTCAGCTCGTTCTTATTATGTTGGCTTTGAAAAAGCCAACATCTTGATCTACTAGTTCAGCTCGTTCTTATTATATTGGCTTTGAAAAAGCCAACATCTTGATCTACTAGTTCAGCTCGTTCTTATTCTTATTCTTATTAGCGCCCCCCGGTTTTCTAAACGCTACTCCTCCTACAGTTTTAGGGGTACAAGCGCCAAACTTTCCACACCTATTCGCCTTATAGCAAAGTACGTTGCTTGTGCTTTAGTAAGCGATCCCACCCACTGCGCCCGTGCGGCGGACCACCGGAGACGCCTTTTTTCGTATTGACTTTGACAGGGAAAATTTTCAAATCGCTGCCGCTCGTACAGTTTTGAAGCTACACTCCCCAAACTCGGACCGCATATTGTTGGTGCCACCCCGAATAAAAATATGTATTTTTGGGGGGCAAGTGGGCGGAGCTACCAACAGCCAATGAAATTTTAGCAATTTTCTAAACGCTACTCCTCACAGAGTTTTAGGAGTACAATTATGAAACTTTGCACACTTGTTGGGCTCATACCCGAATAGGTTGCTTGTGCTCTGTTAAGCAATCCCACCCTCCGTGGCCCTGTGGCGGCCCCCCAAAGACCCCATTTTTTCCCATAGACTTTCATTGGAAAATCTGAAACTTTTGCCACTCGTACAGCATTAAAGTTACACTCACCAAACTTGGGTCACTTAGTCATGGGGTCAACCTGAAAAGTTCTGTCACATTTTGTGACTCCAAAAAGTGGGCGGAGCAACAGCCAATCAGATTTTCCCTATTGACTTTAATGAGAAAATGTCAAACACTGTCATTCCCACAGTGTTAAAGCCAGAGACCCAAAACATGGCACCATGGGTCACTGGGGTTCAAATTTTGAAAAGTGGGCGGCGTCTACCACAGCCAATCAAATATTAGCCATTTGTTTAAATTGGAAAAGTTAAAACTGTCGCCGCTCTTAGATTGTTCATGGGAGGGTCCTCAAACTTGGCACAGTTGGTCACTGGAGGACCGGGATCAAAATCTGGAAAAGTGGGTGGAGCCAAAAACAACCAATCAGATTTCTTTGATGATTTCAATGGGAAAAATTAAAATTGCTGCCATTTGCACGTTATTGATGTCATGGACCTCGAATATCACAAATGTGGTCACTGGGTGTTTGCACTTCAAAGTTAGGAAAAGTGGGTGGAGCCACCAACAACCAATCAAATGTCATTCATTGATTTTCAATAGAAAAACATGCCATTTTTACATGTTAAATGTCATGATTCCGAAACCTTAAAGTGTTAGTCACTTGGTGACTCTGGTTCAGAATTAGGAAAAAAAGGGGGCGGGGCAACAACAGCCAATCGGATTTCAGCCATTGACCTTAATGAAAAACGCCAAATTGCTGCTATTATTACGGCGTAAATGCCAAGTGTCCCAAACTCAGCACAATTACTCACTGGGTGACTGTAGTCAAAATCTAGGAAAAGTGGGCGGAGCCAATAACAGCCAATCAGATTTTACCTATTGACTTCAATGTAAAAGTTTCAAATACTGCCATTCTCACAGTTTTAAAGCCAGAGGCCCCAAACTTGGTACAGACCATGACTGGGGTTAAAATTTGGAAAACTGGGTGGAGCTTAAAACAGCCAATCAAATATTACCTATTGCTAATCAATATCAATATATAAGTTGCTGCCATTCTTTCACAGTTAATGGCAGGGACATCAAACTTGGCACAGTTGGTCACAGGGGGACTGGGATTCAAATTTTAAAAGTGGAAGGAGCCAAAAACAGCCAATCAGGTTTTTGGATTGATTTTAATGGTACAATTTGATCTGCTTCAATTTTCACCGTTTTAAACCAGATTCTACCAACTTTGTGTACTCTCTATGCACCAGGGGCGACTGGCCCCAACACCTCTTGCGTTTCAAAGCCAACATCTTGTGGTTTCTTCAGAAACGACCATCTAGTTTAGTGTTACTATTCCTTTTATTATTTTAACTACAGTAGAACCCCCATTTTACATCCCGTGATTTTAAGTTTTTCCTCATTTTGTTTTGTGGTCCCACCTGTATATTAATAATACATTTCCCTCGATTTTACATTTTCCTGGATTTTACACCATTTTCTTCTAGTCCCCTGAAAAACGTAAAAAAGGGGTTCTACTGTATTTATATAAAATGCCTATTAGCAGCAGCAACATCAGCTGTTTGGGATCTATTTACTGACATGAGCCATCACCTACATGAACTTTTTAGCAGTGGAAGGACTAGTTATTGGGCCCCACAGCAACATCATTGGGTCCCGAAACTCTTGGACTAAGACATTTTTCATAAACACATATTGCAGCTGTGCATTTTATCTGACTATCCAGCTCGTTCCTTTCCCTTTGTTTTTATTCATTATTTATATCTGACCTATTCTTTCGGCTGTTGGCTCTCCTATACGAAGGTCTCTTTTGATTTCCTTCGCAAACATTAAAACCTCTTTTGACCCTTGGGATAGAGTTGTGTTAGTGAATTTGTGCAATGCTGCAAGGTGCTGAGGAGAACATGCAATTTGGAATTATAAAGCATGGAGCAAACCCTGCTATGATAGGGTGTACAAGTAGTGCTGGAACACATACAAGTTGTAATTGTTATATTCAAAGCCGCAGGCTCAAGAATCGTATAAAGACTACTTTGTCAGCACAGTCCACAAAGAAATGTAATTTTCCAGTTTCGACAAAAAAAAAAAAAGAAAGAAAAAAAAGGATAGCTGGTATTTTTCCTGAGAGGCACAGTTAGAGTTATGCTTATAAATAGCAGAGTAAAGTACATTGCCTCTGTACAGTGCTATAAGGCACACTGCTAAGTCATTTTGCAAAAAGGTGTTATATACTATTTAAGATTTTTAAGCATATTAACGACCTCTGATATAAAAAAAAAAAAAAGTCACGTAACAGAAAACGTGATTGTGTTCTGCATTTCCAGGGGTTGAATCAGCAGACATAAATGCAGCATGCATACAATACACATTACATATCATTACAAACCTTTGGTGGCTTAAAGGGGTAATCTGGCGAAAATGCTATATCAAGAAAGAACACCCCTCCCTCATAAACAGATCCAGGAGGCCCTAGTATGGTTGATCTCCATTCATAAATGTTATCTCCTTTGGGTCCGGCACTGCAACACAAAAATACATGAAAATACCAAATTAAGTTAATATACTCCATAAAATAGACATATAGTAACTGTATAATGCAAGATAATATATTTCAAGTGTATAACTAAAGGCATTCAGAATGCCTGGTTTGAGGTTCGCAAGGGATTATGTTTGAAAAAACCCCACTGACTCATAAATTGATCTCCTATGAATCCACCGGTGGCAGCAGTGTGGTACCTTTATGTTTTTACTACTGGAGAATGATTTATTACTGCCTAATTAAAAGACTGTAATCATTATTCAGCTGTATTAGTTTCCCCCCCTTAATGCAAATCAATTTGCAGCAGTAAAATATATATATCTCAAAGGAAAAAATATGCACACCAGGATTTGTATATAAAAAGTTAAAATTCCATATTTATTGGTTTACATTAAAAAATCAGCAAATGTTAAACGTTGGCTGATTTTTTAATGTAAACCAAAAATATGGAATTTTAACTTTTTGTATACAAATCCTGGTGTGCATCTTTTTTCCTTTGCTATTTGGATAATTTTGCCAGTAAAGATAGCACCTATATATTATATATATATATATGTATTTTACACACATCTCAGGGATTATGTAATATTTCACAAAATATTACACAGTGTACTAACACCTGGACTAATAAACTATATGTATGTCTCTGCATTTTTTTAAAATGTATATCCCATCTACAGTTTAGAGTGTATGTAATAATGCAATTATATATATATATATATATATATATATATATATATATATATATATATATATATATATTTATGCAGATATGTAGCAGACATGACATCACTCAGGATTGATTAAAGGGGAACTTCGGCTTCCAAACCAAAATTTGATAGAGGCCCACATAACACAGAAACCCCAATATACCCATCACAGTTACCCGTTTTTCAAAAAGTATGAATAAATGCCATTTTCTATGCTGAAATCCAGCTGGTTAACAGTTCTCTTTCTGCATCATTTGAAATCCTGACAGGGAAGGAGGGACTAAACACTAATGTTACAAATTGTAACAACTACTTCACAGCTGACAGCATGCAGTAACTATATAACCCACAATGCATTGCACAGTGATGTTCCTTTCCTTATTGAAACCACGTGTGCAGGGTATTGTGTCTAAGGCCAGCTGACTGTTGATACAAAGTAACAGTAGTCAGCCAGCTCAGCAAAGTAGTCAGAAAGATCAGCAGAAGAGCAGGGGGCTAGATTTGGCAACTTCCAGAAACCAATAAAAATCATGAAAAATCTGCATAATTTTTAATTGATGTATATTGCAAAGATGCTTGAAATTATGTTTACTTTTCAAAAAGCTCAAGTTATATTATTGTGGAGTTCCCCTTTAAGTAAAATACTGAGGTTTATTTATCCAACGTTTCGGTTTATTTATTCGACAGTTCTGTTGCACACAAGACACTGTCATTTGGATATGTAGATTGTGGCAAGAAGCATGTTTAACATGTATTGTACAGACTTCCCCAATATATACCTTCAAAGGACAAAATTGTAATCAGTGAACAGCCTCTTTGAAATCGTCAGATAACTGCCACTCTGGTTGTTATAAAGTTAACTGTAAGGCTGCAGCATCCCCTTAATCACTTAGGATTCCTTCTCCTCGTCTAACCCTCTCGGTCCCCTCCTTAAAGAATTTGCTTTGACTCTTGACTTATGAGCCTGCTCAGTTCTTCTCAGCTCAGATTACTAAACACACCCTCCAGTCTATCAGCCAATGAAGAGATAGAAACTCTAGCTGTCTGATCCAATTTTTTTCTTCTGAGCTCAACTTAATTATTACAGTACTCAACATAGGGGTGTCCAAACTTTTTGCAACAAGGGCCAGATTTGGTGAGGTGAAAATGTGCAGGGGCCGACCATTTAGCCTAACACCGATATGCCTTCGGAGGTAGCTAACTAGCGAGTTAGGCCCTAAATGAGTAATAAAAAGTAGCAATAACAATAATTTGTAGCCTTCCAGAACATTTGGTTTTTAGATGGGGCCAGTGATCCCCATTTGAAAGCTGGAAAGAGTCAGAAGAAGGCAAATAACCCAAAAACTATACAAAAGATATAATAAAGGCCAACTGCAAAGTTGCTTAGAATAGGTCAGTACAGCATGTTTCAGGTCATGCACTTCTTATTGAGAATTTGGACGCCATATTTAAAATACGCTGCGTATTTACGCAAAGTGTGGTTTCAAACGTGAAGATCCTATAGAGTCTATTGATTTGGTCGTTTCTTGACATATTGGCGTTTCTGCTACAAAACGCCAATACTGGCGTTCTGTGGCGGCTTTCAGCTTGCAAGAGCCCTGTGTGAATTGCCATAGTGCGTTTTCCATTAGTTTCAGTGGTAGTGCAGTTTATGCGTATTTACGTCTGACTGTTCTTAACCTGCATTCTACATTGCATAAACTTTACAGTACATGTCCTGCTTGCAGATGTCAATGTTACTGATTAAGTGTCAAGAGGGAAACTGGCCGCCGGGCCAGAAAGATGTTGTTTTAGGAAAATGTGATGGCGCTGGTAAATGGAGGGGATGTATGCAGTACAAATGATGTGGCTTGGGTGGGGAAGATATGTCCAACTTATATACATCGTAGGAAAATGTAGGCTTTACATGTCCTTTAAGGAGATGAAGGGCCTTTGGTCCCTTAAAAGGTGTTATGTGCAAGTCCTGCATATTCCCTGGGGGTGACATTATGTCTGCCAAAAGTGCAGCATACTTTGCTGTTTAGGTTAATGCTAGTGTTCTGGCTAAGGGGACCATCTTGTGGCATTAACTATATTTGGCAACAAAGCCAAGGGCACTCTTCGGTGTGAGCTGATCCACCTTTACCTACTAGTGGTGTTGGGAGGGGCATCTATGGATCACTTTTTGAGCTGGAGCACAGATGACCAATGAGCTGTACTTAACTAGTGATGCTCAGGTGGGCCAAAACAATAAGTGAACAATATGGGGCCCTGTGGACTGACTAAGGGGTTCTATATTATTTATCCACTTTGCACGTTATGTTCACAGTGATGATGCCACATGGTGTGGGACTGTACAAGGGTTGCCAAGCAACAATGTTGGCATGCTTTGGACTTTTTCAACATCTGTTCAACATCACAGCACTGGTATCCTTGAAAAGAAAAAGAAAAAGTTAGTGTGGAACTAAATGTTGGATTAAACTCAGTGTTTCACTTAATTGAATTTTATTATAAATCCTGTGAGTGCCGTCATGTTTTGCCATTTTAGCATCTGTAAAATGACGTGTGTGGGCCACCATAAAAAGCATTTTACAGTGTGGATATGATTGTTGTACACAAGGATGCACAGCATTAAATGGCTGGAGGCAATGAAAGGCTAGCAAAGTTAGGCATTCTGTTTATTTGGCTGAGGATGATCCTGGCACATGTCACAATGAAGCACATGGGTCCATATTTGCTATAATGACAAGGCCAGCTCATATAGAATGCTACGCAAAGCAAACAACCTGAAAAGCAATCATTTTTAAAGACTATTATTCTCATTCTGTAAATAGCAGTTTCATGATTACTTAATTTTTTTATGAACATTAGTCTTGCGTTGAATAAAGAGAAGCTTCTCCCTAAGTAGCCATTTTTAATATGCTATGAGATGCAATCGAGAAAGTAAATGAATGACTATACTGTGGGTTAAACAGTAAAAATGACAATCTGCATGGCTTACTTCTACTGAGCTAGCTTACTGTCATCTGTGTGTGAGCATAACTGACAGTCTGACACTGATATTTTGCTTAGACAATTGCTCTAATATTGACAACCTACAGCACTGAACTATTTCAGTGAGTGGAAATAATAACAGGCCTCATACTTTGCAACACATTTATGACAACAGTGCATGGCAGTGCTCTCCATGTGTAGCACAAATAGGCAAACCACATAATGACATTATATGATATATGAGGTGCCATAAGGGTTGCCACCTTGTGTGGAAAATACTGGCCTTTATTTATTTTATCTTCCTTCCTTATTTCTAACACTGGCATCAAGCATTCTTTTTACCAGCCAGGCCCAATTACTGATCGGGTGGAAACCCTAGGTGCCATTCCCTATTAGTGGGTGGCCACGTCCTCGTACAGGTATGGGATCCGTTATACGGAAACCTATTATCCATAAAGCTCTGAATTATGAGTAGGCTATCTCCCATAGACTATTTTATCCAAATAATCCACATTTTTAAAAATGATTTAATTTTTCATTGTCATAATAAAACAGTACATTGAACTTGATCCAAAATAAGATATAAGTAATCCTTACTAGAAACAAAACCAACCTATTTGGGTATATTTGGAGGGTTACTTACTGAACTCAGAATGTATCTCATGCCTTTATTTATTAATAAAAAAACTCAAATTAATCGGTTCATGAAAAAACCCAATAAAATTGAATCGTCTGATTTTTTCAGACTTTTTTTGCCAAATAACTCACCCAGAATTTTTGGATTTTGGGGCTAAACTCAGTCCAAACCACAATATCAATGTCAAATTGAGATTGACTTATACAAGACCTTGTATGAAGAAGAAGCAGGGCCAACCACACTCAGATGGATCCACAGGACCAGAGAAAATTAGTTAAAAAGTATATATTTTATTTGTACAAAGTTAAAAAATTTATAATTTGCATCTCCATCCGCCCTACCCGTTTCACACCCACTTGGGGCACTTAGTTCCTCACATTTTTATGCAATCTTTTCTTTAAACCAACTGAATTAAAGCTGAAAGCCTGCAGTTCAATTGTATCTGAGTTGTTTCATTTAAAATTCATTGTGTTAATGTACAGAACCAAAATTAGAAAAAATGTGTCTGTCCAAAGATTTATGGACCTAACTGTAACAGGTCCCATACCTGTACTTGCTACTAACCATGCGTTCCTTTGTATGCAGCACCAAATGAACCAAGGACAATTCTCATAAACAGAACTAAAAAGGGACATTTATTCTGCTGAAATCAGAAAGCATGTAGCTACCATGTATATCAGAAGAAACAAAGCAATTTGACTGAATGATTATTACCTTTTTTTCTACTGTTAAAGGGATACTGTCATGGGAAAACATGTTTTTTTCAAAACACATCAGTTAATAGTGCTGCTCCAGGAGAATTCTGCACTGAAATCCGTTTCTCAAAAGAGCAAACAGATTTTTTTACATTCAATTTTGAAATCTGACATGGGGCTAGACATTTTGTCAGTTTCCCAGCTGCCCCATGTCATGTGACTTGTACTTGCACTTTAGGCTAAGGCCACACTAGGCGATAGCGCCGCGATTTGACTCGCGGCGACTTTTCGCCGGCTTAAAAGTCGCGGCGAAAAGTCGCCGCGAGTAAAATCGCGGCGCTATCGCCTAGTGTGGCCTTAGCCTTAGGATGGAACGGCTTTCTGGTAGGCTGCTATTTCTCCTACTTAATGTAATTGAATCAGTCTCAGTGGGACTTGGTTTTTACTATTGATTGTTGTTCCTATATCTACCAGGGAGCTGTTATCTTTTGTCATGGAGCTGCTATTTGGTTACCTTCCCATTGTTCTGTTGTTAGGCTGCTGGGGGGGGGTGATATCACTCCAACTTGCAGTACAGTAGTAAAGAGTGACTGACGTTTATCACAGCACAAGTCACATGACTGGGGGCAGCTGGGAAACTGACAATATGGCTAGCCCCATGTCAGATTTCAAAATTGAATATAAAAAAATCTGTTTATGGAGCAGCACTATTAACTGACGTGTTTTGAAAAAAACATGTTTTCCCATGACAGTATCCCTTTAAATGATGCCATATTTAGAAAGATGGACTTTGGGATACAATGGTGTAAAAAATCTGAAACAATGATTGTAAATTTGGAAGCTTCCATGGTGCCTGCCTAAGGTGAGACATTATCTTTAGACTGAAGAGGAAGGGTGCAGTTTATTTTAAGACCATTAGGGATTCTGCTTTATGTAATGCTATGGAAAATATAATTTAAGGAGGAATTTATGGCCGAATTTAATCATGTGCTCCACTGCAAATATGGACAGGAGCTTGCAGAGGACATCCTGCAACCCCCAACAGTGTATACTTTACATTGTGTTATTAATTACAAAAAAAACATGAGAAAAGAGCAATGAAGTATGAAACTACAGAATTGTTTTTCCATCTGTCTTTACCCATCATGCCAAGCTGTTCAGAGGGTACAGCTGAGCTCTCTGGAAGTGTAATAGTTAATATACTTGTCTCTGTTTGCATTAACCTTTGAATAATAAAGCCCAGCTGGGAATGCTATAAAGAACAAACTGAGTAATGAATAATTAAAACCACCTACACAGCTTTTGGAGTGTTCGGTCTGCAGAGAGTATATTAGCAAAGACATTACCGGGGAGAATGGATAGTAAATTCTCTCAGGGTTGTCGGGGTAAAGGGGTAATTACATTTTTAGAAAAACCTGAACAAATAAAGTATAGGTCTTTTTAAACACAAGAAATCAGCAGTAAAAGGTAAATAGTGATGTACTTATCAATTTAACTGTAAAGCCCAATGTGATTTGTTTTTGTTTATCTATACATGTATTGTTTAGCTGTGCCCCCCACCTTCAATAAAGGGAGCTTACAATTAACACTGGCTGCAGGGCACGACTGGCTCCAGTGCAACTCCAATGCAGGTCGCATCCATTAATCAATACACAGTCCTAAGAAAGGTTTCTTTACACCAACCCACTGCCAAATACTCACTAAGATGCACCGAATAAAGCCACAAGAAATTTGAAAGATATCGCCTCCTGTGTTGTCTTCGATCTGCGCCGTGGAGCGCGGTAGGACTGTGTATAGATTGTTGCTTCCTCGACGGGGTGAGGAGGATCCCGCGAGAGCTGCGGTCGAAGTGGGAGACGTTTCATCTAAAGAAGGGGTGAGCTCCGATTTGGTGACTAAACCTGTTCTCTTTTTGTATATTCGCATCCATTAATCACCTTGAGCTTGGAACACAAAGCAAAGGCTCAGAGTTTCTGCTATTAAATATAAAGGTATTCTGAGGAAGTCTGATCAAAGTGCCTGTCGCCACTTAGATTTTTATAGAACGGTAACAAATAGGCAAAAATAAATAATACATTTATCAATGCTGTTTTAGTGCAATAATTTCAAGGCGGGAGTATAAGGGGGTTATTTATTAACATTCAAGTTGTGTTTTCCACTAAAATTCGAGTTTTAGAGGTTTTTTTGTGCTCAAAAATCACATTTTCAAAAAAAAAAAAAAAACATGAATACTTCAAAATTTAATATATCCTCGAAATAGCTTGAATCTGAAAATACACCATCTAAAACTTATCAGGGTCAAGCAGGAGTCAATGGCAGAGCTCCCTTGAACCATTTGAAGATGTTAATAGTCTTCATGATGTTCAAGTTTTTTTCAAAGGGTTTTGCCTGAAAACTCGATCAATTCGAGATTTTACAACTCGAACTTGCTGAATTGATTTTTCTCCATTTGAGTTTTTTCTTGAATAAGATACCATTTGAGTTGTGAGTTAATTTGAGTACATTTGAGGTATAAAAAGCTCTAACATTCTACATTTCGTAAATAACCCCTAATTATTTCTACCAATTTTTTCTCTATTTTTGTGAATTTAACATTATTATTGCCAGCAAAATGGAATAAATAATTCCAAAAAATTTCTACATTCTTGAATGGTGCTCCTAATTTAAAAAAAGTGGCAATGCCAGAGCATACAAAAATGCCTTCATCTCCAACCTGAGGCGAAAATTTTGTGAATCTGATACACAATCTAATTCCATAAATTTTTCATAGGGCTAGGGTTGCCATCTTTTTCTTTGGCCCTTACCAGCCCATGATGTAGGGGACAATGGCGGGACAGAGAAGGGGTAGAGACATGACACATATGGCTGTATTGTAGGTGAGAAAGCATGGTTTGGGGCAGATAGGTGGTGGGTTCGCAAAAGTTATATTAAAATCGCACAAAGCAAAATTTGTTCGTGCAAAGACATAACTTTTCGCATTGCTAACAGTTTTTCCGTTACCGACTTTTATTACATTCCCCTATAATGGGGTTATATACTATACTATTTTTTTTATTAAAACAAAGTTGACCTAACTCCCATACACAAATTGAACTTTTATCAATACGATTGACGCACCGAAAACACGACTTTATCGGATTATCAGACAAAATCCAGCACAATGTCAAGAAACATCTTCAGGGACATCTGCCATTGACTTCTACATGACCTTGACAGGTTTAAGATGGAGTATTTTCAGATTCAGCCAAAAATCTTGGAATCTTCTAAATTGTTCTTCCAGTTCTAGGACCATTTCTGATGACTGATATGATTGCAAATGTTCTGCACCTCACTTCTGTGTGGGATCTCCCTCCCTAAATAAGGCAATGTATACATGAGATTCTGGCAATGGGCACAATGCATTTGATACATGGCTCCCTTGTGTTCTGGGCAAGTTCTTTGTGACACGCACACGCAGATGGCATGGGGCCGCACATGTAGATGGTAATAAACCTTGAGTTTTATTTACACATGAATTATTCATTAGTGAGTCTATTGTCCTTTCAATTGCCGGCATTATCGGTCAGTGCTTAATTACTGTTACAATACAAGCTCAAACAATTGTGCCATTTTGTGTAAAATCTATTCAGCACTAGAAGTTCGTTTTATCTTGTTGGAATGGACTATAACATTTTCTATCAAATTTTTAAATTGTAATTTAAAAAGCATTTTATTTAAATGTATGTCCTTAATATAATTTAGGTATATCTTATATTGTTTTCAGTTGTATGCAGTGTATCCATAATGGATTATGCAGCTGCCCTTGCTCTCTGGGTTTCACAGGTTCAAAGTTCAAGGGACACGTTATTTAACTGGACTGGACTAGAACTTCAAACTGTGCAAACACAAAAGATTTCTTTATGTTTTAAGAGAGGTTCCCAAAATGAGAGAGGGAGCCTGAAGGCAAATAAGGGTAACATTAGGAGTGAATATTTTTCTTGCCTATCTTTGTTACAGGCTGAGGGTCAAATGTAAGAAAATGATATACCGGTATGGGACAGGTTATCCAGAATGCTAGCGACCTGGGGTTTTGCGCATTACGGATATTTCCATAATATGGAACTTAAGGGGGGTTATTTATCAAAATCCGATTTTTTTTTTCTGAAACATACTCCGATCAAATCCGCACGGGTTACTTCCTCTTATTTATCAATACATTTTCCTGAAAAATTCAAATGGGGGAAAAAACTTGAAAAAGCTGTGAAAACCATACGAAAATTAGAATCGTACAAATTTTTCAGATTTCTATTTTTTTTCGGATTTTTGTACAAATTCATCAGATTTTTGCACGAAACCCAGCACAGATCAGGATAACTTTGGGACCTCTCCCATAGACTTATATACAACCTCAGAAGGTCTGAGGTGCCGGATTTTCGGATTCAGACTTTTTCCATCCTCGGAGTATAATAAATCACAGATTTTATTGTAAAAAAAACCTCAAATATTTAGAATATTATTTAGAGTTTTGGGCATTCAGGACTTTAATAAATAACTCCCTTAGTCTACTAGAAAGTAAATGTAAAATAAACCCAATAGGTTGGTTTTGCCTCCAATAAGGTTTCATTATAACTTAAGGTGGCCATACATGGGCTGATAAAAGTTGCAGACAGACCGAATCGGCAGCTTATTGGCCCGTGTATGGGGCCCTCCAACGGGCTTCCCCGATCGATATCTGGCTGAAAGTTGGCCAGATGTCCCTAGGGCCGAGGATCAGATCATTGGGAGAGATCCGCTCATTTTTTTTTTTGCATTCTTTTGTGTAGCTAAAAATCAAACGCTTTGGCATATTATTAAAACATCATAATATACTGTACATACTGTGAATAAAAATAGGAAATATACTTGTGAACATCAAGGATGTCGGCTCTCAGCTTTTTAAAAATGCAGCTCACATACAAGAGTACTGTACATCTAGAAAAATCAATTGTTTTCGGTACATGAAATAAAACATTGCACTTGAGTGAATTAAGCAAGACTGAATTCCAATATAAAGTTTTTGGGTAACCTTGAAGTAAAATCATTCAGACGAAGGGGACAATATAATTAGAAGCTTATCTTCAGTTCTATGTGACGAAAGCAACAGCATTGCACAGCTTAATTTCTCCTGGTAAGAACTATTCTACATATAACAGACTTGTAGAAGTAATTGTAGAAAGAATGTCTAAGAGCAGGTGCACAAATTCCTACTATGGAAGTTCTGTTTCACAAAATAAGGGGGGAAGGCCTGCAAATGCATTGCAGACATAGTACCTAAACTGACATAGGCCGCAAGCTAATACGTATTGTTTGAAAAACATTTAGGATAAGGCCAGACGTGGCGTTTTTGCGGCGTTTTTAAAAAAAGAACAGCCAGGTGTAAATACGCTACTGAAACCACACGTGACCGTCAACATGCGTTTTTCAGCACGTACAATTATTTTCTCAACATGCACTTCTCATTGTTCTCATTGAATTTGGACCCCATATTTAAAATACGCTGCGTATTTACGTACAGTGTGATTTCAAACATGCAGATCCCATAGAGTTTATTGATTTGGTAGTTTCTTGACGTATTGGCGTTTCTGCTAAAGAACACCAATACTGGCGTCCTGTGGCGGATTTCAGCTTGCAAGCGCCCTGTGTGAATTGCCATAGTGCGTTTTCCATTAGTTTCAGTGGTATTGCAGTTTATGCGTATTTATTTAGGTGCTTCTGCTATATCTAGGACAGGCACCTCCTTGGAAAGACACTGGTGTACCAAGAGGAAGCCTGGATTTCCTATTACATGTATAGGATCCGTTTTCCAGAAACCGGTTATCCATAAAGTTCTGAATTACGGGAAGGCCTTCTCCTATAGACTCGATTCAAACAAATAATTAAAAATCTACAGAATGATTTACTTTTTCTTTTTAATAATAAAACAGTACCTCATACTTGATCTCAACGTAGATATAATCAATCCTTATTGTAGGCAAAACAAGCTTAAACATGCTTAAATTAGTTTTTGGTAGATTTAAAGTTGGGTGGTCAAAATGATGGAAAGATCTCTTATCTGGAAACCTCCAGGTCCCTAGCATTCTGGATCCTACTCTTGTATCTCCCTTTGCTGGCAACATATAGGATAGGGGAAAAGGGGTAAAAATCACCACAGTCTGCTGAAGTGAAATACCACCACTCTCCATTCTTTCTGGGTTTTTTAAAAGCAAATTTATCAAAGGGTGAAAGTTCATCCTTTGATAAATATGCCTTTCATTATCCCATAAAAATGAACGGAGAGTGGCGGAATTTCACTCTAGAGGACTGTGGTGATCTCTAACTTCCACTTTTTGATCAATATACCCCCATATGTTTCAAAGCATACTGAAGTGTAGAAAACTCCATGGGTGTTAGTAGCCTTACTGTACTAAAGTCAGGGTAGCTCAGCTTGTGGTAGTTACAGTATAAAAGCTTGGATGAGGCAGAACTAATCAAGAACTGACCTTTTAGGCCAATGGATAATAACATACCTCCCGATTTTGATAGCTAAACCCGCAGACCAGACTGAAATGTCCCGACTTTCGCTTTGATCTCCTGCACTGAACAGCCAGAAAAAAAATACAAAGTTTCTGCTTTTGGCAGAGCACCCACAATATGTGGCAGATGCACTTTGATACATTTGTAACAATTTCAGATAAGCAAAGAAATAATTGTAACAATTAAAGATAAGCAGGTCTCTTGAGGAAACTGACTTCCATCTTAAAGGGCAATTCACCTTCATTAGCAAAACTGTAATAACACATAAAAACCATAGAAATGTGTTCAAACTTTCATAACCTGCCAAATTTTGTAAAATGAACATGGTAGTTAGGGGTGTGGCCACAAAATTGGGCATGGTAAAAAAAATTGCTCATCTAGCAATTTGAGACTGCATATTGTTCCCTGGATCTCCCCTGATGCCTGTACTCATGTATTGTACTGTGTATTATGCTTTTAAACCTGTCCAGAATATTAGTAGACAATTTAAAAACAACTGCTGTTCACAAAAAATAATGTACATCAATAGTCAATACTGAGCTTTACAGCTTTACATCCAGAGCAGCATTCATTGGTTTAATTAACCTTCAGAATCCACCCAGATGTTCTAATACAGGATGGATTCATTAGCAAATGTAAGCAGCTAGCCAGCCATGCAGATTTCGAGGTCAGATGTGATCAAATTCTTCAGGGACCACATAATATAAGGGAATATTCTAAGCTTTAACTTTAGATTTTTCTTCCCCTTTTCCGCCCATCATGGAATGGCAAATCATTTACTTATGTTTTGTATTTCATATATATATATATATATATATATATATATATATATATATATATATATATATATATATATATATATATATATATATTATATATATACTTTGTGTCACAAATTAAAATATTATGCGTAACACAAATGTATAGGGAACTTGTATCCAGTTGGAGTTGGTCAATATAATATAAGAAGCCTCTAATAGTGATGTGAAGGTCAGGAAAAACTTGACCTGCATCTGACCCATACCAGCCTTCTCCACTCTATTTATAGACATGTTCCACCCGCCCCAGAAATGACATAACAAAAGGGGCGGGGCATGCACACATATAAAACTGGAAGCAAGATGCCGGCAAAAGCTGGCAGTGTAAGGTCACGTGTGGGGAGAGCCGCAAATGGTGTGCTAAGGTCGGCCTGAACCCGCCCAACCTGCGCGTATAGGGCCGGCCCGCACATAAGAATTACCTAAGCCATTTTCAGTCAAAACATATTCCCAAGGATGCCAGATATAGACTGTCTAAGCCAACAATTAATCAAATGTTCAACGTGGGAATCCAGCAAGTTTTCCTTGAGGAGTCCCAGAAATGGATCCAACCGGCCAATCATAATGAATAAATAAATAATGATTAACGTTAATATTTATCATTGTCCAACCATTTATTATTCTGAACTAAACCCAACTGAAATAAAAAAAGTTAGGTAATATCTGGTATGCAATGAACCACTGGAAGAATTCCTTGCATGTAAATCTAAGGTTAGTTATCTTTTTAGCTGTGTTCCCTATTAATGATATTAACACTTGGGGAGTTATTTATCAAAGTCCGAATTTATCTCAATATTTTCTTCTACAAACTCTGATCAAATCGAATCTGTTATTTTACACTTATTATTATTACATTTTCCCAAAAATTTGCTTTACGGGAACAAATCAGATTTTCACGTTTTTTTCATCTGATTTTCACGATTTTTTTCGGAATTTTCACAGAAAACTTTGGGGTACATCAAAAAATCATTGGGACTACTCCCACTGACTTATATGCAATCTCGACAGGTCTGAGATGCTGGATTTTCCGATTTGGACATTTCCATCCTTAGGGTTTAATACATTCCGAAAGATTTATGCATACGGAGTTTCGTAAATAACCCCCTAAGCATCAATTTACCCAGCCAGACAAGTAACATACCGGCTAGGAAGCAATAAGGAAACCAAAGAACACAGGGAAATACAAGCAGCTATGGAAATAATAATCACATTGGACAAATGACTTAAGCTCTGCAGTGTTACTATACACCACCATGCTGATTTATTATCAAATGCAGAGACTTAAAGTGTAACTTATACTTCACAGGGCATGTTCGGCACGAAGAGCTCCCGGTTTAATACTTTAGTCTTTTGTTCTTTCCATGTCTGTGTGGGTTTCCTCTATGTCCTTTGGGTTTGATCCATACTTAAGGCAGGTCAATTGGCTCCTGATGAAATGGACTCTAGCTTGTCGTGTGATTGCGATAGGGGCTTTAGGATTAAAGCCCTACTAGGGGCTTATATGAATGTAGATTACTGAGTAAAAAGCATCGTAATAATAAAAAGCATAATGATGTCTTATAAAAATGGCAGACAAAAAGACAATTTGTACAAGAAAGCTACAAAAAAACAACAAGAAACAACAATTTTCGAGCAAAAGCTGTTGCTTATCAAAAATCCCTGTTTCGTAGGCTAATCGCACACAAGTTACTAACATGTATAAAATTGATTGCCATTAAATTGAAATTGTTCCTTAAATTTTTAGAAAATTAACTATAAATTTTTTAAAGTTGAAACTACACCTCCTTTTGTCTTCTATAGAAACTTGCCAGGTTTTAGCTGCTGAATTTTCACTTAAAATTTTAAATATGTATCAATTACAAAAATTCTAAACTCAAAAATGCAATTTTGGAAAAAACACAAGATTGCAATTATTTGTGGAGATTTTCTTTAATTACCCTATAGTGTTTCTTGGCCAGCATTTTTCATCCAATACCCTCTATCAATGACATGAATTGAATTTGGTTTCAGTATGCAAAATTTGCATTTGAGTTTACTAACCTTTAAATACTGGCCAAAAATGGCACAGAAACGATCCACTCTGATATTATGTAGTGTATGGAGCATGCTATGGTGGAGTTTGTGACTAAGCAGCCGTCTCTATCTATTGGACTGCAGCCAACATTTTATAACAGGACAAATTCCATGTCTAATAAAGAAGAAAAATCAATGAGCAACCTTTTGATGGTTTGCTCTGTTAACACAGATGTGAATTCGTAAATGTCTCTTTAATTACACTGTGTCATTTTCAGCAATATGTTGAATTATGTAATGACACTGGAAGATTGACTATTTTCAGGTGATCATTCACTGGTATTGATTCGGTTCACACTACCCTTTGTTGAACGGAGACAATTTCCATTGTTTAGGTAAATCCACTCCTTAGTATTCCTTTTATCTAATATAGATTAAGAACGTCAACTACTTAGTTATGTAAAATTCCTTTACTTAAGATGGCCATAGATGTTGAGATTTTTAAAAGATCCGATCCTCATCGTGAGACCACGATATTCTCGGGAATGATCATACGATCGTACGAATTGACAATCAACTAAAACGACCAATTTGCCAGGAAAACAAAGGGGAGCTGCCTGCTTGGCCCTGCAGACATAGATAGATTGCACTGGGACCGACAAAGATTTTTTAACCTGGCTGATCAATTTCCTGACAGATGTCGGCCGAAAAATCGTAAGATGTACAATCGTTCGAATCCCACTAACCGCACAATAATTTCGAAGGATTGGTTGGACTTCGCTAAAATCGGTCGTTCGGCAAGAAGAATCGTCGCGTCTATGGGGAGCTTTACAGTAAAGGAAGCTAAACCTCAACACAGTTGGCAAAACAATCACCACTAAAGCAGACTGTGTAAAATTTAAGGACTGATTTTTTTTGGAACAAACGTCTTTTTGCCTAAATGGCATAAGGAAAAAATCATGCCGCCCCATGACAATATCAGAACAATACCACGTCTTACTTGAGTGCCTACAGGGAAAAATGTGTATTATTCATTAGGATCCTGAATAGTGAACAGCAGTAACTATTAATATCATTTCCGAAGCATCTTCTCTGTTCATGAAGTGCTATAATCTCCGCTCTATGAAGTGCAGGCATTTTGAAATCATACTTGATTCCGTAGGGAGCTTTGTAACTTATGAATAACTATGAAGCTTCCTCCATGGCCAGTAAAGCAATCAATATCAGGCTCTACAGGGAACACAAAATAAAATCTCATTCTGGAACTGAATCATGTAATGGTCAGATTTCACTTACATAAAAAGAAATCAGCTCTAAAACGCAAACTACAAAAATCTGTTTTAGGTTCATTTTACAGGTATGGGACCTGTTATCCAGAATGCTTGGGACCTGGGGTTTTCCAGATAATGGATCTTTCCATCATTTGGATCTTCTTACCTTAAGTCTACCAAATAAATAGCTGGTTTTGCTTCCAATAAGTATTCATTCTATCTAATTAGTTTGAATCAAGTACAAGCTACTGTTTTATTATTACAGAGAAAAAGGAAATCATTATCAGAAATTGGGACTATTTGGATAAAATGGAATCTATGGTAGACAGCCTTTCCATAATTCTTAGCTTTCTGGATAATGAGTTTCTGTATCTCTCATAACAGAGCATGCCCGTGTGTTTCAGAATATCAACTGGAGGGAAAATAACCCAACATTTCAGGGTGACAAAAGTAATAATGGATAAAAAAAAAACATATGACTATGAAGCTTTTCATTCATCCAGGTCATGGTATATCTAGTATAGGTAGTATAGTATACATTACCAATAAAATATATCCTTATAAATGTTCTTTAGTTATGCCATCCATTATTTCAATTGGTGCTTATAAAAGTCACTTGTTATACTTTTGTCACATTCATTGCTTCTTTATTACAAAAGGTGGTAGCACTACTGTAATCTATAAATATGATAGAATATTAGCAGTATTGCAGCAGAAGTCTATTTGTTTTTAAAAGGGATAGAAACGCATACATGCTAGAATCCCATCAGAATTTTCACCCCTGGTTCTGAAGTACGTGTAGGTGCGCCGGGTGCAGTTAAAGCTTAGTACAGCAGCAAAATCTACCTCGAGCCCCTGCATAAACCTGCATAACTACTGCCACTGCATAAACCTAAACATTCAGGTAGTTATTTATCAAAGTTCAAATTTTAGAGGTTTGTGAGGTTTTTTATTTTTTAGTGGCACTGAGGGGTAAGTATTTTGTCACAATACAGTTGCATTTCTTAAATCTTTATATATCCCAAGCAAAGCTATAGCAGAACAGCAGTGACTACTGTATATGTTCTAAAATGGCCCAGGGAAGCACACAGAGCTAATTATTATCTACAGCATCATTATCTACAATATTTACAATATGAGAGCTAACCTCTCAGTTTCAAGCTCTTTGTATTTGACATGCATTCTATAAACATTTATAACATCCTAATAGTTTCTAGCAGAAGTACATTACTCCGTGTAAGTAAAAGGAGATGTATTATACACTTTACTGTTCTTTTGTGCAAAAGGTTTTCTAAAATCTGATATTAGCTTTTATTTCCTTATTGAATATTCTCAGTTCCCTCTCCTTGGGTTGTCTAGTTATAACCACAGTGCTAAATTATTAATTAGTGGCTTATGAGTCATTATGCTACCGTTCAGTCTACATCAAATACCACATAGCATACATCTTTCCCAATACTTTATTTTGTCGTATGCCCTTTAAAAATGTTTCTAAACCACCGATGCTTCTAACCAAATGCAAATTTTATGATACAGTATTTATATTGTGATACAGTATTTATATTATGATGCAGTATTAATATTAATCAACAAAATGTATTTTCTGATGTTAATTATTATTGAAGAATAATTGATACAACAGATGGTCACATTCAAGATTTCCAGAATAAACATGTTTCATGCACTTCCAACTATTGGTTAAACGAGGTTAAAAAGATATCAAATATCTAACTGTGACAGTAGGCCATCGAAAGACAGGCTAGCTTTACCTTGCTAATTATCCAAAAAATGAAGGTTACAGCAAGGAATACCAAATCCCATCTGATGCTAAACATGCAAGACGATTGAAGTATTAATTAATCCAGTCTGACAACTGTGAGCATTTTGTGCAATCATACAGCACTTTGCAAGTTGCCTCTATGTTGTACAGCAATATATGGATACTGTGGCTTCTGTAATTCTTTAAAGGGGACCCATCACCCAAAAAAATAATTCCAAATCCTATTTTTTTTTTTGTTAGTCAAGCAAAATGAACTTTAATTACACTGTAAAAAATGTTTAATCTTGTTTCCTTCTGTCTAGGAATTAATAATTATATCAAACAGACAGGAGCCATTTTGTGGACACTGTTATTAAGATAAGTCTTGCATCATCTCAAAATCTTGTTTGTGCACCAGAACGAACCCATGCACTGGTTATACAATTAAATGGTGAAGAGAAGAACAGAGGGAATGTGGGTAGTGCAGTTACATCTAGTAAGTGTTGAATGGAAAGTGAAAGTAATTGCCTGCCCCACCTCTATGCCTAAGGCATAGAGGAGGGACAGGCAATATTTGATTGACAGCAAAGATTTTGAGTGCTTACAAAAAAATAATAATTTGGGTTTCATGTTTAATTTGAAAAGGACATTTATTATACAACTTTTATGTCTGGGTGACAGGTCCACTTTAAAGAAGGAAAGCTACCAAAGCAGTTTACTGCCAATAGACTAGTCACAATCGCGCAAGCTATAACACTATATTTATTCTGCAGAATGCTTTTCCATACCTGAGTAAATAGCTCTAAAAGCTCTCTCTGTTTGTTTAGGATAGCAGCTGTAATATTAGCTTGGTGTGACATCACTTCCTGCCTGACTCTCTCCCTGCTCACTCATAGCTCTGGGCTCAGATAAAAGCAGGGATGGCAGGAGGGGGAGAGAGGAGCAAACTGAGCATGCTCAAGCCCTAGCCCTGGAGGTTTATGCTGAAAACAGGAAGTCTGATATAGAAGCCCATGTGTACACAATAGAACGAAAGACATGCAGTGTTTATTTTGACAGAGGACTCAGAGAAGCATTACTTTGAGGGTTTACTGGTGAATTTATATAGACCTTTCTGATAAACCTTACTTAATTTTAGCCTTTCCTTCTCCTTTAATGGTTTTGGTGAGCTTCAGTGATAACAATTTCTTTGGTTTTAGTCCAGTTGTATCAGAAGTGCATTACTTATAACATAACATTTAGCCAACTTGCAAAGATCTCTATGATAATGCAGACTATTTGGGCCTTGGTAGATAAGAAGACTTGTCACCCATGTGAAAAGATGAGAAGACTTGTCACCTGTAGGAAATCTGTGCTGCCATTACCCTAGAAGCATCACATTCACTTTATTGATGTAGAAATTGTCACTTTGGCTAGTGATATTACCAGGACTGGTACGTTATGACCACATATGATCGGGTGTTTTATCTATATGAAAATGCTTATTTTGATAAATGTCTCTGTTGAGGACTGAAACATTGATTTATATAAAGTGTGCATGACCCTAATTGGAGATTTAAACATACAGTACATTGGGGATTATGCAATTAAAGGCACTAAGTTTGCCCAGGGGCAGTAACCTATAGCAACCAATCAGCAGGTAGTATTTCCTGGTCACATGTTTAAAAGCAAAGATCTTATTGGTTGCTATGGGTTACTACTCCGGGTCAAAGTATTGCCTTTTTATCACATGGGGGGGATGTCTTTTAAAATCCTTGAAAGTGTCGTACATATTAAATTTTATACAGCATACACATTCACATACATACACTAGCGCTGAGGGTTTCGTTTGTTAAAAAATAATGATGCTTTCCTGGTAAAGCACCAAATCAAGCCGTTTGTCGCATTCATTACGCTCTTGTGTTTCCATCAGTCATGATACTTAAGAGCTATAATTGGCTATTTGGCTTCTACCTCTAAGGTGAATGGCTATGTGTTTTCATTTCAGATAATGAATGTTATTTAAGTGGTGTGGAAAGAAAGCTGGATATTGAGATAATGATACATGTCAGACAGCTCTCATGAGTTGCTGAGAGTTTCCTTGGTCCCCATCACAAGCATATTACATTCCTAGTGTAAACCATTACAAATAAAGGAGTTGCTGATGTTCCAAGCTCATTAACTAATAGAGTAATGTAGTAAAAAGTCTTACGTCTGCCCACATCTAGTAACCCATATTGGGTGATGTAATAAAAGGCAGGAGCAGTAGGCTATAGCAACCAATCAGAAGATAGAATTTACTAGTTACCTGTTTAAAAGCAAGCATCTTATTGGTTGCTATGGGTTACTGCTCCTGACCAAACTTAGTGCCTTTTATTACATATAGGGGTTAGTTATTAATCAGCTGCCCACTAAATGCTACCTGGTTGCTATGGGTTATATTGAACAACAAAGTCCCTAAAAACCATGTATACCCCAAACAATCCATTCCCTTGTTCCTGTGAAACCTATTCATGGAAAGTACAGATTATAACCTGGAACCTTTAGCATATGGTGAAAAAAAACATCAAAAAATAGAATTGATTTCTGTACAATCATTATATACATGTGTCCCACATCCAAAGCACAAACACAAAAAAAAAATCCACAAGCAGTCCAATTTTTTCTGGATCTCCACCAGGGTATTCTCCAGGATTACAGTGCATTATATTGGAAGGGATATAATCTGAGTCGTTTTCAGAAAATAATGAGATAAATTCGGACTTTGATAAATGGGCCTCCCCAACTCATTTTAAGTCAGTAAATGTTAACTCATATTTAGACCCAAAGACTATGCATCCCAGACACTGTATTAACAATATACCCATAGGGACACATTTTACTGTAGTGGTGATTGTGAGTTATTAAGACAGGAGGCAGTAATTACAGAGAGGTTTCAGGAAAATAAATAAAAAAAAGTCCTTAATATAGCTTATGAAAAAATGATTAACAGAGACAGAGCCTCTTTATTAAGATTGAAAGAAAAAAAGATAAGACTAGTTCCATGTGTAACCCTATTTAATACAGCTAATATTGAGATTAGGGGTCATATTTATTATGCTGTGTAAAAAACAGCGGGATAATACACCACACATCGCCAGGCTTCGCTGTGTAATAAGGGCGTGAAATTTTTTATGCGTTTTTTCTTACAGTAACTTCAGCTGGAAGCAATGTAAAATAATGGCGGCAAATCGACACAGTTTTTTCTGCGAATTTCGTTTCACGTAGCATAATTAATATGCTCCTAAGGTTATATTGGAGAAACACTGGCAGATCTTGTCAGCCGATACAGTTTTAGGACAGATTTTACCAAATAAGCCAATAGTAGCTTTCTCCAGACCCCCTACTATTAAAAATATACTTGCCCCTAGCTTTAGAACTAGACATGCCGAGATTGTAGTTGAAGGAAGAAAGGGCACCAAATATTGTGGGAAATGTAAAGCCTGTAGATATTTGTGAGAAGGATCATTGATAGTGATTACACAAAGTAATGAAGTAGTCAAAGTAAAAAGTTTTGTGACCTGCACCACAAGGAATGTCATTTATGTGACATATACCAATATGTGGGGAAAAACAAATAGTCCTGATTTCCAAATTAGGAAATCCAGACAAGTCATTGACGTTAATGGCATGGCGATGAGCCAATCGCAGATCGTCAAGTCATAACCTCGTCCCCTGATGCAAAAGACCCCACCAGAAAAGGTGGCAACCCTATTTCAGATAGCACTCAAGTTGGAGTAACATTCAGCACTGCAAGACAGAAGTGCTATCCCATTAGTCTCCACATATTGAGTCTATTGGAATACCTGTATGTCTATAAGACAAATACATAAAAGAGAGCAAACAATACCATTGCGATATTACCATTGTGAAAGAAACAAAAGGCTTTTTGCTACATATCATGCAACTTTAATAAATTACACTACTAAGCATGTCAATGTCTCAAATGGTCAAAGATAGGCAACCCACAATGCTGGGTCTATGGAAAGGTGTGCCTGAATACTGTCTAATAGTGCTTCTATTTTGCTCAACTTCTTTGTCCTTTGCTAGATCTAGTACAGGAAAAAAACAAAACACAATGGAATGCTTTATCAGCAAGACCCAAACACATGCGCAGCGCATTGTCTTACAAATAGGCGCATATGCAGTTCATCTTCTTTGTGTGTACGTGCTTTCCTCATCTCCCTTGCGTCACATAGACACCGATCAGCAGCAGAATAGTATTCATTCATGGGCTGCGCTGATTGGTATCTGTTTTCTCCTCACTTTTCCTGCCTTGTAGCACTGCAACACCCTGCCGCACATACCAGCAATACTGAGGTTTGAAAGTTACAAAGAAAGCTGGCTGCGCAAGGGAAGCAGGCGCACATGCACATTTCGCAATTCCAATGATTATCATGATGTATAATCTCTAAAGATAGCGGCTGCAACTTAGAAGCACATAAGACGTTTCATCAACGAAGCACCAAGAATGAGAAGCGGATTTTAGAGTTTTAAACACAGCAATCAGGTAGACAAAGAGGTAACAACTTATTTAAAAGGATGCTGTCATGATTTTTATGGTGTCGTTTTTATTTCTAAATTACACTGTTAACACTGCAAATAATTCACTCTACCATATAACATTTCATTCCTGAAACAGCAAGTGTATTTTTTTTAGTTGTAATATTGGTGTGTAGGTAGCCATCTCAGGTCATTATGCCTGGTCATGTACTTGAAGAAAGAACCAGCATTTCAGGATGGAACTGCTTTCTGGTAGGTTATTGTTTCTCCTACTTAATGTAACTAAAGGTGTCTCAGTGGGACATGGATTTTACTATTGAGTGCTGTTCTTATATCTGCCTCTAATGAAGTGCCAAAACGAGGCATAAAACGTGTCAGGTGACCACACATGTCATAGAATGTTAAGTACATCTGTATTTGATGCCTGCTCATTGTTTTAAATAACCTGGAATAAAGTTTTTTGAACATGTGCTGCTCTTATATCTACCTGGGAGCTGTTATCTGGTTACCTTCCCATTGTTATGCTGATGGACTGCTTGGGGGGGGGGAGATATCCCCCAACTTGCAGTGCAGCAGTAAAGAGTCACTGAAGTTAATTAGAGCAATAATCACATGATTGGGGACACATGGAAAACTGACAATATGTCTAGACCCATGTCAGATTTCAAAACTAAATATTAAAAAATCTGTATGCTCTTTTTTTCAAGTCCGCTGGAGGGCACTATAAACTGATGCATTTTGAAAGAAAACATGTTTTCCCATGACAGTATCCCTTTAATTACTTCATGAAAAATGGGTTTCCTTATACTTTAATGTAGGTACAAACATTTTAACACTTTTGAACTTGAGCACATTCAAAATGTTCAGGTCCACATGTACCAATGTCTTTCAGTCACACAGGGAACGTGAAATAAATCTGACACATCTGCTTATTACTGTGACAACTCAGAAAAATAAATGCATCATACTCCCATATACATGGCTGTCTGTAAACCAACAGAAACTACACAAACATTTTTTAAAAATTGTGATTTGTGTGTGTAAAGAATCTTCACCTTTCCTTGCAGCCAGTGAGAGACAACATAAACTGGGAACATGAAACCCAGGTCATTAGAGCCTGCTAAAACCTTTTATTGCAGAAATGAATAGGTATAAGAAGCAAAAGCTCAGCTGATGTGCATGTTTTGTTGAGAAGAGCTAATCCCACACTTTTTGGCTCACTTTTAAAAGACTGAAGCCGTTGACCTTAAACTGTGGTGTCAGTAAGAGAGCTTCAAGCAGCAAATAGAAAGCAACAGCTCTTGCTTAGCTGCCAAGAAAATTACATGGCTTTCATGTTCTTTACTGTTTGAGAACTTTCTAAAAAAGGCTTTAAACATTATGAAATGGTAGAATTAAAAGTAACCCCCTTTTTATTGTTAACTCACCTAAGGACCCTTAATTAAGTTTCTTGATTTAATTCTTGAATACTGTGTAACAGCTAAAATATCCCACTATTCTTTTGCAGATCTCTCATAATTGTCATCTGAACTATTGATTGCTGAAAACCACCAATTGTAGCAGAGCACTCTGGGACTTCTCAAGAATCTCTTAACACATCTGAAGTGCGCATGAAATGCATCAGGCATCAGACGCTTTCTTTGTAATTAGATGTGTTAATAAAATGGATACTTTTAACTGAAACCTTGCAGTAAGCGATTGTTGAGAAGTCCCGGGGGGGCTGCTACAATGGGTGGTTTTTGATGATAACACTCATCTAAGAGACTGACTTGGGGCAGTGGCACCAGGGTTACAGTGCCAATTAGGTAAACTTTGAGATTATCCTTATATTTTATATATGGTGGAGGTTCTCCAGAGCGGGTTTGGGGCGGGATGCACCCAAACAACACGGTTTAAAAGGTAACCTGCCATTTGACTTGGCGTTTATACTGAATATATATCGGCTTTGAATACACTGGATTAATAAGGGGATCACATTTTGAGTGCTGAAAATATTTGTTTATGAACTATCGATTGCTCGTGTTTGAAGGCTAACTTGCACATAGCACATTAGATCATAGTGATAACCAAATTGTGTTAGTGTTTTGCAAATAAAAGACAATATAGACATGGGATCTGCTATGTTGAATACTGAGGTTTCCAGATGAAATATCTTTCCATTATCTAGAACACCATGCCCTAAAGGACAATGAAAGTTAAACTAAGGAAAAAGGCTAGACATGTTGTACATTATGTTTTGGGCTACCAGCCCCAGACAACCATAGCCCTTTAGCAGTAAAGATCTCTCTCCAAAGATGCCCCAGTAGCTCCCAGTCTTCTTTTCTGCTGATTCACTGCACATGCTCTGTGCTGCTGTCACTTACTGAGCTTAGTAACTGACTGATATACAGTACACATAGAATACGAATGTCACAATATAAGGCTGATTAGTAGTTAATACAGACAATTACTGCATGGCAGCACAGAAACCAGTGCAACTAGCATCAGATTATAATAATCAGCCCTGTAGCATCAGCTTATATGATAGGCCAACCTCATTTTCTGCTTGATAATTTGCAACGACCCCTTAGCTTAGCTTCTTAGGCTGCTCAGAGTCCACTGAGCATGTGAGTGTCACAGACACTTTCCAAGATGGTGACACCCCCCCCCCCGGTGACAGGTTTGAAGTCCTGGATCATTGCTGCTATTGAGAAGCTGAACCTTTAGGCTGGTTCAATAAGTTCAGTATATAAAACATGGCATGTTTAGCCCAAGTAATTTTTAGGGTTTAGTTCTCTTTTAAAAGAGGTTTTACACATGACAGTACTTGAAGGCATCCAACTAAATGGATTTTGGACCAAATGGAAAGGCACTGATACATTTCATAATGTATACAAAATGTGGGGTTAAGCAATTACTGTACAGAAACACAAAATCCCTTGTCAAACTTTGTCTCTGCATCTTTTAGGAAGAACAAATGCTGGTAGAAAAAGCCAACTTGTCTATAAGCAAATTGCTTTGTCATTTTTTGGAGTGAGTGCATTATCAGCCTACACAAATAAGTCTCTCGTGAATATGTGTTTCTAATTAAAGATTTGTATTTTAGTTTCCTTAAGCCAAATGAGCAAGTCACGGCTGTGATTCTGACTATAATTGGTAATATCATTTTTCAGTAAGAAAAATGTGATGAATTTGCTGCTACTAGTTTTGGCTATATGTACAAAACAAAAAGCTGTGGATTTTTTTGGCAGGGATCTGTGGCTGCAAATTCTTTCAAGAAAACTCAAACTTTAAACTGCATTCCCTGAAAGAAATGGCAAAGATGAATTTTAAAAAGCTCATCAAGCAAAATTCAAGAACAGTGTCCACAATATAATAGTGTGAAGGGCTTATACCCAACGTTGTAAAGACCCACATTATAAAGAGGTAAAAATATATTTTATTTTTTAACTGTAAATATTTAGGCAACATTACAGTTCAGCCAACATGTAGCTTAAAGGAACAGTAACATCTAAAAATTGTTTTAAAGTAATATAAATATAATCCAGTGTTGCCCTGCACTGATAAAACGGATGTGTTTGCTTCAGAATCACTACTATTGTTTATATACTGTAAATAAGCTGCTGTGTAGCAATGGGGGCAGCCATTCAAATGAGAAAAGGCTCAAGTTACACAGCAGATAGCAGATAAGCTCTGTAGAACATAATGGTGTTACCTGTTAAACCTATTTAACCTGTGCCATATAGCCTTTTTTCAATTTCCACCATTGCTACACAGCAGCTTGTTTATATGAACTATAGTAGTGTTTCTGAAGCAAACACATCAGTTTTACCAGTGCAGGGCAACACTACATTATATTTTCATTACTTTAAAGCACTTTCATTTTTTGGTGTTACTAAGGTTGGCCTGCCGGGGAATTCCCCTACAGGATCTTCACTTCATCAGCAGAAGAAGCAGACATTACTCTACATTAGGTATATCGGAGGGGGATATTAGCTCACTCTAGAAGTGAGAGATGGTTAGAGTAGCAAGAAAGGACAGCCTGTGTCCAGTGTTCCCTCTAAGGTGTGTGCTCACACAAATTTTTAGTCCATCGCACACAACAAATTGTGTTATGCACAAAGAATTTTGTGTGAAAAAAGGGGCGCCAGTTAGGGAACTGAAGAATTCAGCACTAGGTTAGAGGGAACCTGCGAGAGCTGTAGTGAGACAGCTTTGGCACTGTATGCTGGACACTGCTGAGGAGAAGGGGGAAAGCTTTAATGGGAGAGGAGACCTTCTCAATGGCTAATGCCTTCCTCAGGCCCGGATTTGTGGAAAGGCCACCAAGGCCCGGGCCTAGGGTGGCAGGATTTTAGGGGGGGCGGCATGAAGCCCAACTACACCCGCATTGGTTCGGAAGCTCTGGGGCTGATCATGAGATAAAATAGTTTTTAAAATTTGTCATATGCCAATCCCCAGTGCTCCCAACCTGATGATGAAAATTTGTGCATGTGCACAAACGAAGGGGAGGGGACAGGGGTGACAAGCAGCACCGGGCCTTGGGGCTTCCGCTATGTAAATCCAGCCCTGGCCACTCTGCAAGTCCATTTCTACATGACAGTGGTCCTGAAGGTTTTCGTAACAAGAACACTGCGTCTAAGTGTAAAGATTGGAGAGGATCCTCTGAGAAGTGTTATTTGTGCAACTGATAATTTCTGGTCAGCAATTTGTGCTCTGGTCTGCCACTGCAAAACCTGTGAGACACTGACTATAAAGTCTGCCTTGATCCATTGCATTGACATGAGACATACCTACTTCTTGCGGTAAAGGCCTATTCCATCTACCTTCTTGGGCTGGGAGCGTACTAGCCACGGGTACCAACATTACAACCTGAGTGCACTGTTCTTTGCAGAAGCTAGAGACACAAAAAATAAACCACTATATATCTACTGCTTGATTGCACCATGAAATAGAACTGCTCTGGTGGAAGCAGATGGCATAGAGGAAAGTTGTACAAAACTGCTACAAGGATTGAAAAATGGCATCTGCTGGGCAACAGCTTGGCTTTAGAAGGGATATTTTTATGAGGCACTCCTAGGGTGTCTCTTATTAACCAGTCAGCATTCTGTTACAAAACCATAACCAAAACCATAACAGAAAAGGGAATGGGGTGGATCTAGAATGGGCGGGCTCAGTAAATTACTGAAAAGTATCCCATTTATGCATTTGAGAGTGTTCAAAAGTATACTTGATTTTGTGTACAAAACAATATTAATAATACATGATATGCCAATCTTTATAACTAATAAACAGTAAAATATGAAATGCTAACGGAAGATATAGAGAAATTTGTTAATTAAAAAAAATCTCTCTCTCTCTATATGTTAAATTTGTAACAGTAGAAAAATGAGAAGCAAGTTGACAAGATATCCATTATAATAATGTAATGAAAGACTCTAGCTAACATTCTTTCATTCTAACATTCCTTTCTCGAGCAGGAACATTCATTTAGTTTACAGTTTCCCAGCTTTCAGATTAATTGCCAAATGCAACATACATTACATTAGCAATAATTATTTATTGGCTAAACACAACAGATGTATATCTATATATGCAAGGGTTTTACATTTAGGATCTGAATACAGTGTAGCCAAACATTATTATTCCATGTCTTAGAGAGTTAAGTATAAGGAAATGGCTTCATTTTTGCACTGAATATTAACTGGGAGTTGTCCAATCACTTGGATCACCTAATCAGGTTTATTATTTTAACAGGGCAAAAAAAAAAATGAGTCAGCAAGTGTACATATGTATATGGTGCATTTGTATTATATAAGGGCAAAATACAGACACTGTACCTGTCACCTTGTTTTTATGAAAGGGCGCCCAGGGAACTTTTTATTGCATAATGGTCTACCCCTTTTTACTAAACTACACTCCGTCACTGTGGTTTTCATAGAGACTATGTGTAAATTGTTTTGCATGTTTTATAAAGACTAGCACTAACATTATTGCCAAAATTAACACTATTTCTGTCTCAACCCAGAGAGTAGTGTTGTGAGACAAAATGATGGCAAACGGAGGCTAGCCCCCCCAAAGAGTTGTTTTTTCACTCTCTGTGGCAAAATAAATGGGTTAATTGCCCAGTGCAGCTTCTGTTTCTGACAATTTGCAAGATTAATGCCACTCCAGGCATTTTGGGAGTTAATGCACCACTTGAAAACCTTTTGGGGGAGCTGTACGTGACACTATTCATTGGTTTGGTTATTTGCAATGATGTCAAAGATCCACAAGAGCTAAAGCCGATTAGGCATCTGGCCTAAATAAGCAACTAAAGCTCACAGAAAACAACACCAAAATGCTCTGCTTTATGACACAAATCACCACTTTTATTTCTTATTACAGTTATAACTTTGTCTGCATGAGTCTCTAATATCATACTTAAACAATTTAAGTCAGTTCATCAGCCTCATAGTTCTAGCCACAAAGCATCATATATATATATATATAATACACAAAAGCCATGAATATCCTGTAAATTGTATCCTTATAAACGGTGAGTTCTGATGTCATCAGTTATAAACGGTGAGTTCTGATGTCATTTCTGTCACATGACTAACTAAAACTTGTGTATTATAATAAATAAAGTACCCCCAGTTGCAAAATATAAGGATATTAGAAGTTACCTCGGAGTTCCATGACCTGTATAAAAACACTCGGCCTTTGGCCTCGTGTTTTTATATGGTCATGAAACTCCTCGGTAACTTATAATATCCTTATATTTTACATGAGGGGGTACTTTATTCACTATATATATATATATATATATATATATATATATATATATATATATATATACACATATATATATATACATACATACATATATATATATACATATATATATATATATATATATATATATATATATATATATATATATATATATATATATACATATGGTGTCAATTCATAGCCAAGCACCCCAAGTAGTATGTTAGTGTTTTGGAAACCTGTGTGGTGCCACACAAATGATCTGACCATTTGTTGTTATTTAAGATCAAATTTGGGTAACACTACAAGATGGGCGTTAAAATCATACTGCTGGCCATATAGCCTTCTTATTCTTTTTGAAATACCAATGAAAACACTGATCAGGAACTCTTTAGGTCATAAAAAGACATATACTGACACTTCTGTATCATAGTTCCAAGAATATCTAAACTAGCAAAAAAAAAAAAAAAAAAAATATTCTTTGGCTGCCCCCAGCTCTGCTCTGGCCCACACCTAACTAAAATGAACAGAATTATAGCAACAGAAGCTGCTGATGCGCACAGCCCTTTCAACTTCCGTAAGAACGTTTCTGTGTTGGTTGGAGCAGCGGTGGAAGTAGATAGTGGTTTATTTTCTGACTGCTCCTTTGATCCCACCACAGGTCCAATTTTTTTCTCTGGGGAGAGCACTACCAGGGGATACAAGGGGGTCATTTATGAAAGTATGTACAGTGTGCAATATTTTCACTATAAAGCAGCATTGTTCACCCATAATCCCAGCATAATTGTTGTTGCTGCTTTTGCACTATGTCAAAAGAGATGCAACTGCAAATCAGGGCCAAGACTCTGGGGCAAATTCACTAAGATGCGAAGTTGCGCCAGGCGCCAGGCGCAACTTCACTAAGATGCGAAGTTGCGCCAGGCGCAACTTCGCCGAGCTTCGTCAGGCGTAGTTTCGCCAGCGTTGCGCAAATTCACTAAAATCCGAAGTTGCGCTCAGGGGTAGCGTAAGGTTGCGAAGTTGCGCTAGCGTTGATTCGCTATATAAAGCGAAGTTACGCTAGCGAAGGCTAATTTGCATACGGCGCGAAATTCAAATTTCAATGGAGGAATATGTATCAGCACTACAAATGCCAAGAAAACCTTCAAATCTGCAAATAAAATTTTTATTTTGCCCTACACATGTGCCCACTGTCTAGGTAAGTTGCCATGAGTCAGGAATATAGGGGGGAAGGAGGGGAGCCCCAAAAAAATTTTCGATCTTTTTCAGCCTATCACCCATCATGTAGAAAATACGCCAGCGTTTTTTTGGGACTTCGAAAAAATTTTGACTTTTTTGGAAACAATCCCCATCTACTCTTTTGCGCTTCGCCAGGTCTGAGGTGGCGAAGGAAGTCTAGCGTAAAAGGTAGCGTTCAGTACACTGCGCAAGTTAGTGAATTTGCATAGTTACGTCGCTAGCGAAAATTCGCCTGGCGTAAGGGTGTGAAGTAACACTAGCGAAACAACGCCAACGTTCGTTAGTGAATTTGCGCAGTAGGGAAAATGCCAAACACTAGCGAATTAACGCTAGTGTTCGGCGCTTCGCGGCTTAGTGAATTTGCCCCTTTGAGTCTAGCATTTTCAGAATGAGGGTTGTGAGACTTTCAGAGTGTGCATTAACAAAAGAGTTTGCACCCGATGCTGCAAGTCTGGTGTGTCAGACCCAAGGAGGGAAACCTGGGGCTCCCATTAGGAACAGGGTGGCAGTTACTCGAGGGTTCACCAGTGTCAAAAAAACAGAAGGACAAATTATCAACCATGTGGAAATGCAGAAGAGAGTTTGTACAAAAGTATCTTAATGAATTGTGTCAAACTGCACTCTCCATTATGTCCATTTTGAAGCACCCCCACTATCAGGAGCATTGTATATAACCCCAAAGATTAATTTACCAGAGTATGTATAAATTCTCCTCATATCTCATCATAACTTGCCTTCATGCTAGGCTCCCTTAACACAGGCCATGGGCACCTCTAAAGGGACCATTTTCACAGTTTCTGAACCACTGACCAAAAAGCACAAGTACCTTTTGGGCTCTCTGCCAAAAGTGCAGGAGATCAAAGAGAAAGTCGGGATATTTGAGTAACAATCTGGGACTGTGGTTTGAGCTGTCAAAAACAGGGCTGTCCCACGAAACAACGGGCCAGTTGGGAGGTATGCAAGTAGGTATAGTTGTCTTGAGCAAATCACTATCATGCACCAATCTGATGAACAGTACATCACAAATGTTCAAGTGTCACAGAACATTATTGGGTGTAATTACAAACTGAGCGAGGTAGGATAGAATTGCACAAATAGGGTGGATTCAACCAGACTGTTCAATCACTGTGCTTCCGTCCAATGAAGCCAAGAGCACATAGGAAAAGTAGTGATGAACTTTAGTCAAACGCAGTGGGTTGCTGCAAAATATGTGCTTTTATTGAACACTACATGTTTCGAGCATGGCTCTTTATCAAGTGTTTATCAGAATTACAGTTGAGTTCTGGTGTTTAAAGCAGCCTTGGGTAATAATTTTCAATCTCTACTACATTACAAAGAAGGAATTTATAAAAGCAAATATCTTTCTACAGACTGATAAAAATATCACATAACTTCATTTCATTTCTACCAAGCAGAGTTTTCTTTATATTTTTGGAAAAGCCTTTTCACATAAAAGCAACTTATGCTTTAGTACCATAGCACAGCCCAAGGCAATGCGACGAAGATATTTTTTTGTGTCGGTCGAGATCAAGGTAAATGAGGACACATCATGCATGAAGGGCATCCAAGTTAAATACTGAATGTTGCTAAATTCATTAGGACAGATGTAGCATGGTGCATGATGAAAATCTCTGGTACAAGAAAGATCACACAATACAGAAACAGGTACAGGTACGGGATCCATTATCTGGAAACCCATTATGCAGATCCATTATCTGGAAACCCATTATGCAGAAAGCACTGAATTACGGAAAGGTCATCTCCCATAGACTCTTTTTTATCCAATTAATCCAAATTTTTAAAAATGATTTCCTTTTTCTCTGTAATAATAAAACGGTATCTTATACTTGATCCAAACGAAGATACAAGTAATCCTTATTGGAAGCAAAACCAGCCTATTTGGGTTTTATTTAATGTTAACATGATTTTCTAGTAGACTTAATGTGGAAAGATCCATTATCCAGAAAACCCCAGGTCCCAAGCAATCTGGATAACAGATCCCACACCTGTACAAGCAGGGAGAATATTCTTACTATGAATATGGATTCTTCATAGGAATAGAATAGAAACACCTGGTAAGCTGTTAATGCTAAAACTGCAACAATACAACTAGTTAAAACTCAACATTGTTTTCAACATTTTACCATTAAAAGTATCAATTGTACATAGTTTATTTTTTTCAAGCTGAGATTAGCTGTAGCCACTGCCAAGGAAACATAACTCATCTGACATTGGCTCTTTGAGAGGGGTTTGTAACACTATAGCAGGGCTATGGGAGGTGAAAGAATGACTTGTAGTCAGCTAGTTTGAGGGGAAAAAAAGAGAATGATAAACTACAAGCTTGGTCAGTCAAACTATCATGGAATTTAGAAAAAAACAAAAAAATATATATATACAGTAGCAATGAATGACAGTACCTAAAGATTATTTATAAATAACGTGCCATTTTTAGCAATATGTACAAGTACTGCATTAACTAACCCCTTTTGTTCTTTCAAAATTCCATTCTTTGAGACATTGATCCATTATCGATATTAAAAATCTGAGTAGCACTACTTGTCACATTGAATTGTAGATTAAGAAAATGCTCTAAAGTTGAATACACCATATATATATATATATATATATATATATATATATATATATATATATATATATATATATATATATATATATATATATTAGGGATGCACCGAATCCAGGATTCGGTTCGGGATTCTGCCTTTTTCAGCAGGATTCGGATTCGGCCGAATCCTTCTGCCCGGCCGAACCGAATCTTAATCATGCAAATTAGGGGTGGGAAGGGAAATCATGTGACTTTTTGTCACAAAACAAGGAAGTAAAAAATATTTACCCCTTCCCACACCTAATTTGCATATGCAAATTAGAGTTCGGATTCGGTTCGGTATTCGCCCGAATCTTTCACTAAGGATTCGGGGGTTCGGCCGGATCCAAAATAGTGGATTCGGTGCATCCCTAATAATATATATATATATATATATATATATATATATATTTATTTTATTTAATTTTTTTTTTTTAAACTATTAAAAATAATCCAAGCAAACAGAGTATAATGAAGCATTGTTTAAAAACTTTTATAACTGTTAAAAACTGTTAACTTTAATTTTTTAAAGCAATGTAACAGCAATATTTAGCATTTTGATTATTTTTAGCATTTTAAAGCTTTTTTGTAGTAGCCAATGTGCAAGCATCTTGATAGAACTGTACACGTAAAGCTGCAAATGAATATGAGTACCCAGCATAGCTATATGCAAATGATGTCTCACGCTTGTATTTCTGCTGCTCGCTGAACTAGGGGGAATCACTTTCTATTGTGTGTCACAGTTCCCTGCTGACACATTCTCAGTGGCACTTCAGGTTGTGCTTGAAGCTTTATTTCAGAGTGGCTTTTACCAGCGCAGTGATGTGCACCTCTGGCATGGCCAGCTTATTCCTTTCTGTTATACTGAGCTAATAATAAGCTTGAGTGTTTTCTGAATGATTACGTCTGAAATGAGAAATACCAATAAATACAAATGATTTTTCCAAGTATAAAAATCCATAATCTTGGCTAAAATTAAATGTATTGAATAAAGAATAGGCTTTTAAACAAGCCATATATCATTTCCTTTGCACGACTTTCAGGGGCCAGTTTACTTAGTTCGAGTGAAGGAATAGAATAAAAAAAACTTTGAATTTCGAATGTTTTTTTTTGGCTACTTCGACCATCGACTATGTCTTTGAATTGAACGATTCAAACTAAAAATCGTTCAACTATTAGTCTAAGTACTGTCTTTAAGAAAAACTCTGACCCCCTACTTTGCCACGTAAAACCTACCGAAGTGCCATGTTTAGCCTATGGGGAAAGTCCCCATAGACTTTCTTATGTTTTTTTGGTCAAAGAAAAATCGTTTGATCGATGGATTAAAAAAACGAATGGCAGTAAATCCTTCGACTTCGATATTCGAAGTCGGAGGATTTCCATTCGGCAGTATAATATCGAGGGTTAATTAACCCTCGATATTCGACCATAAGTAAATTTGCCCCTTAGCGTGTCTGCGCATGCCCTATGCAAATACACCAAGCATTTTTATACTTTAATTCTTCCAGTAATTAGAATGTACAATGTATCGTCCCATCTAAAATAAATCCACACTACAAGGAAACATTTTATGGGCTTAAAGCAAGAGAATGTGGAGGAGATATCAGTGTATACACAATATTAAATGTACACAAGTAATTGAATCAAACTAATAAAATTAAACACAAGTCAAATATTTTGTCAAAATCATGTTGGTTTTATGGACCAAATTTCAGATAATATAACGGTGGAAAGGAAAAGGAAAGGTTAAAACAAAATAAGCTTTATCAGATAGGTCTATATAAATAGCAGTAAACTCTCAAAGTAACTCTGCCAAAAGAAACTCTGCATTCTTTCCTTCTATTATGTACACATGGGCATCAGTTTCAGACTTCCTTCTTTCAGCTTAAACCTCCAGGGCATGGGTTTGAGCATGTTCAGTTTGCTTTTCTTTCCTGCTGTAATCTGTGCCCAGAGCTATGAGTGAGAAGGGAGAGACTCAGGCAGGAAGTGATGTCACACCAAGCTAATATGGCAGCTGCTATCCTAAACAAACAGAGAGATGCTAGAGCTGTTTACTCAGGTATGGTAAAGCACTCCTCAGAATAAATATAGCCTTCTAGCTTGCACTATTGTGGCTAATCTATTGGCAATAAACTGCCTCGGTAACTTTCCTTCTCCTTTAAAGGCTATAAAAGTTTGCTGAAACTGGTCCAAAATAAGTACAAAATATACAAAGACAAAAAAATGTAAACACTCTCTAAAGCCTCCTAGGGGCCCAAATAAGTGGAAGGAAGAACTAGTTTGAATGAAAACAGCGGTGACTGTTTTGGATTAATAATTATTGGCATTCTAGACCTTTACTGGGCTATAGCTAGGTAGGTAGTATACAATTATGAAATACAGATATACCTGTTGTGAGGTAAGAGAAACCTGAACAAATGTTTGGCAAATTTTGAACCCAAAGCTCAATGTAAATAGACGGGAACTACTGTATATGACCAAGCAAATGACTACAACAAGACAGTACTGTATTAAAAATAAATTTAATGTAATCTCATATTTCTGGATGAGAATGACTTCAAACAGTCTGATGTTTTTACAACTACCTGTATAAGCATTCCCATGGAGCAACTCATCAGGCTACGGAGTTCAGCTGAAAAACCAGACTCTGTTGAGTAGTCTCTTGAGCAATATATTCATTTACAAAGAGAAGCATGCCTTTTCATTACTGGTTTGCATGCAACAATGGATTTACTTTTGTAAGAAAACTTGCCTTAAAAACGATGCCAATATAGAGGCAGCCATTATCAGCCAAGGTGACCTCTCTTACCTGAGTTTGTCAACTTAGTTACCCAGGTACGGATATGAATGATGAAAATACCAACTGATAACTTAACAGAACAGATTCAGGCCAGATGGAAAACCCTGTAAGAGCACTGTATTGAGGCATCTATTTTTGCCCAGTTAAGATGGGTATTGAACCATTCATTTCTATATCAAAGTTTTTTTATTTTAGCATATTATGGTTCATACAGTGTGTTCATATTTTAAAAGAATGGAGTGGAATGGAATAGAGTAGATTATTTATGGACTGATAGTCAAAGATACATGATTTTGGCACTGCTTGGCATTGATTAGATTTTAAAAAGGTTAGGTTCACTGAGTTTGCAGTCACAAAAATGTAGCTAATTAAATGTCTGACAACATAAAAATTAAACATTCCAAAGTTAAGAAATTAAATTTTAATTCATTGGTTGTCTGATGACAACTAAATTATACGAATAATATATTATACTATATAATAATATAATATATATTAATAATAATACATTCATTAATAGAAAGCTGTTTGCCTTGACTGTCTGCAGTTAAATTGTGCCCAGCAGTAGATTTTTTACCAAATAGCATAGAGGAAATAGCTATACAAGTACAAGTAAGATTTACACGGTCAGTTTGGTGTAAAAGTTTGTAAAAGTTTGATAAAACATGTAAACTTGACCAAGTTGGCAATGGGACTTTCATCATTTCAGGGCACCTGCTTAGTTTTTCTGTGTAATAACTTTAGCTCAAACTATATCACTATACAATTCCAAATCATGGCCTTAAAGGAAAACTATACCCCCCAAACAATGTAGGTCTCTATTAAAAGATACTGAGTAAAACAGCTCATGTGTAAAACCCTGCTTCATGTAAATGAACCATTATCATAATAATATACTTTTTTAGTAGTATGTGCCATTGGGTAATCATAAATAGAAAATTTTAAAAGATTATAAAAAATAAGGGCCGCCCCCTGAGATCGTAAGATTCACTGTGCACACATACAAACCACATGTAAGGTCACACGAGCCAATTAACAGACATAGTTCTGCCTTTTGCTTCCTCACTTCTTCCTGTTACAGTTAGTGTTGTAGTATTTCTGGTCAGGTGATCTCTGAGGCAGCACAGATAGAGTCACGAAATGGTGGTTCAAGGCAAGAGATGTAAAAGGGCAATATTTATGTAAATATATATTCCAGTTTGGTAAGATTCTTTAATATGTCATTCAATTTGATATAAACTATCTGTTGCTTAAGTATTCATTTTGGGGGTATAGTTTTCCTTTAATTCTGTAGGCTAAGGTATTTTGTAAAGTTGCAGTCCACTAACTGGACAATGATCTCAAACTGGACAAATGTTTTTAAGGAAATAAGTTGAAAAGTTGTCTGCTCCAGGAGAACCAGACTAAATTCAAATAAATGGCATTTTAACATCCCTTATTCATCCAATTTTAATGATGATAGCTAGTTATATGTGACAAATGAGTAGTTGTACTATTTCATGAAATATTAGCCATTCAAAAAATCAGCATACAATTAGCTCTTGCCAGATCTTTTCTTCAAAGGAGAGATTATCAGAAGTTATCTTCATAGATAGGGCAACAATAATATTGATAGCATATTAGATAATAGCAGTGCATTTGAATCCTGCTAAAAAAGGTAAAACAAACCATTAAATACTAAAAACAAACCATTAAATACTAAACATTACTTATGTGCTTAAAGTAGACCCAAACCCTACCCCCTACCCTACATAGACCCCCCCATCCCTACTTCCCCCAGACTGGGATTAAAGGAGACCAAACCCTTAATTAAAAAAAACCCCTTCCCTACATAGACCCCCCTCCCTGCTTCCCCCAGCCTAGCTGTTACCCTTGGTAAATGCCCCAAACTCTTTACTTACCCCTTGGTGCAGATTCAGGGCATCGGAGTTCAAGGGCGCCATCTTCTATTCTTCGGTAAACTTCGGCAATTTCCGTGACTTTCAGCGCACGCACAATTGTGGCAAACAGGAAGTTTGCTCCAACTGCGCATGCGCCGATATGCCTCTCTCTTCCAAAAGATTACCGAAGAGAAGAAGATGGCTCCTGTGAACTCCGATGCCCTGATCTGCACCAAGGGGTAAGTATTTACCCATTTACAATGGGTAACAGCTAGGCGGGAGGGTGGTGGTGAAGGGAGGGGGTCTATGTAGGGAAGGGTTTTTTTTTTTAAAATCAAGGATTTGGTCTCCTTTAATCCCAGTGTACATTGTTCATATTCAAAGCATCCCTAGGTAAAGCACTGCAAATTCTATAAAAGGAGTGCACACATAACTATGTTGAACGTATTTTGCAGCCTTGTTTTACAAAACCCTTAGGCTATTTCACAAACATAATATTAGACATTTCCTCAAATATCTGCAAAAATTAGAGGTGCGGAGCAGTTTTGTGTTGCTAAGAAGTGTCATTTCAGCAGCTTTAAGTAACAATCTCTTCTAATTTCTGTCAAGGGGATATTTTTGTCCTGATCTGCTCAGCCAGCAGATTTGGCCCATTTACATCCCTGAGAGGCACAAATGAGTTCATGTTTCACCACATTTGTGCCTATTTGTTAGTGAAAATCAAATCCCAGTGCCCTACATTAAGTAAATCCTTTGCTTTACAACATACCTATATGTAGACATCTTTTAAAGCTGTGAATTTCTCAACACGTGGATTTGCCGGATAAGAAAACATTAAAAATATTTTAATATTACTCATCTGACCTCACAGAGTTTAAAGCAAACAGGAATTTATGTGACTCTCCCAGCTTGAACTAATATAATGTACAAAATAGGAAGAACTAATATAAAGTGTCAACATTTCACAATAAGGGTTTTAGAAAATAGAGTACTGGTATGGGACCTGTTATCCAGACTGCCAGTTTTCTGGATTAGGGATCATTCCAAAATTTTGATCTCCATACCTTAAGTCTACTAAAATAACACCAACATATCAATAAAACTCACTAGGGTTATTTTGCCTCTAATAATGCGTTAGGATCATGTAAAGGTATGGGACCTGTTTCCAGAATGCTCAGGCCTGGGAATTTCCAGATAATGGTCTTTAGTTTGGATCTTCATACCTTAAGTCTACTAGAAAATTATATATACATTATATAAACCAATAGACTTGGTTTGCTTCCAATAAGGATTCATAATATTTTAGATTGGTTAAAGTACAAGGTACTGTTTTACTATCACCCAGAAAAAGGAAATCATTTCTAAAAATGTGGATTATTTGGATAAAATGGAGTCCATAGGATTAGGCCTTTCCATAATTTGGGGCTTTCTGGATAACAGGTTTCCGGATAACGGATCCCATAACTGTACAAGGTACTGTTTTATTACTATAGAGAAAATAGAATTAAAAAAAAAAAAACAACTTTAATTATTTGATTAAAATGGAGTGTATAGGAGATGGCATTCCCATAGTTCATCACTTTCTGGATAATGGGTCTCCAGATCCACACCTATTAAGAATAATACTGACCCCGCACAGTCATACATATATCTGATGTCTAATAAATGATTTATGTTTAGAAGTAGGCCTGACAAACAGGAACTGAGCTGTCAATAAATAAGAAGACTAATCCAATGGGGAAGCGATAGACAAACAAAAAAACTGACCCTCTCCTAACTTAATGAATAGACACTGAGCTGAGACTGGGGTTTGGTGGCTTTCCTTGATGCCGCAGCCACAGGTAGCCATGATCCCAATTACAAAGCAAACATGCTACATAATAGCCTGCCAATTGGGAAGGCCATGTAAGACAACATTAGCAAGTAAAACACAGCATGCTGCAATGGAAACTGTGGTGTAGTACTCCCAAGGAATAAACTGGGCTAGATAGATGGGAGATATATGGATAAACAGACATACTTTGGACAGGTTTTGACATGCACAGGCTGAATTGCTTTAATATTTCTTGTGTGTCAATATTGCGGCCAATAGAGAGAGAAAAAAAATTTAAAAAAAATAAAAAAATATATATATATACCCCATGCAGAGGCTTGTGTTTATTTAAATATTGAAGGGGCACCACTGTGAACAAATAACCTGCATGCTTAATTAAGAAAGTTTCCACTAACAAATGTGTTTATGTATATTTTTAACACTGCCACTAATTGTGTAAGCTCAAAATTGCAGCGGTATTGAAACTTGGCATGGCACAGTTGTAATTCTGCCAACACGCATGGGGTGCAGCTGTCAGTGCCAATTTACACTGAGATGTCTTCATAGAAGATATGTGTCTAAATATTTTGTACACGGAAGACCAGTTATATGACCTCTCGTTCACAAGTACAGAACAAAAGGAGGTTCCAGTGCTTAATACAAAATGCTGCCAGAAAGCATGCATTGATTATCATACAGACTGGCACACAATAGACGCTTCGTTCCCTGCCAGTTACAATGCATCACTTATGATAAACTGATAAAACAAGCTTTACATTCTGAGCAGAGGTGGCAGCTTCAGTGGAAGAGAATATTCGATTACAGTCCACACACAAGTCATTATTGTGTTGCCAAGCCCTACCTACAACACTGGATACACATTGCTGACTTAATAGAAGTTTTGCCAGCTATCAAGAACGATCCAAAGACTTCCTCATCATTGGCAGCATTTCAATTTCAAATCCATTCACATGGTCTGTTCTATAAATATTCCCAAACATATTGGCATTGTGTTATTAAACTATTTATCAGTTCTTTGTTTATACACATACATGGACAAACTGCATTACTCTTCCTCATCACAGCAGCCAGTTAAAGCTCATCCTTACACACTAGAGAAACAAGGTCTGACATTTTGGATACTGTAGTTGGAGTATGTGACTTATGATTTTGAAATATGTAAGGCATATTAAATACATGGTGTTCTTGTCATCGTGGTGCTGTTATAAAGAGCCAAGGAAGTCAAAAGTTTGTTCCTTGGAGATGAGGGAGGTTAGAAAAGCTTAACTGAGGGTAATGCTTAGACAAACATTTTCTTTCAGATTACACACAATCCCTTCATTTATTATGCATAAACCTCAAGCAAGCAGAGAGCTACTCTCAGTGGAGCAGCAGTGGCGAGAGCTGTCTTCATTTTTACAGTTTGCTGTTAAAATGTATTTATGTATATTTTTATTTACAAAGAGCTATTTGTGCATACAGCTTTGTACAGTAGATTACAGCAAATTATTAACGTTGCTTACTGCTATACCACAAGCCCAAGTAATCTCATAGTACTGTGTAGTGTAGCCTCACGTCGGGTGCAATTAAAGGGAAAATATATCCTACTCCTTGACATTTGCTCATTCAGTTGGGCTGCTATAGAATACATGCATACACTATCACTATCATCTGAATGTCCAAAAATCACACCAAATTCTTCAGTTTGAACTGAAACCATGATACACCTAAGAAACTTTTCCTGCCCCCCTCTTAGGCTCACAGAATTATGCAACCCCTCCCTCAACTTGTTCAGTTATGGATTCTGGAACTTCTAAGCCCTTTCCATAATGCATGGTGCACAGATTGTAAAGAAGATGGACTACAATAATCCATCACTTTAGAATGGAACAAGGCAGGGCCGGAACTAGGGATGGGCAGAAGAGGCATGTGCCTAGCGCACAAAGGTGGAGGGGGGCGTCAGGCATGTACCTCTTCTGCAGGCCCGGAACTAGGGGTAGGCAGAAGAGGCAGCTGCCTAGGGTGCAACGATTGGGGGGTGCTGGGCAGCTACCTCTTCTGCCTACTCTGGCACTAGACTTGCGCCCAAGAATGCTGCTTCCATGCATGCGTGCGTGAAAGTTGTTACTGCGCATGTGCACACGAGCACTGATGCGCGTGAGATGGAGATGGGTGGCGAGCTAGCCGGCTGTGCTGCCTAGGGCGCCCGGCCGAACAGGCCCGCTTCTGCTCTTCTGCCACCGTCTCCGTGTTGGGACCCTTGTGTCCCCCACCCTTTACAATCCTTTGAAATTGTTAGCGCATACATGCACGCTTCTCCACATGCACACGTGTGCAAGCACCCACGCAGTGGGGGGAGTGGTTTACCTGGCACTGGAACAAGGTGAGGGGATGGATCACTTTGTAAGCCTAGCTGGCCATACATGGGCCGATAAAAGCTGCCGACAGACCGAGTCGGCAGCTTATTGGTCCATGTGCGGGGCCCTCAGACTGCTTCCTCGATCGACTTTCGGCCAGATGTTGATCGGGTAGGGTTAAAAAATAATGTTGGATCGCGCATCTGTTCGTTGATGTGGTACCGTGATCGGCCGCATTCTTTACATTATGATCCGATCGTTGGGCCCTAGGGTCCATGATCGAATCAGCCCTACTTCAATGTGGGCATATCGGGGAGAGATTCGCTCATTTGCCAAAATCGCCAAACAAGCAAATATCTATGTGAATGGCCACTTTAAGGGAAATGTGTGAAAATTAGCCCCTGTAAATACAGACAAATTACCATGGTTTCCTTCAATCTGTGTAATCATACAGGTCTGTAAAAAAAATACATTTATATATATTTTTGGAATTTCAGATAGTATTTACATGTATGCACCTTTTCTACATAACCAAGCTCTTGTCAAAAAGGGACATATTTGCTAGTTATTTACTAAACCACACATTTTCTCATATTTTTATTAAGAAAAAAAGCTCAACCAAATTCTCATGCCCGATTTGACCTTATTTTTTAAAGAAAAAACTTAAATTAATCGGATCAAAAAAAAACTTGATAAAATCGAGTGAAAAACCAAATCTTACAGTCTTACAGTCTTTTCTGTCTTTTTCACCCAAATCGCTCAATTTTTTCAGATTTTTGCCCAAAACCCCAGAATTTATCATATTATCGGGCAAAACTCAGCACAAGCCACAATAAATTCAAATTGGGATAGGGGCATCTCTAATTGACCTCAACAGGACTGAGATGGCAGATTTTCGGATTCAGGCTTTTTGCAGCATTGGGGTATAATAAATCTTTAAAAATTTAAGTTTTTTTTCACAAAAATTTTTAGTAAATATAGGTTTAGTAAATAACCCCCATAGAGACATAAACCAAGGTGTTGAAAACTCTTGCATGTTCATCCAGCTTCACTTTTAAGACAATAGTTAATATATTTATAGATCTATATAACAGTAAAACTTTCTTTGCCAAATAAAGTGTTATGAAGTTCAGATAATTGCTATGAATTTAATTGCTGATTTATCCTGCACGACACAGTAAATAGTGCTTATAAGTGGAAATACCTTCAGGTATTTAATTCTGGAGACAAAGCTGACGATGACTGTGATAATCCTAATTTTATTGGAATCTGATGAAGATTCCATATCTCTGGCATTCTGTGGTGTTTCTACATTATTATAACAGATACAATAATCTTAAAACAAATACCAGCGCAGATGATGCTATTGACCGTGTAGGGGAAACCATGACACCAAATCAATTCTGTATCTATTTGATAATTTACTTAATCCAGGCCTTATGAAATACCTTTTAAGTATAAGATGTTATTCCCCTTTCTTCTGGAGTGCAGCTGCTCACATTCACTGAATGTGATTAGGACCCCATGCGGAGTTAATCAATCTGATAATGTCAGACATTATTAAGCAAGCAGGCTTGATACAACCAAAGCAGCATTATAACTGGCTTGTCAGCCAAAGTCTTTGTTTGCAGTCAAGTTCTGAAATGAATTTAAATACACTTTGAGAAAGGAATTAGACTACTAATCAAGCGCATTTACAGAAGAAATCTTGTACTCTTTTGTTAAAAATACTGACTAGATACATTGTTTCCTGTTAATTACTGCTATGTGTCTGGCAGAAATTTGCGGTGTTGGTGTAAATGAGAACAGAAGTTCAAATGTCCACAAAGCTCAATATATACAGCTTACATCTTCACAAAGGTCATAGAGAAAATTGCTTTCTTTATAGGCTGTTAGCCTACCATTGTACAAACAATGGCAATAAAGAAATCTAATGGCTCACACACACAGCCGAGGCAATACAATTTATATCAGATTGTTTTGCAGCTAGTTGCTCTGTCAATGCTGGCTGAACACGTTTATGCTACAATTTCTAACGTTAGACTTTTTTTTTTTTACATAGTGCCAAAATGTTTAATTTGAATTTTACATCGATCTTCCACCAGTCAAGAGCTAATAAGTGAAGTTCCCTGTCACAATCAAAGAACACACATTCTAAGGTCAATTTAATCAGGAGCCAATTAACCTGCCTGCATTATTAACATGTATTTATAATGTGCCAAATATTCCACTGCACTGTACATTAAATGGGCATATACACTGAACATACAGATTAACATACAAACAACCAATAACTGTAGTATGAGTATGGGATCCGTTATCTGGAAACCCAAATTATGGAATGGCTGTCTCACAAAGACCCCATTTTATCCAAATAATCCACATTTTTAAGGGCTCTTACACACGACCGTTCCGACCTGCGCTCCCCTGTGTTCCGTTTTTTGGCGTTCAGCCGCAGGGGAGCGCAGGAATAGACGCAAGTCATTATTTGAAATGGGACTGTACTCACTCAGGCGCGTGTAGGCGCCGAACGCAGGTTCAGACGCAACATGCTGCATTTTTCCTGCGTTCGGCGCCTACACGCGCCTGAGTGAGTACAGCCCCATTTCAAATAATTACTTGCGTCTATTCCTGCGCTCCCCTGCGGCTGAACGCCAAAAAACGGAACGCAGGGGAGCACAGGTCGGAACGGTCGTGTGTAAGAGCCCTTAAGATGGTTTCCTCCTTCTCTGTAATAATAAAACAGTACCTTGTACTTGATCCAAACTAAGATATAATTAATCCTTATTGGTAACAAACCCATGCTTTTGGGTTTATTTAATGTTTACATGATTTTCTAGTAGGTAGGAAGATCTAAATTAGGGAAAGATCCGTTATTCAGAAAATGCCAGGTCCCGAGCATTCTGGATAAAAGGTCCCATACCTGTAGTAGGGCTCTTACACACGGGCGTTTTTTGGTGCGCTCCCCTGGTCCCCTGAAAAACTTAATATGGGGGTTCTACTGTATTACTGCCACTTGCTGTAGGTCAGGGGTGTCCAAACTACGGCCCGAGGGCCATATGCGGCCCAGGATGCATATGAATGTGGCCCATCTTGAAACGATTGGTTCCCGAGGAAATAGGAGGAGGGGGGACTCAGCCCATTGCCCAGTTAGTAATAATACGTATATTTAATATCCAGGTGTCCCATATTCCAGTGTATAGCTCCATCTGGTTATCCAACTGCCATTGTAGTTCTTTTCTGTGTATTTCCTTTACTTTTACAAATCAAACGTGTTTGTGTATTTCATGTATGGCCCCAGACAATTTTTCTTTTTCCAATGTGGCCCGGCGAGCAAAAAGTTTGGACACCCCTGCTGTAGGTACGTGAAATCACTCCAGTGTATTCAGAGAGTGACTTATCCCAACCATGTTCAACAATGAAGAAGCGTATAGTACGGAGTATATATAACTGAAGTCTTCTTAGCCCTGGGGTGGCAATACAGCCTGCCACACACACACATGGCACTGCAGATAATGTCCTACTCCCTTTGTGAACAGCATATCTATATTCACAGCCCTGGCATGCTAGCGACCTACTCCCCACCAAACAAAGGGTTAGGGTTAGCCACTAATGAAGTTATCCATGCCAAGCATAATAACTAATCCTTTTAGTACAGTTACTAGAAAACCAATGTAACCCTTTCTTGGCAGGAATATCCAGGTCCACACTGTGGCGCTAACAGTATAGATCCCAAGCCTCTGCTAAGTGGGAGATTTGCGGGGTTTGGATAAGTTAAGTGCCTTCACCCAGGGCTAAAACCAGATATTGGTGGCATACAACTCCCTGGGAACTGCAATAGCAGTGATTTTGGTACCAATTGTAGCAGACAATAAACCACACAATAGGCAGATATGCAGTAATATGTAATATTAGAAATGCAATATATGCAAATGCAATAAGAACAGTGAAATAACAATAATACGATGAATATAAGACAATATAATAAGTATCACCCTTGGTATGAAAATGTCCACTGTCACTTTAAGAATGGTGAGTGTGCACACTAGAGGTCTGAGGGGATATACCAAAGTAGTGATAGAAGAGGTATGTGTTGCAACACTAGATTGATGCACCCCGGGGTGTGTTAAGTGAAGGTCTCACCAACTCCCAGTGATAATGAAAGAATAAAGATACTATGAGGCAGAGCAGATGCAGGGAAGCAGTCTGGCAGCTTTAATCCACACTGTGCTTGAAATACTGGTGTAGGGAAAGGCTTCCTAAATTCCTGAGGATCCACTGCACGTGTCACGGAGGCTGATGGGAAATCCACAGTCCAGATCCAGTGTACACGCTGGCAACTCACTACAGGGCTGAAGTCCTATCTATCCTACAGGGATTACTTCCCTAGCAATAGCTCAGGCAGCTGCACTAGTTCCAGTCACTATGATGGCTGACTGGAAAGGGTTAACTAACTCCCTGTGCTCTGACTATGGGATTCCCTATATGGGTAAATATTCTATAGGTGAAATCCCTAGCTTCCTACTCAGATAAATCAGCAGGAACACTCACAAGAGAGAAGAAGAGATTGCAGGCTGCTCTCAGTGTATTAGTCCATGCTTTCCTCTTCTCTTCTTCCTGGTTAACCTAAGCCTCACTTTCATTTTGGCTCCAAACTTCTTTCAGAGAGGTCACAAGGTCAGAAGCAAATCCTTCTTGCTGATTGGCTAGGCTGTGGCTGAAAACTGTCTCACTGCAGTGCAAGCAAGCAGCAGCCATGCTTTTGGTGGATCCAGATTTAAAGTCACAGGGTTATGCAGTTAGGGAAAGGGCAAATAAAACTTCCCTACACCAATAAGGGCCATCAAATTTCTACACAAAAGAAAATCAAAAGGAGCTACAGCACTTTAATTCAAGCCTTGGATATATTGTGTCCACTTACAGTAAAACCTACAGGTTATATAGCTATTAGCACAGCACCATTATCTAGTCACTGTGCTCAGCCATAGCAATTATCATGCAACGAATGTTCTGAGATAAGGTAATTCCTGCTGTAATGTTCTCACAGAAAACATCTGAAGTAAAGAAATGTGGTGAAGCTAAAACTCAGCTGGTAATTAAGTGGAATTGTAAACAAGCCAAAAGATGCGGAGTACAACAGACTAGGCGGAATAACATCACTGTGCATTTAGATGAAGCATATTGTATGAAGAAATATATATGAAAAGGTGATTACTAGGATATATGAAAGTCGATTACTTGGATATAGTCAGTCTATAGTTTTTGTAGAAATGACAAAAAACGATTACAACTGTAAAGCAGGCTAGCTATATGTGCTCTTGTACAGCAGCACCTTCCTATGGTTCTCCAATATTACTACTAGTACCTACCCAAAGCTTTCCAATGTGACCTGTTCGTATCAAAATATATTTGATAGTTCTAGGCCAGCTTAAAGGGGTAGTTCACCTTTAAGTTAACTTTTAGCATGTTACAGAATAGCAAAGTCTAAGGGGCCCATTTACTTAGCTCGAGTGAAGGAATAGAATAAAAAAAACTTTGAATTTCGAATGTTTTTTTTTGGCTACTTCGACTCAAACGTTTCGAACTAAAAATTGTTCGACTATTCGATAGTCGAAGTACTGTCTCTTTAAAAAAAACTTCAACCCCCTACTTCGCCACCTAAAACCTACCGAGGTGCACTGTTAGCCTATGGGGGAGGTCCCCATAGGCTTTCTAATGTTTTTTTGGTCGAAGAAAAATCGTTCAATCGATGGATTAAAATCGAAGGATTTAATAGTTCGATCGAACTATTTGCGGTAAATCCTTCGACTTCGATATTCGAAGTCAAAGGATTCACATTCGGCAGTCGAATATCGAGGGTTAATTAACCCTCAATATTCAACCATATGTAAATCTGCTCCTTAAGCACCTTTTCAATTGGTCTTCATTATTAATTTTTTATAGTAATTATTTGCCTTCTTCTGCTATGTTCCAACTTTCAAATGGGGGTCACGAGCCCCATCTTAAAAGGAAATACTCTGTAAAGCTTCAAATGCATTGTTATTGCACTTCTATTGTTCATGTTTCTAGTCAGGCATGTTTGCTAGGGTAATTTGGCCCTGGCAACCAGATTGATGAAATTGCAAACTGGAGAGCTGTTGAATAAAAAGTTAAATAACTCAAAAACCACAAATAATCAAAAGTGAAAATAATTGCAAATTGTCTCCAAATACAATTGTCTACATCATTCCAACAGCTAACTCAAAGGTAAACAACCCCTGTAAAGTAGCCCAAAAATAGTAATGCAAATTCCATTGATTTAGAGAATTTAGAGAATATCTATACACAATGCATTGGGAACTGTGATGGAGGCTGGGCATCCTCTCAAAACTGGATGTAAAAGGATTATTACAGGAAATCTAATATATTATTTTTACTAAGATTAGGATTGAGCCTAACAAATCCAAATGATATTTTTCTATGTTACAGCTGCACCGAGGTTAGATATTAGAAGCAATTGCAATCCAATTTTTAAGGTTCAGCTGGGGATGCAGCTAAGCCTTTTTATTTAGAACATGTTTGTATCATTATATTATCTTACGATAGAGGGAATATAACAGACTACATTACATACAGTGGTGTGCAAAACTATTTGCCCCCTTCCTGATTTCTTATTCTTTTGCATGTTTGTCACACTTAAATGTTTCTGCTCATCAAAAACCGTTAACTATTAGTCAAAGATAACATAATTGAACACAAAATGCAGTTTTTAAATGAAGGTTTACGTTATTAAGGGAGAAAAAAAACTCCAAATCTACATGGGCCTGTGTGAAAAAGTGATTGCCCCCCTTGTTAAAAAATAACTTAACTGTGGTTTATCACACCTGAGTTCAATTTCAAAGGTTATAAAGCCATTTCTAAAGCTTTGGGACTCCAGCGAACCACAGTGAGAGCCATTATCCACAAATGGCAAAAACATGGAACAGTGGTGAACCTTCCCAGGAGTGGCCGGCCGATCGAAATTACCCCAAGAGCGCAGAGACAACTCATCCGAGAGGCCACAAAAGACCCCAGGACAACATCTAAAGAACTGCAGGCCTCACTTGCCTCAATTAAGGTCAGTGTTCACGACTCCACCATAAGAAAGAGACTGGGCAAAAACGGCCTGCATGGCAGATTTCCAAGGCGCAAACCACTTTTAAGCAAAAAGAACATTAAGGCTCGTCTCAATTTTGCTAAAAAACATCTCAATGATTGCCAAGACTTTTTGGAAAATACCTTGTGGACCAACGAGACAAAAGTTGAACTTTTTGGAAGGTGCGCGTCCTGTTACATCTGGCGTAAAAGTAACACAGCATTTCAGAAAAAGAACATCATACCAACAGTAAAATATGGTGGTGGTAGTGTGATGGTCTGGGGTTGTTTTGCTGCTTCAGGACCTGGAAGACTTGCTGTGATAGATGGAACCATGAATTCTACTGTCTACCAAAAAATCCTGAAGGAGAATGTCCGGCCATCTGTTCGTCAACTCAAGCTGAAGCGATCTTGGGTGCTGCAGCAGGACAATGACCCAAAACACACCAGCAAATCCACCTCTGAATGGCTGAAGAAAAACAAAATGAAGACTTTGGAGTGGCCTAGTCAAAGTCCTGACCTGAATCCTATTGAGATGTTGTGGCATGACCTTAAAAAGGCGGGTCATGCTAGAAAACCCTCAAATAAAGCTGAATTACAACAATTCTGCAAAGATGAGTGGGCCAAAATTCCTGCAGAGCGCTGTAAAAGACTCGTTGCAAGTTATCGCAAACGATTGATTGCAGTTATTGCTGCTAAGGGTGGCCCAACCAGTTATTAGGTTCAGGGGGCAATTACTTTTTCACACATGAAAATGTAGATTTGGATTTCTTTTCTCCCTAAATAATAAAAACACTCATTTAAAAACTGCATTTTGTGTTTACTTGTGTTATCTTTGACTAATAGTTAAATGTGTTTGATGATCAGAAACATTTTGTGTGACAAACATGCAAAAGAATAAGAAATCAGGAAGGGGGCAAATAGTTTTGCACACCACTGTACACATTGTTATCATCAGCAAAGGCAGAATTTACTAAAAAAAAGGATATGCTCTATGTTTTATTTTTACTACTACACTGTAATATTCAGTGCAAACGCTGTACATTTCCTGTAGTCTCCTACTCCTTTGCACAAAACTCAACAGCTAAATTGTTTAATAAGGAACACAAAGACCATATACTAAAAGCAGTGAATCAGCACATTTGTATGGACCATCATGCTTGTTTCTTCAAGGGGCAGTTTAACAGGAGTTTAATGAACATGATTTGTGCTCACCATACTTTTTGCATGTTGTTTTAATCAAGAAATATCTTTGGGGTTTTGTTTTTTGATTTTTTTTTTTTTTTTAGCTAAACAGGGAAATTGAAGCTACTCCATGTTTGGTCCTTGCAAGGAAGATAATTAGATTAACAGTTTACTACTCTCTTCCTTTTGTTAAAACAAGTCCATTATAAACAAGTCACTATGTGTGACTTGGCGCAATTTAGAATTTCTGTTAGTAAATCAGCCTCAGAATGCACGATAAACAAAATCTTTTTCCCAAACCTGTATAGTGCAAAAGGAAATCATTTTTAAAGATGTGAATTATTTCATTATAATAGAGTCTATGGGTGATAACCTTTCTGCACTTTAGAGCTTTCTGGATAATGGTTTTACAGATCCTGTAAAAAGATCCTATAACTGTACTGGATTTCTAATATAACACACTGGAGAGTGTTACGGATAAATGTCTAAGCCCTAGAAATCAGATTCTCACATTAAGCAAGTGCAGATCCTTTCCACCGAAAAATCTGTCATTGTCAAAAACTATATTTGTTCAGGGTATGAGCAATGGAAAACAAAGAACATTCAAGACTATAATATACTATATATGATACTTTCCAATAATGTATCCCATAATATATCACAGCAGCCCTGCTTTCTTGTTACTATATCTATAAAACCCAGGGGGGGGGGGGGTCATTTTCTGAAAAGTTTATTATACTGTATATACAAAAAAATGTTCACAGCCAGGTGCAAAAATTGTGCAAATTGGCAGTGGTGTGGGAAAAAAAAGGTTACAGAGTTATGCCTTTATGGAGGTCTGCATAAAATTATTTATATATCATTGTTCTAACCTGCAATCTCCTTCAAAATTAGGTTTCACTGTTATACATTTATCACATTACTCTAAGCTCTTTTAAATCTTGGCTCTCTGACTGGAGGTCAATGGGCTAAATTTGGCTTTTAAAGTTCTGCTGCTGGCCCCAGCCTGCATGAAGGTTACACAGATTTATATGCATGACATCATTATTATAATATAATTAGGCCTCTGAACATGTGGCATGCTGTATAACAGGGCCACTAAATGGCAAACGTTGCACAGTACGTCTTTAAATTGCTACCAGCTTTTCATCATTTGCTTCTTTTTCAAATATCTTTAGCCAAATTTTAATCTGGGACAAAAACAATACACTGATACAAAAAAATTGAAAAAAAAAAAAAATGAACTGAATACAAAGAAAAAAAAACCCCTGCAACCCATGATTAGCAGGTTTACTGAAAAAAAATTACAGTGAGATATATCTCCCTAAGTCTAAATAGGCGTCTATGGATAATGTGATATGGCGTGCAGAGTTTGTTCCGGTTCTTATCAACTATAGCAACCAATCAAAAGGTAGCATTTATGGGTCACCTGCTATGGGTTACTGCACTGGGCAAACATAGGGGCATATTTATCAAGGGTCGAAACAACTTAGAAATTTGAATTCAAAAAGACCAACCGAAATTAAGTCAAAGTTTTTTTTTTTTTTGGTCGAATAGGTCAATTTTCGATCGAAAAGGTCCGTATTCTGCCGGATTTGAATCGTACGAATCGCATTCGATCAAATTAGATTCCAAATTTTTCCCCCCCAAAAAATTTGATTTTTCAAAATCCACCAATTGGCTCCAAACAGGTTCTAGGAGGTCCCCATAGGCTAAAACAGCAATTCGGCAGGTTTTAGATGGCGAATGGTCGACGTCGAATTTTTAAAGAGACAGTACATGATAAATTTCGAAATTCACATTTTTTGAACTTTTTTTTTTTTAATAGTCGAAGTACCCAAAAAATAGCTCGAAATTGGAATTTTTTTCATTCGAAAATTCACCTCGACCTTTGATAAATCTGTCCCATACTGTATTTATTGCATATGGGGTGGCTATTACAATGCAGGCTATAGACAGGGTTATGCTTTGCTTTATATGAAAGCTATGTAAATTTATGGTGTGTTGGCTCCGCTTCCAGGTTGTCTGTTTGTACTTTCTATTGCTCACTGTGCGGAGCAGCACCCCAAGGTGTAATTACCCAATGCATGATAACACTGGCATGCACATGACAACAGCAATAGACACTGGACATTTGCACATCTGTACAGGAATACCCCGCTGCGGCAACACAATTTACATCTTTAATATAATATTTTTTAAAGTAAAAGAGCATTTTATAAAAATACTCCATGTCAAATATGTGATTCATTGTGTAACAGAACTAACAGAGAAACATCCTTAGGAAAGCTTCTCCTGGCATCCTATTAGAAGAGCGTTGTAAATGACTTTACATTTACTTTAGCAATCATGTTCCTTTAAAGGGGATGTTCACCTTCCAAACACTTTTTTCAGTTCAGTTGTTTTCATATTGTTCACCATGATCAACTGCTTTCCATCTCTTATTTTTTTACCGGTTTCACAGTATTTAAGTTTAAAAGTTTAATGTTCGTGTCTCTGGTGTTTCAGTCTGGCAGCTCAGTGATCCAGGAGCATCCGAACTATTACAATTTGCTACATTTAGTTGATACATTTAGTTGATTCATTTCTCATAACAACTATTGTATCAATTCTAACAGCAGCCTTTAACTCAGGGATTCTGCTTAGCAGAGATCAAGGGGGTTATTTATCCGAATTCATCTCAATATTTTCTGCTACAAACTCCGATCAAATCCGCTCTGGTTTTTTATTCTTATTTATTATTAAATTTTCCCGAAAATTTGCTGTGGGGAAAAAAATCTGATTTTCACAAATTTTTCTGACTTTTTCATCTGATTTTCCAGATTTTTTCATAATTTTCACAGGAAAACTTCGGGGTATTGCCCGAAACCCAGCGCACATCTAAAAATCATTGGGACTTCTCCCATTGACACAGGTCTGAAATGCCTGATTTTCAGATAAAGACTTTTCCATACTCTGGGTTTAATAAATTTCGACAGATTAGTGATTTTTGAAAAGTCTTTTAAAAAAAAAAAAATAAATCAAATTTTTTGTGATTTTCGCATTCAGAGTTTAGTAAATAACCCCCTATGGATAGAACTCCATGGCCCATTTCGGCACGATCCAAAGAAGAACGCTGCGACTTCATCTGACATTTCCATTTCTTACCTTATTTCCGTCACATCCGGCAACACCTACGTCTTTGCGCAGAGCGTCGGATCATGCAGAAATCGCCCGTGGAGTTCTACCCAAAGATAACAAATGTATCAACTAAATGTATCAATTTAGAACAGTTAAAGAGTCAGCGAACTGTTTTAGAATGTGAGACATGAAACTTTAGACTTCAATGTTAAATGGTCACAAATAGAAAATAAAAAAGTAATTGGGAAAAAATCTTTATTTCTGGTGATCTATCTGAAACCAACTGAACTGAAAAAAGTGTTTGAAGGTGAACAACCCCTTTAAAAGGGGATGTAATTCAATAGATATAATATGGCAAAATGGTGCTTGAACACTTTTTTAGTTACATTTCTGCCTATTAAACATAAAGCAGATTTCTGCCAAAGGTATTCTTTGCCAGCATATTTCAGTCGGTGGAGTAACACCTACAACATGCCTGCCACCTCCCACTCACTGTTAAAAAAGTGTAAGAACTAGTGGCTTTCAATCTAAAACCATTTCTAAAGCACTAAAATGTGTGCACATCAGCATTTGTAACCATTGCAATGGTATTGGCACACAAGTTCCATCAGTACAAGCTTCGTTTTGTGTCTGTTTTTGTGTTTTTTATTTATGCTCGCGTTTTGGAGCATTCAGTCTTAAAGGGGAACTAAAATCTAAAATAGAATAATGATAGAAATGCTGTATTTTGTATACTAAACATAAATATGAACTCAGAAGCCTGATAAAACAAATGATTTATGCTTTCAAAGTTGGCTGCAGATGGTCGTCATCTTGTAACTATGTTAAACATCTTTGCAAGACCAAGACCATGCACATGCTCAGTGTGGTCTGGGCATCTGTGCTCAGGGATCATCATAAATTATTGAAACAGCACAAGACAAATTATTTTTGCCATAGAAGCATATACAGAAAGAGTGATTAATAATCAGAATATGCAGACTGTACTGGGTCTGCGGATACAAATCTCTAGTCCACATGGTCGCCGGCTGCTCTACAGGGAAACAAACAAAGCTGCTCCAGTTCTGGGAAGTAAGGTGGGAGGGGCTCCCCCTGCCATTTGAAAGTATGATCGTTTCCCTGCAGAGCAGTTAGGGACCATCTGAAGTTTCCTATCTGCAGCTGTCAGTGCAAGTAAAACAAAGGGGGAATTTCACTGCATACAGTCGGGTTTCTTGTAAAAATGGCAAACATATTTTAATGTAAGTATATTGGAGATAGATTTCTTTTTAATTAAAGAAAGTAAAAATTGAATTTTATTTTTTTGCCTTAACATCCCTTTTGAACACCTATTTTTTGCAGTGGTCATGGATCATTATCACTTGAGAGCCAGCTGCTCAGGGGATATTAGTAGGCTCTTCCAATCAACATTAAGGGCAGGTAGAACTTAAAAAAACATGTTAAAAATAACATATTAAACAAATTATAAATAACAGAATGATATAAAAAATAAACAGCATTACCATCCAGTTAGCACATATGGTTAATTTCTTTCATAACCACAGCCAAAACACTGACTGAAATGTCAGGTATTTATTTTCATTTATAGCCTTTTAGGATCTGTATTGGCATTACCGTTTTCTCTTGTGGCGTAGACAATGGTGTACATTACAGACTTAAAAGATTCCACGTAGCAATCATTTCTCTCTGGAAATCTCATATATTTTATATGAACACAGGGAACTTTGCATGTGCCTCTGATCTTGCTTTTAGAAAGTAATTTAATGTACTTTTATCAGACAAATGCAATGAATTAACCACCATGCTCGTATCTTTTACTTTCATTCGGATACAAGAAAAGTTAATGGCTTCAATGTCCTGGTGGATATTTTTCGGAAAGTAAACACTGCAGAGTACTTCCCTGTCTGCTTCCATATCTCTAATATCAATGTAGCATCTAACTCTATTGTCTCTAAAAGAAGCTAGAAATTTATTGATTACAAAAATAAATGTACTTCTTTGTTAATGAACACTTTTCAGAGGTTTTAAAGTTATTTATAAATGTAACTGCAATTTAAACAGCATAGTTCCCTCTCCTTTAGTTGAAGTCTCGCAATGATTCTTCACGGGCCTGTTAATCATCTAGCTTCTGGTACATTGTTTCAATTGTGAGAACCACCAGTACAGAAAATAGCAATGGATGGATATACAGTTCTCAAATACTGTTGCAAATAACATTAAGGGGCAGATTTACTATGGGTTGAATATCGAGGGTTAATTAACCCTCGATATTCGACTAGGAATTGAAATCCTTCGACTTCGAATATCGAAGTCGAAGGATTTAGCGTAGAAAATTCAATCGAACGATCGAAGGATTATTCATTCGATCGAACGATTAAATCCTTCGAATCAAACGATTCGAAGGATTTTAATCCAACGATCGAATGAATATCCTTTGATCAAAAAAACTTAGGCAAGCCTATGGGGACCTTCCCCATAGGCTAACATTGACTTCGGTAGCTTTTATCTGCCGAACTAGGGGGTCGAAGTTTTTTTTAAAGAGACAGTACTTCGACTATCGAATGGTCGAATAGTCGAACGATTTTTAGTTCGAATCCTTCGATAGTCGTAGTCGAAGGTCGAAGTAGCCCAAAAAAACTTCGAAATTCGAAGTTTTTTAACTTCGAATCCTTCACTCGAAGTTAGTGAATCGGCCCCTAAGGGTAATGTCACACCTGGAGATTTGGGGAGATTTAGTCGCCTGGCGACTAATCGCCTCTTCTTTGGGGCAACTTTACTCCCCAATCTGCTTCCCTGTGTCTTCCGCCGCCTGCTACAATGAAAAAAACGTATGTGGCATGGCACTCGTGGCACTTTGTTTTCCGAAGTCGCCGGAAGTTGTGAGGCAACTTCGGAAAACGAAGATCGCGAGTGCCATGCCGCAGGCGTTTTTTCATTGTAGCAGGCTGAAGACACAGGAAAGCATTTCGGGGAGATTAGTCGCCCCAAAGAAGAGGGGATTAGTCGCTGGGCAACTAAATCTCCCTGAATCTCATAGTGTGTCCTTACTGTAAAACTGCAGAAAGCTGTAATAAATGTATAATGTAAAAAGTGCTTTGATAAAGCTATTATCAGGAAATCATATTTTTATTCTAACTGGAAAGTGAAGGTTAAACAAGATAAGAATTGCTTGGGACAAGAGAGAGAAGCAAAATAGGGAAGTGATTTTATCCAGACGGATTAAATGCTGGTGGTAAAACATACAGCTTGTGGAAAAGACTGAAGTTGACCATACAACCAACTATCCCATGCACGGCTATAACTCGTTTAAACAAAGAATTTGGCCCACAGCCATAGAAGTACAATTCATAGCTACCCTCAGAATAAAGTGACACTGTGACTAGGATCCGTTATCTGGAAACGCCGTTATCCAGAAAGCTCTGAATTACGGAAAAGCTGTCTCCTATAGACTCCATTTTTTCCAAATAATCCAAATTTTAAAAAATTATTTCCGTAATAATTAAACAGTACCATGTACGGGATCCAAACTAAGATATAATTAATCCTTATTGGAAGCAAAATCAGTCTATTGGGTTTATTTAATGTTTACATGATTTTATATTATATATGAAGATCCAAATTAAGGAAATATCTGTTATCCGGAAAGCCCCAGTCATTCTGGATAAAAGGTCCCATATATATATTTATATACACACACACAGATCCTGAGCAATAACAGGATAGAACAATGACATCCCATTATAAAATGACTTTTCAGCAAAGCACTGTAATGCTCTGCATACAGCATAAAACAGTACTGTGAATCCTATCATACTTTTGTGTTCAATAAAACAGGGACTCCTAGGGGCATATTTATCATGCTGTGTAAAATGAAATTTGACTAAAAAACGGTTTACAAAGCTGTGTAAAATAAATGGTGACTTTATCAAGGTGTGTCTAATTTTATGCTATGCAGACACCAGCCTTGCTGCCTTTATTTTACATTGCTTCCGGTCTTTTTGTGTAGGTCAAAAGACCAATAGGTCTCCAAGAAGATTTTCCAATGACCTCTTGCTTACATAAAGTACCATTCTCCATCCTATGGCCCTTCCGCTGAAGTACAACTCCCAGCATCCTCTTAGCCTAATGGGCAACATTAATCTTTTGTATTACTATCATTATCTTGCTACAGGTACAGCTCTATGCTCCACTAAACATTAGGACAGTGCATATATGTTCTTGTTCATGGGCTTTACCTGTTGATTCACTCTTAAAGGACACCTACCCTTTAAAAAATGTCTTGGAGATGTGGGCCTCCAAAACAGCCCCTCTATACGGGGGACTCAAATACAGTAAAATGTAATAAAAGAGAGGATACTAGTTATACAGTATACCAATTGTGCTTAATCCTATCTATTTGTTTCCCATATAAGATATGTTAAAACATTGATAAAAGGTTTTTTTTGCACTTAACTACATCCTGCCATTAAAAAATGTCATCACATTTCAGTGCAGTATTCTGTTATGCTGCTCATATTAATTCTCCATGAATGCTGCATGTGTTCTTAAAAGATTCATAGCTATTCAATCTGTGAAAATACATATATATATATATTACTGGGCCCCACAGCAAATTATTTTTCAGGCCCCCAAAATGTTTAGAGGTTGACTTGTTTCTCCAATATTTATTGAAATTGTATATGAATTAGGGCCTCATGGGGCCCCTATACCTCCTGGGCCCCCCTGCAGCCGCAGGGTCTGCTTCCTCTATAGTTACGCCCCTGTATATATATATATATATATATATACATATATACACACATATATATATATATACATATATATATATATATATATACACACACACACACACACACGGATATATATATATATATATATATATATATATATATATATATATATATATATATATATATATTAAAAGTAGCCCTGTTTCTTTCAGCTTATTTGAAGCAAACATATGGTGTGGTGCAAAAAACGATGCGGCTTCCCTAGACCAATGAGAACATCAAGCTTTTCAGGCTCTATTTATAAAACCATCACAGTGGGTTTCCTAATTGAAGTGCTGTTCTATTACTAGGTAAATATTCTGCTTCAGTAGCAAAAGGAACTTGGCTGCCTGCCATCTCAGACATGAGAGTATTCATTGTGCTGCAAGAACAATTTAAGAATACACTTTCTATATTATTATGTTGAAGATCCTACAGCTGATGATTAACCTTCTGAGTGCCAAGATGGTTGCTCTTTTTAAAAATCCATAGCATATGCATTACATGCACAAAAAAGGGGTTAGTGACGTTATAATTAGTATTTAATGAAGGATCAAAAATATTTAGGATCCTTCCTAGCAGACAATAGCAGGCCCCAGACAATAGCAGAAATATATAGTATAGTATAATATATAGTATAATAGCATATGCTCCAACAACAAATACTGCAAGGTTAGTGTGGTCAAATCCCTTGCTAAAAATGTAAGCAAAAAAGTAAATCAAAGCAAAATACAGGTACGAGACCTGTTATCCAGAATACTCGGAACTTGAGGGTTTTCTAGAGTCTGGAACTTCATACCTTAAGGGTAAGGACACACCTGGCGATTCGGGGAGATTTAATCGACTGACGACTAATTGCCTCTTCTTTGGAGCGACTAATCTCAACGAAGGCTTCCACCGGCTATAATAAAAAATCGTCTGTGGCATGGCACACATGGCACTTCGTATTCCGAACTCGCCCAAAGTTTCGATCGGGGAGATTAGTCGTCCCAAAGAAGAGGCGATTAGTCGTCAGGCGACTAAATCTCCCTGAATCGCCAGGTGTGCCCTTACCCTAAGTCTACTAAAAAAAAATCTAAACATTAAAAAAAACAATAGCATTGTTTTCATACCAATAAGGATTAATTAGTACAAGGTACAGGTATGGGATCTGTTATCCAGAATGATCGGATAATGGATCTTTCCATAATTTGGATCTTCATACCTTAAGATCTGTTATCCAGGACGCTTGGAACCTGGTGTTTTTAGGATAATGAATCTTTCCATAATTTATACATTCATACAAGTATGTCTACTAGAAAATCATGTAAACATTGTATAATCTGAAGCTCTGTGGATAAAGATTTTCCAGATAACGAATCCTATACCTGTACGTTTTGATACTTTGGTATTACTGTACTGTGTTGATATTCATAGCTTTATACAAATCTATGGGGCTGAAAACCTGTCCCATATAAAATAGGACTTTTATTGTAAAAAAAAAAATTATTTGCAAGTGTTTGACACATAAAAGAACCTTTAAAGGGGTTGTTCACCTTCCAAAAACTTTTTCCAGTTCAGTTGTTTTTAGGTTATTCCCCAGAAATAAAGAATTTTTTCAATTACTTTCCATTATTTATTCTTTACAGTTTTTCCAAAATTTAGGTCTAAAGTTGTCTCTGCTGTTTTGACAGCTCAGTAATTCAGGGGCAGATTCTGAACTGTTACAATTTTGCAACATTTAGTTGATACATTTCTCAGAAGCATCTCTGGAGTATTAGCAACTATTGTATCAATTCTAACAGCAGACAGTACTGAAACCCAGAGATTCTGCTCAGCAGGGACACAGATAAGAAATGTATCAACTAAATGTATCAATTTAGAACAGTTAGCTGCTTTAGAAAGTGAAAAATTACAATTTACACTTCAGTATTAGAAAAACAGTCACACATAGAAAGTGAATGGAAAAAGTCATCATTTCTGGTGATCTATCTGAAAACAATTAGTTTTTTTTTTTTTAAGGCGAACAACCCCTTTAAATGTTAATAAAACATATTTTATGTTTTGGTATTACACGCCCTTAATTAAATGTGACAGGCTATTCGGGTGAAATTAAACATGCTTACACATGCCATGGTAATTACAATTAGGCTCTAATGGCAAAGGAAAGCAAACAAACATGCTGCTACTTTATGTTTAATAATCACTCAGACACTGATAGTGCTCCAGTAATGATCTGTGATCTGGTATATGGAGCATGTAAACATTACTTGACACGAGTAGTCTCAGCATTTCCCAGATCAGTCATCCAGAAAGGCTTCCTTCTTCAAACCCAAACAGAAAATGTTTTTTTTGCCAATTATCTGAGCAAGAATATCTAATAAAAAGTAACTGAACATCGTGTACAGGAATTAGAAATACGTTTTGAGCTGATAAAAAAGGCATTAATCCTCAGTAGCATTTAACCCACTAAATTATGGTCATTAGCTTCATGTACTTAATCCTCCTCCAGCAACCCTAATGCCTTTCACCAATTTAAACAAAACTATTAAATACTTTAATCATTACTTGACCTTTAAGTAGAAAATGCCTTTATTGAAGAATCATTTGTCCTATTATAAGAACAGCTCCCATGTTACAGATGACAGTAGTGCTAACAAGCGCAAATATAATTTTTTATCATTAGTGGTTTTTGAGTTACTTAGCTTTTTATTCAGCAGCTCCCCAGTTTGCAATTTCAGCAATCTGGTTGCTAGGGTTAAAATTACCTTGGCATCCAAGCACTGATTTGAATAAACGACTGGAATATAAAAAGGAGAGGCATGAACAGAAAGATGAGTAATAAAAAGTAGCAATAACAATATGTTTGTAGCTTTACAGAACATATGTTTTTTAGATGGGGTCAGTGAAAGCTGGAAAGAATCAGAAGAAAAAGGCAAATAATTAAAAAAAAAAAACTGTAAATAATAAAGACCAATTGAAAAGTTGCTTAGAATTGGCCATTCTATAATGTACTATAAATAAATTTAAAAATGGATCACCCCTTTAAGTCTACTAAATCACATAAACATTAGGCGGCCCATTTACTTAGCTCGAGTGAAGGAATAGAATAAAAAAAAACTTTGAATTGCGATTATTTTTTTGGCTTCTTCGACCATCAAATTGGCTACTTCGACATTCGACTTTGAATTGAAGGATTCGAACTAAAAATCGTTTCGAATATTCGACCATTCGATAATCTAAGTACTGTCTCTTTAAAAAAAACTTCAACCCCCTACTTCGCCACCTAAAACCTACCGAGGTGCAATGTTAGCCTATGGGGAAGGTCCCCATAGGCTTTCCTATGTTTTTTTGGTCGAAGAAAAATCATTTGATCGATGGATTAAAATCCTTTGAATCAAACGATTCGAAGGATTTAATCATTCGATTGAACGATTTTTCATTCGATCAAACTATTTGCGGTAAATCCTTCGACTTCGAAGGATTTACATTCGGCAGTAGAATATCGAGGGTTAATTAACCCTCGATATTCAACTCTATGTAAATCTGCCCCTAAATAAACCTCATTCACTGGTTTTTCTTCCAATAAGGATTAATTATATCTTAGTTTGGTTCAAGTAATTATTATAGATAGAAAAAAGGAAATCATTTTTAAAAATGTGGATTATTTGAATAAAATGCAGTCTATGGAAGACAGCCTTTCCGTAATTCTGAGTTTTATGGATAACGGGTTTCTGGATAACGGATACAATAGCAAATACAACCGTTAATATACATTAGCAAACCTGACAGGCTTTTCCTGTCCAGCACAAACATTTGTCATTGAAGCATTTAAAGGAAAACTATAGCCCCAAAATGAATACTTAAGCAACAGATAGTTTATATCAAATTGAATGACATATTAAAGAATCTTACCAAACTGGAAAATATATATACATAAATATTGCCCTTTTACATCTCTTGCCTTGAACCACCATTTCATGACTCTATCTGTGCTGCCTCAGAGATCACCTGACCAGAAATACTACAACACTAACTGTAACAGGAAGAAGTGAGGAAGCAAAAGACACAACTCTGTCTGTTAATTGGCTCATGTGACCTTACATGTGGTTTGTATGTGTGCACAGTGAATCGTACGATCCCAGGGGGCAGCCCTTATTTTTTAAAATGGCAATTTTCTATTTATGATTACCCAATGGCACATACTACTAAAAAAGTATATTATAATGATAATGGTTCATTTACATGAAGCAGGGTTTTACACATGAGCTGTTTTACTCGGTGTCTTTTAATAGAGACCTACATTGTTTGGGGGGTATAGTTTTCCTTTAAATGGTGTCTATGGGAGATCCTGCAATCCAGCAGAAGTATGAAGAATATATGATGCTCACACGTATGGATGCAGTTTGAACACCCCAGGGATATTCTTATATATTTTTTTTTTTTAGATATCTGTACTAAAATGCTTGACCACAGCTTGTGCCTTATATTTTCCTAAATATTAAACATATATACACAGTTGCTTACAAACACATCTGTAATGTCCCAACTGTTTATATTAACTATCAGTTATTATTACTGCAGGATTAATGGATGGAATATGAACTTGCCTTCACAGACTGTAAGACCTGTCACTGTAATGGATGCTTATATCCTATATCCTTTCTAATCAATGTGGCTAAATGAAAGCATTTCTGTCTGACAATAAACATATTGGCTACTAGAATCTACTGTTGCCCTGTCATGTGGAAATCAAAGTCACAATTTCACACCAAGTAACAACTAATTCTATTAGTGTCTTTAGATAAATGTCACTACAAAGGCTAGCAAATGAATGCCCTCTATCAAAGTAGCTCATGGTTTCAAAGCTGCTCCTGATAGATCTGCATGCATTGTTCAAGGGCCATTATAGTTCAACCACCTCTGCTGTCCCATTTTCCCCCTCAGTCGGTCCTTATCTGCAGCAATGGACATGGCATAAAGCCAAGCGCCTTTAAATCACAGGCTTGTACCTTAAACTTGATGACAGAGGCCAACAATAATGGTGAAAAGAAAACAGAAATGAATTTAAGCATCCCTCAGCAGACTCTCAAAATATATACACAATGATGGTTCAGTTGCCTGTTTCAATGAAAATATACATCAAATCTCCGTGGGAAATGAACTTGCCAGGGACAGCCTGCTCGGAATCATTCATTTGCAGGTTTCACCAATCCCTAGGAAGCGCCACTGCAAAGTGAGAGGTTATAGCCCGTTATTTCAGAAGATAAAATACCCAAATGAAAGCAGCAATTTCATTTTAGGAAGCAATTCAAGACTCGTGAACCAAAATATTTCTGAAATAATAGTCTAATAAATTGCCAACCATAAAGCTAAAATACATGAAGTGTATATCTTTGGGAAATATTACACATAATTCAGTTAGATAGCTCCTCGCTCTACTCTGAAAATATACTTGTCGTTTTAGTGCTACTGATGTTTCCTTAAAAGGTAAATAAAAATGTGGTCAGCCTACAGAATTAGAGCAAATACAAAATTATTGTGCCAAAGAAAAAAAATGCATGCACACTGCAGGAACAGTAACACCAAAAAATTATAGTGTTTTGAGTAATGAAAATATAATGTACTGTTGCCCTGCACTGGTAAAACTGATCTGTTTGCTTCAGAAACACTACTATAGTTCATATAAACAAGCTGCTGTGGAGCAATAGCGGAAATTGAAAAAAGGCTATATGGCACAGGTTAAATAGTGGATAACAGCATTATGTTCTACAGAGCTTATCTGCTATCTGCTGTGTAACCTGAGCCTTTTCTCCTTTGCATGGCTGCCCCCATTGCTGCACAGCAGCTTATTTATTTAAACCATATTAGTATTTCTGAGGGCAACACTGCATTATATTTTTATTACTGTAAAAGACTTTTATTCTTTGATGTTACTGTTCCTTTAAGTGTGAAAATTGCGGGTGGCGGTCACCATGTTTTTTTACCCACAATGCAGCATAATTATGACTGGGAGATGGTGATTCACCTGACATAAGTGCAACTGATGCGCCAGAATGAAATTTCAGAGTAAATTGGGTGAAAAGGTATGAATGACAAAATTTGTACGATTTGAATTTTTCACCTTTTTTTCCAAGTTTTTTCAGGAAAATGTCGCCCGAAGTTTGAGGCAACTTCGGACGACTTCGGAAAACCAATCGCGCAGAGTGCCATCACGCCGGCGATCTGAATTTTAGCCGGCAGGAGAGACAGTTCGGGGAGAATTGTTGCCGGGCGACTAATCTCCCTGAATCTGCCTATGTGCCCTGATCCTAAAGGTTTACAGAAAGGTGAACCACCCCTTTAAAAAGACTGCTAAGCAACCTCTGTTGCCAAAATAAATCGAATCACTTTTACTGCTTTCACATTTTATATAGTAACTAAAGAATTCCTCCGCCTCATTAACCCTTTCAAAACATTTTCTTTGCTAATTAAAAATAAAGCTAATTATTAAACCAAACCAAGTGATAAAGTGCATTCTAGATCAATACCCAGACACCCATCAAACCGCTACTTGATTGAACTCTCTTCAGCCTTTTAGAACTCTTGGGCACTGCTATAACATCTGAGCCTTGTTTCTTGCTTATTATTCTCCAGTTTGTGTTTGGAAGTTAACTACCCACTTAGACTGTAAGCTCTATGGGATGGGTACATTCTTTGTCTCCTTGTATTTATTTATTTGTATTCTATTTGAAGTGCAAAAAAATTAGCTTTGATAGGGTAAAGCTGGCCATAGAAGCAAAGATCCGCTCGTTTGGCGACACGCCAAACGAGCGGATCTTTCCCCGATATGCTACTAACGGCATGGCTATATCGGGGGTAATAAAATAAAACCTTCCCAATCGATATGGCCAGATATCGATCAGGAAGACCCGTCGGAGGCCCCCATACATGGGCAGATAAGCTGTCAAATTGGTCTAAATGGCCGATATCGGCAGCTTTATCTAACCATGTATGGCCACCTTAAGAGGGGGGTCCATTTTAAGGAAGACACTTTATATTCCTATCTGAAAAATAAATATTTTCTTTTTATTTCAGTGTTTAACATTTGTAAAGGAGCAATGATTCCTGTCTCATTTGTACTCCGGTGATATTTTAGAAACGACACTCCATTGGGCAGGCATGTACACTGTGATTTCCAAAATTATTAAAAAAACACAGCCTATGTAAGACTGAAAGGAATCAGCTATGTCCATGTGCACAAGCATTTATGCAAGAGCAAATGTGATTGCCCACATAGATGAGACAGTTACAACTGCATACATTATACATTTCTTATAAAAAAAAAAGTATAATTATTGAAACTATATAAATACCTAACTTATAATAGATACTGTTAAAATAAACCCCTATAGAACAAACGTTACCCAATTACAAAATAATAATGCTTATAACCATAATGTGTTTTTAAAACAACAGATGCCATGTTTGAATAGTTTATTGGATGATACAAAACCAGCCCCACATGTAGAATGTAGAATCAAATATAAAAGTATTGCAAAAGTGCAAACAATTCGTATGTAATTGTAGTTTCTTTAACAATTCATTGCAAAGCTGTAAAGCAATTTGTGACACGTGATCCCACCTTCTTGTTTAATTACAAGTATGGATGATGAGGTGTTATTTAGTAAAATCTCTGTATAATGAATTCCTCCTGCGATTCTTAGATATTAGGCGGCAATGATGAAGTCACCATTATATCTCTAAAAAACGCTCCCTTGTTTGTAATAGGGAAAGATAAAAAGGGTAAAAAAAACCAAAGCAATAATCTGTTTATTATTATTAATTTAAGGAAACCCATGTGAAAGAATACACCACTTGCTTTAGATGATACGCGCAGTTCTGAACATGGTAGCATTGATTAAAGAGGTTGGTGCCTTTAATATCAACCTTTAGTACAATACACTTATAAGTACAGGTATGGGACCTTTAATCCAGAATGCTCGGAACTGGTGTTTTCAAGATAATTGATCTTTCCATAATTAATACATTCATAAATGTCTACTAGAAAATCATGTTAACATTAAATAAACCCAACAGGCTGGTTTTGCTTCCAATAAGGATTAATTATATCTTAGTTGGGATCGATTACAAGGTACTGTTTTATTATTACAGAGAAAAGGGGAATCATTTTTAACAATTTGGATTAGATGGAGTCTATGGGAGATGGCCTTTCCGTAATTTGGTGCTTTCTGGACAACAGGTTTCCAGATAACGGATTCCATACCTGTATTTTAAGTAAATTTTCAATTATTCAATTTTTTTTGTGATGGTTAATACATGTACTGTATCCAGAGAAATACACTTTTATTCAACTGATGTTTTTGACAGTGGAGTGCACTTCTAAATAATATTACAGGTAAGGGAACTGTTATCCAGAATGCCCTGGAACTGGGGGTTTCCAGATAACGGATCTTTCCGTAATTTGGATCTTCATAACTTAAGTCTACTAAAAAAATCATGTAAACATTAAGTTAACCCAGTGATCCCCAACCAGTAGCTCTTGAGCAACATGTTGCTCTCCAACCCCTTGGATGTTGCTCCCAGTGGCCTCAAAGCACAAGCTTATTTTTGAATTCCATGCTTGGAGCCAAGTTTTGGTTGTATAAAAACCGGATGTACTGCCAAACAGACCCTTCTGTAGGCTGCCAGTCCACATAGGGGCTACCAATAGCCAATCACAACCCTTATTTGGCATCACCCAGGAACATTTTCCGTGCTTGTGTTGCTCCCCCACTCTTTTTAAATCTGAATGTTGCTTACGGGCTAAAAAGGTTGGGGACCCCTGAGTTAACCCAATAGGCTAGCATTGCTTCCAATGAGGATTCGTTGTATCTTAGTTGGAATCAAGTACAAGCTACTGTTTTATTATTACAGAGAAAAAGGAAATTCATTTTAAAAATCTGGATTATTTGATTATAATGGAGTCTACAGGAGACAGCATTTCTGTAATTCAGAGCTTTCTGGATAATGGGTTTCCGGATAACGGAGCCCATACCTGTATAAGAATACAGTAAGGTTTCATTTTCCATTGTGACAGCTACAAGAACTGATAATGATCATTTTCAATATAACGCCAGCACGTTACACAGTGCTTTAGAAGAAACTATAACAAAACAGGAAAAAAACACTGTACAATCCCCAGCCTAATAAAAGCTTAAACCAAAGCAATGCATGGGGCTTGAAGTCTTAAAAAGCTGACAAATTGTGCAACCTTCAAAGAATGGCTTATCTAGAAAGCAAAGTGTTTATCTACTCAAAGTGAAATTTGCATCAAAGGCAAAGGTACTAAAAAGGTCACTTCCACTCACTAAATGTTTCTGGTTAGTGCTCAAGTGTCAGCAATTTATCTACAGACCAAACAGATTTATCTTAAACACATAAAAGCATCATCCTCTCTAGTTCTTAGTGATGGTCTCAAGGGAATAGCCTGGTAATTGGTACAAAACAAACTTTTTTTCACATTCACAGAATGGCTGAAAGCTTAATGCACAGAGATTGTGCTCCTTTAATGCTACCGAGTTATAGACGGAACAGCAAAGTAATAATCCATTGCAAGTGATGTAAACAAATGTGTCAACACAAGTATATGTCAAGTTGGCAGGAAATCTTAACTGCAACGCTACTGGCAATCACATAATTGAACTGACATTACACCCAGGCTCAATAAGATACCTTTCAATCATTCTTTTATTGACTCCGATTTGTTTTTTTCCCCCCACAGATTTCTGGATTGTTCTTACTGAAGCTTGATTTGGTGTATGTAAGCAGCTTTGATGTTAAGTTTGGGAGCTACAAACGGCAGGAGTGATATTGTCACAATGTGGGGTTGCAGGATTACTGCATGCTGGCTAAGTCAAATGAATGTTCAACATATTCATCCCTCTTCTGTTTGTTACTGCATCGGTCGATATTTCATTACCTTCCTATCCTCTCAGTTCCCCCAGACAATACCCTTTGCAGAGAGCAATCTATTGCTGGCTACTGACATATGATCCCAGCATCCACTACTAAACAATTTCCACTCTCCATGCCCACAACTGCTCCAGCATGGCTATGCCTGGTACTGGCAGATCTATAGAATAGAATTTGTCCTTACCTGCAGTTTGGAGGGGGGTCCAGTGTTATTTCTGCAAGTTCTTTCTGAATTCTGAAAAGGAGAGGAAAACAAAAAAATAACGGTTTAACATACATGGCAAAATAACATTTATTTGATATAAGGAAATATTTTAATTGCAAATAGCTGTAGAACAGGTTAACAGCATAGAAGACTAGGGATCAGGGCTCATCTAACTAAGTTGTTCACTTCCCATATTTTGAAAAAAAACACTGCCTCTGTGAACCCCCCCCCCCCCAAAAAAAACATTTTTGTAAAGTACACATTCAGACAAATGTAAACAGGGAAAATATGACTTCTACAAATTACCAAATGTTCGCAACAGACACAGGTTTTATTACATTTCTAAAAACTGACTCAAAACTTCCAATTTACAGAATCTTAGCATGTTTTTGGATTCAAAGACACTACACCATACATGTCTAAACCCAAAATAATAGATTTTGTGCATGAATTCTGATGACCACCGCTGCAAGTACAACTGACTGCCTTTATAGCATTGTCATTAAGTGCACAAACAAAGTTATTTATTATTAGAAACTACAATTTTGAATAGTTTGTACACAAAATAACCTGCAAATAACTGCAAATCTTTGGTAAAATAAGTGAGCTTTCTCTCAAAACTGGCACATTGCAGGGTCACATCTAGGGTTGCCACCTTTTAATAAAAGTTCCACCGGCCGGTGGAGGGGGCGGAAACAAAGGGGCGGGCCGTGACTTCAAAAGGGGCCACGGTGTGTGATTGGCTGGTGAGGATCGTGACATCAAGGGGGCGGAACCTCATAGCTGCGATTAACAAGAAGCCGGCAAAAAAGGTGAGTTTGGGGGCAGGCCACGGGCTTTTGTTAGGTGTATTACAAATTTACCGGCAGCTACATTGCAGGTAAATTTGTAATACCGGTCCCGGCCTGGGCAGGGGTTTTACCGGCCAGGCCGGTAAAATACTGGCCGGGTGGCAACCCTAGTCACATCTCCCATTTTCTCTTAAATACCTGTAAAAATAAAATTCATCCTAAATGTGAATGTCTTCCCTATCGCATATACAGTATCATCTGAATAGTCTGATGTCTATATGCTTTTGATTACTTAACTAATTGAAAATCTGAATGGTATACACTCATTAAAATTGATGTAAATCCAATAACATTACTTAAAGCAATAAAAAAAAACAGGAATCACGGTGAGATCATAGGTCAAATCCCATGTTACACTGGGCAATTTATGTTTTACAAAAAACAGTACTTAACAACAAAGCAAAGCTTAAAATGCATGCAATAAAATGATTAAAAATGTAATTACAGCTGAACTCCAATTTTACATTTGCAGGTGACCTGGAAAAAAATGTAAAATAACATCTGGGTATTTCTGTAAAAAACTGGTTAACTACAAAAAAAAACTTGCAGGAAGTGTCACATTTACAGGGGGCAAATATGTGTTTTTATAAAAAACACAATGCATTAGAACATAAAGGGACTGTAATTCTGACTGCATTTTATTTAAACTACACCACTTCCCATTAACTGCAGTTGGCAATAAGGCAATTTTGGGCCAAACAATACTCAAGACAGTAAGAAAAGAAAGGAAATTTTTTGGACACCAATTTACTATTGCACAACAGATGTCCCTCCATAGGGGAAATATGTCCTATACACAGTTTCATTTCTTGTTGAAAGATACAAGATTAACAAATCCATAAATATATAAAGTCTTCAAATGGAAGCATAGGTCACATATAGATTATTTCAGCTATGACAATCTCAGCCCAATTTGTTTGGGAGCCTAATAATTATCTGTACCTAAAGATATCTATAAATATCAGCCGCTAAGGTTGGACAACTTACACTAGTGTTAATATGACCAATGATCTCTATTTACTAAGGTCGGGCTTTCTAATATCGTCAAGAGTCCCTATGAAGATTGGGGAGAACTTAAGTAGCAAATTGCAGTATGTCATGGATATAAGAGAAGATAGGCAACAGTCCATGTATAAATGAAAAATCCTCCTTTCTCAAGTGCCTCCAAAATGTCGTGTAGAGATCTCAAATAAATCACAAGAATGATTTAGCACAATTGCTGGAGTGTGTGCCATCTGATGGCATGGATTGTAGTCGCATACAGAATCTTGCATTGTTTCATATAGGAGAGGCAACAGGCTTAGGATGGGTCACTTAGGTGCCATTAACAGCAAAAGTTTAGACTGAGGCCAGAACATACAGCACGCAGAGGAGTTCAGAAAAGGATTGGTAAAAGGAGCAAAGTATTTCAAATTGTCCAAACAGTAGACAAGTATTTCTCATATAGTTTGCACCTGCCTTGCTCAAGGAAAATAGGGATACATGCGCTTGTAACATTCCACCAAAACCTGTAGAATTTATAAATCAGATTTTAATTTAAATGGGAGCCTGGAGTTGTTTTATATACAATAATTGTTATCTTTCCATGTAGTACAAGTATGGGACCTGTTATCAAGAATGTTTGGAACCTGGGGTTTTCCGGATATGGGATCTTTCCATAATTTGGATCTCCATACCTTGAATCTACTAAAAAATATTATAAACATTTAATAAACCCAACAGGCTGGATTTGCTTTCAATAAGGATAAGGCTTATATCTTAGTTGGGATCAAGTACAATATACTATTTTATTATTGCAGAGAAATGATATTTGATTATAATGGAGTCAATAGGAGAAGGCCATTTGGTAATTCAGTGCTTTCTGGAGCTTTCTGGATAACGGGTTTCCTGATAATAGATCCTGTACTGTATAAAGAAGTTCTTTTTTTCATGGCAGTGTAAATCCTGATGTTATAACTTCACTGCAAGTAGATCGCACACTGGTAAAAAGTCTATCCATCCCTAACATAAAGAATTTTCTACATAAAATAACCATGCATTATCCCATGTGGCACTTTTAAGTAACTCTAGGACTGAATAAGTAAATGTTCAGCTGACAACAGTTGGAGAATAATTGTTTTGTCCTATTCTGCATAGGCATAAAGGAGCAGGGAAGGCATCTTAAATGCCATTATGCACTGAACTGATTCCATTCATTACAGCCACTTGAGGAAAATGACCTATTTTCACAGAATTGCTGCATGAAAGAATTTGAACAGATGTGCATGGCAACCATTCCTTCTCATTAATGAAAGTTAAATAAAAACTGTGGCACTTTGGTTCCTCTATCCACACACTGCAGATTCTACAAGCTGTGGCATGTAAAAAAGTGTTAAAAACATTTTAATGATCCTTATTTATCTACATGATTAATATGCAAAGCACCTGCCAAATAGTTTTCTTTAACAAGAGTTACATTTGCTCCCTTATAGTAGGCATCTAAAACTAAACGCAGGTTGGTTGCTATGGGTAACTGCACTGGTGCAATTAAGCAACAATGTTAGTAACAATGCACCAGTGCTCTCTGGCAGGCAAATTGCCATGAATCATGACACATATAAGCAAACAATATTTTCTGAGCAAAGAATTTCTAGTCCCTGGTATGCAAACAGATCTGTTTAGATTCCTTACACCACACAGAGTTTCAGCAAGCTGCATCAACAAATGATACCACCCCATTCATTTCTAAGCAAGCCTATTAGCATTTGATTTGCAATTTCTCAAATGTGAGAGATTGAACATTTACTCATTATTGCTTCACTGAGATGGATTTGTATTCAAGCATTTAAAAACCTGCAGTGAATGAAGCTCTTGCATTTGATTGGCTGAAAGTATACATGGTACCATTCCCAAACGGTGAATTAACAACCAGTAAGTCTGTCGTCAATATTTATGAAGGACTATTAAGAAACTGCATACAAGAATATATCACTATCAAAAAAGTAATTACAGTCAACATGGTTTAATGAAAGGCAAAATCATGTCAGCTAATCTAAAGTTTCTAGACGGAAGCAAGGCTGTGGACCATGGTAATGTAATTACTTAAGCACATGACACTACTCCCCACAGGAGATTTCTGCCTAAACAGAACAAATATGGCAGGTGAATAAATCTATAAATGGACAGAGAAACAGCTGAAAGGGCATTATAAGAGTTGCTAATGGAACATTATCCGGCTGAGCTGAAATATCTAGAGCTTTGCAGTGAGGTTCAGTATTGGGTCCAGATATTTTTTGTTTACTTATTTATGACCTTGAAATTTATGACCTGGGAGTAAGTATAAATATCTGCAGATTATGCAAGAAGGTTCAGTGTAATAAATGTGGGTAAATGTGTCTTCCTCCGAGAAGTATATGTTGGTCTACTGTTAATGGGCAATTACAGAAAAAAAAATATTACTACTGGTATGGGAGATGTTATCTGTAAACCCGAATTATGGAAAGCCTGTTTCCTATAGACTCCAATTTATCCAAATATTTCCTTTTTCTCTGTAAAAATAAAACAGTACCTTGCACTTGATCCAAACTAAGACATAATTAATCCCTATTGGAAGCAAAACCAGTTTACTGGGTTTATTTAATGTTTACATGATTTTCTAATACATTTAAGGTATGAAGATCCGTTATCAGGGAAACCCCAGGTCCCGAGCATTCTGAAAATGGGTCCCATACCTGTAGTATTTAAATGTAATTTTTCTACATATAGATTCTGACCCAGAGAGTTACAAAATACAAGGTTGGTGTTTGAGGAGAAGGGTGTAGCACACAGTTATAAGGATTGACAGCTAGCTCCAGGGTGTCTTAAAGGGGTTGTTTACCTTTAAATTAACTTTCAGCATGATGTAGAAAGTGATATTTTGAGACAACTTACAATTGGTTTTACATTTTTTAATTTTTGTGGTTTATGAGTTATTTAGCTTTTTATTCAGAAGCTCTCTAGTTTGCAGTTTCAGCATTTTTGGTTGCGAGGGCCCAAATTACCCTAGAAATCATACACTGACTTGAATAAGAAACTGGAATATGAATACAAGAGCACCTGAATCGAAAGATGAGTAATAAAAAGTAGCAATAAGAATACATTTTTAGACTTAAAGACCATTATTTTATATGGGGTCAGTGACCCCCATTTGAAAGCTAGAAAGAATCAGAAGAAGGCAGCAAATAATTAAAAAAAACTATAAAAAAACAAATGCAGGCTAACTGAAAAGTTGTTTAGAATTTTATAACATTTTATAACATACTAAAAGTTAAATTAAGGGAGAACTAAACCCGCCGTACCGAAAAAAGCCCCCCTTAACTGCCTGCTGTTGCCCTCTCTCCATGTGCATTAGTTAAAAAAAAAAAAAAAAACCTTAAGAAAAATCTGACCCTAAAATTCAGAGCAGCAGAACTCCAGGGCACCATCTTCCGCTGCTCAATATTTTTTAGGGACTCAACGCAGAGATGAAGCCTGCAGGAGCACATGCAATTGGGCCAAGTCCGCTTCAACTGGGCTTGGCGCGGAGTCCCGAAAGAATTAGAAGCGGCAAAAGATGGTGCACTGGAGCTCCGCATTTTAGGGTCAGAGTGCATATAGGGAAAGGGATGGGGGGCTATTCCAGGCAGTTACAGTGGGCTTTTTTGATATGGGGGTTTACTTCTCCTTTAAGGTGAACCACCCCTTTAACCATTTTTTTCAGACCACATAAAAGTTTTGGTTTAAAGGTTATTATTCTGCACCATACTTAATTACCATTGAAAGGAAGACCCATAATACACAGCACATGGACCCAATCTTAAGTCTGGGTGCATAGATTAAAATATCCCTGGTTTAGTAGATACAGAAACATAAGCTGAGCATACAAAGTTGACTACTTAGTAAAGCTTCTCCCTAAAGATGACAATACAGTGTAAATAATGCAACATTATACACTGTCAGAATAGAAGAAAAGGACAAATAGAAGATTTTGTATCTGTTAAACTTCAAGTATTTGGCAATTCGTCTCACTACAGAAATACATTAATGGAAAATAGCTGTCATAGCAGTCTCTGCCAAGGAAAAGTTGTTCCTTGAAGACAAGGAAACAGGGTTCACTGACAGACAGCAGCAGCAAAAGCCTTGCATACAAGTGAATAGTTGAAAGAAAAGAGATAAGGGGTTGTTTACACATGTACCTGGACATGTAGGTGCTCTAAAGGTGGACATACACGGAGAGATCCGCTCGTTTGGCAATGTCGCCAAACAAGCGGATCTCTCTCTGATATGCCCACCTAGAGGTGGGCAATATCGGGCTGATCCGATCGTGGGCCCTAGGGCCCAACGATCCGATCCTAACGAATGGGAACGGGCGGTTGGATCGCGGGACCGCATCAACGAACAGACGCGGCCGCGATCTGACGGGATTTTTAGTCCCATCCAATCGAGATCTGGCCAACTTTCGAAGCCCGTTGGGGGGCCCCACACACGGGCCAATAAGCTGCTGCTTTTATCAGCCCGTGTATGGCCACCTTAAGTGTAGGGCCAGACAACTGTGTATCATGGAGACTGTATCTCTGCAGACTGAGAATCCGCTCCCCGATACTTCTCCGCTCCTGCTCTGTCTGCACCTGGAAGCATTGTCTATTCTTGGGTGCAGGCAGATTCGCACCGAAATCTGCCCACAGTTCAGAAGACAAAGGGAGCAGCAGGGCAGCGGAGAATCCACAATATTCTGCATTGTCTGGCCCTAGCCTAAAAGAGAACAATGGAGAGCACACATGGTTGCCAATGTGCTCATCCTTCTGATGGTGTATAACTGTGCAATTATTAACACTGGGGAACTCTGAAGCTGCCCCCTCTTCCTGGTACTAGTTCCTGGTCCCGTCCCCCCAAAAAAAGTTGAGAAGGCACACTGAACTTGAGTTTGTAAATGACCCCTATAGTCCTTTTACCTGGGGAGTTAGATGTGGGCACTAGTAAAAATGAAAATGAAAGACTTCACCTAATGTAATGTTCAGATACCTGTAAATATAACTACAATATGTCATTTAACATTTTTGCCACTTTTGAGGTAGCTTGGAAGCTGTCCATGAATACAGTTGATGGATAACAAAAGGGGCAGAGAATTCTATTCCATTCCCATACTAGAATATTCTTCACACTCTCGAACCATCAATCTGTTCCATCCTGTTTATCCAATCAAACGCCTGGTGTAACTTTTTATCACACCCATTCTTCAGTTATTGACCTCCACAGGTGACCTGTACTCAACTCCATTTATATTTGACCACGTTTTCATTTTTCCTAACACCTACAGGTTACTCACAGCTCCCTCTCAAATTAGATTTGCTAGAAACTGAGCTAGTCATGATCTCCAATAAAACACAGTTCTCTTCCTACATACATTACAGACAAAAATATCACTGCACACCCCTGCAATCTCTTCTTTCTTATAAACATAAAAACCCTCAATCTGTTTTTCTGCTTCTACAACACTCAAATCCTCATGCACAGTAAGATATTTCAGTTTATTAGTTAGTGGTTTGCTGCATTCTCTTAACATACATCTGTCCTGCTACATATCCACAGCGGAAGCCCATTGGCAGGCGAAATGCGCCAGGCAAGAAGTGACATCACACCCGACCACAGGAGAAGCCACGAGGGGAACACACATGCTGCAGGATCCCTCCACAAGCGCAAACAACCTGTGATATTTCTGTACATATGTGTGATTGACTTCAACCAACCAAATGTGAGTGTAAAATGTGTTTATCTAAATAAATGGTGTTACACTATTTGGATTTATATTACTCTGCATGGGAGTAAAAGAAGCGGACCTACAGGAACAGTGGGATCTGCTAAAATTACATTTTACCAAGTGATCGTCTAGTATGTAGGACATTTGGCCATATGGTGGTGAAAACTGATTGGATGTAAAGAACTGACTGCATATATGACTACTATTAACATAGAATTTAAAGGGGAAGTACACTTAAGTGAACATTTTCAACACCGGGTGCCTTCGCAATATTTAAACGCTGCACAATTTTGGGTTTCTGCTTTCTTCATTGCCATAGGCGCTAATCTACATAATTTTTTCTACATATCCACAGCACCTGGCACAAGTCTTATTGACCTGGACATTTAATTCAGGAAGACCAACTGTACATCTGTTAATAAAAGCTAGCTAGTGCATATAACCCTGTCAACACTTTACAACCTAATATCAGCCCAGCTCATTCTAAAACAGCATATGTGCAATTCTTATCACCTATTCAGAATGTCTGCTTATCAGGACACTGGTCTGCTACCTAATGTACCATATATTAAAAAAAATACTCTTATGTTGTGTGCTGTATATCCCACACAGCACCTACATCTTTCAGTCACAAGGGAGATAAAAAGTATGGATGCGCTGTCATCTGGTTCCCTCTTGAACAATACCTAATAGGCTACTGTAGTGGTTTCGAGTTAGTGACCCCGAGCTGATACTGTTTGCTTTAGAGATCAGAAACAATACATATGTTTGCCTTTGTGGCAAACTCTCGGGTAGGCTTATGTTTCAGCATGCATGTTTCCTTCTTCACCGGCCTAGATCGATATAAACTGCATCTATAAAAAGTTTTACTTGATGGACTTATTTCCTCTTTCATTCAGAGCTGCGTGTTATGGTTATTGTTGTTTTTATAGTTTCTTTATTGCACTAATCACAGTTAACTGCTTTAAACTGAACATTTAATCTTTGTTTTCGCTACATGATTTTGTTTCATTTTATACATCTGTTATTCATTGATGTTTAGGAAAACAGCCTTCTAAATTTCATGTAAATGACTATACAAAGCAGTACCTTTCCTATTTATTCTCTAATTACTGTGGATAATTCTGAACAAGCTTCTGTCGCTAACAACAATATATTTTGAACATATTTATAGGAGTTTGTTAATTTAATAATAAAAAGTGGGCGGCCAATACTTTTACAAGTCTAAACTACATTTGAATTAACTAAAATATGCCATGGGTGTGAATCATTTGAGTATATAAGATATTTGGTCAGCCATACACATGGAAACCCTCTGCTCCATCCAATCAGCCAAACAGATGAATAGTATATGAGGGCCAATACATTGTATATATATTTAACAATAAGTGAAGAGTAAGCAAGTTGCAGCTCCTATTAACCTTCTTCATCTGCTGCTGCATCATATATTAGTTAGCTGATTTTCAAGGAGGCCCAATCCCCAAGCAGCTGATATTCATAATACATGAATACTGGTTGGGAGTGGCAGGCCCAAGCTTATGATGAAGTGTCAGATGGATAATATGATTGTCTAAATAAATATTTTTTTCTACTTTTTAACTGATATTTTTCATCTGGTCTGCATGTGACCCTTAGAGTGCCCTATACATTTTATTGTTTCTACTGGGATTGGCAGGCCACCATACAAGGTCAGCTATAATCAGTGGTGTAACTATAGAGGAAGCAGACACCGCAGTCGCAGGGGGGGGCCTCAGAGAACAGGGGAGCCCAGATTGTGGGGTCTGCTTCTGCTATAGCAAACAGAAACCACCCTCCTCCCCAGCTGCTCTCTCTTACTGACAAGGAACTCACCATGATGACACTCGCTTCTGCAATATTCTGCAGGGTCAATACAGGCACTAGGAAATGTGCAAATTATTATAAACAAATATTTATAAACCAGCAACATTTTTTACAGTGCTGTACAAATGAGGACCCTAAAAGGAGAAGAGAGTAAGATACACAAGGGGCAGATTTATCAAGGGTTGAAGTGAATTTGAGGGAATTTTCGAAGTAAAAAAATTCAAAAGTAATTTTATGGATACTTCAACCATCGAATAGGATACTACGACTTCTAATTCGATTCGAAGTAAAAATAGTTTGAATATTCGACCATTCAATAATCGAAGTACTGTTGCTTTAAAAAAACTTTGACTTCAATACTTCGCCAAATTAAACCTGCCGAAGTGCTATGTTAGCCTATGGGGTCCTTCTACAACCATTTTCTAAGTCTTTACACATCTAAGTAAAATCGTTCGATCGTACACTAAAATAGTTCAATTCGAACAATTTAATCGTTCGATCGATTTTACTTCGATGTGTTCGATTGCCAAATTCGGTGAAAAATACTTCGACATTTGAATTTGAAGTGTTTTAATTCGATGGTCGAATTTCGAAGTATATTACACTTCGAAATTCGACCCTTGATAAATCTGCCCCAAGGAGTGGGAAAGGGCAAGATTAGGAGCCAACAAAGTGAATTAATTATTGCACCAGGTAAGTGACACCGACATAGAGTATATACTAAAGGAATACAATAAAAGGAGTACATGAAAATAAAGGTGTTTGGAGAATTTGTTTAAAAAACTTGCACTGGAGGGACACACTGTGCAGAGTTATACACTGGGGTCTTTGCAAGAAAAACAGGAAAGATTTGCAATACTCTACACTTGCATTTCGGGTTGTACATTATTAAAAGATCTGCATGGTCAGTGAGGTTATTTGTAATTTTAAACCAGGTCGGTGGGGACTGGGCACAACATCTGTCTATAAAGAACAAGAATAACCCTTATTCTGCCATCAGACAGGGCTGAAATAAACTGAAGTTAACCATTTATACTAATTATGCAAGAACTCCTTGCATGGCTTAATTCTACCCACACTATTCTGAAAACTACAAACACATTATTTTCACTAGAGCCTACTGCTTTAGACTTAGACCTCACAGCTGTATATTAAGACCAGTCTGTATTATATAGCGAGCCTGAAGGGGCCAGGGTGGGCTACAAATAGAAAATCCTGTTTGGGGATATACGCAAGATATTTCCTTCTATATAAGGTTTTGTTGTCTTGATTTTTTAAATAGAAGCTCACATGTCATCCACCAAAAATTTAAGAAACTACATAATTAGCCATGAAGCAATGTTAACAACTTTCAAAGTTATGAAAATCTACATAAATAATGAGAAAATATTTAAATTTGTGTCTCATGTTTATAGATGAGAATGCTTGAGGGAGCAACTAATTTTTGTTGAAGCATAAATCTGCAAGTAGGGCTGCTACAAAACACAGTAGGGCAGGTTACACTGACAAAACTAGATGTTTTTGTTCATGGAGAAGCAGTGTGCCTTAAAGTTTACTTTTTGCGAGTTATTTTTTATTACTTGTATTTTTTTTTAATTGTTTATTCTGCACCTTTCAAATGTGAAATGTTATTATTTTCTTCCCTAATAGCCATGCAATGGTTTAAATTACAGACTTCAAGAATCAGAAAGGGAGTGAATAGAAATAAGGGGGGGGTGAAAAGATAAGAATTATACTATAAATTGTAATAATATATAACTGCAATTTCTTAATTGTTATTAAGAATAACTAGGTCAAATGGGTAGTATTTTAGAATAGTTGATAACCTACAAGAAATAAAAACCAATTCTAATTTCAGAATATCAGTCAAACAGATGCATAGTATATGAATATCTTTGAAGGTGAACTGCCCCTTTAACTGTTTCAAAAGGAATTGTATAAATGAGGAAAAATACAAATGTAATTTATCGTTGTCTGATCTAAGCAGTAAAACAGGTTTGGAAACAATAGATTACTATATTTCCCATTTTCCCATTTATGGCCGCACTCTATTAAAAGTTTAAAAATATATTATTCACACTTAAGCTGGCCATAGATGCAAAGATCCGATCGTACGAATCATCGTACGATCGGACTTTCCCATCTCCCGACCCGCCACTAACCATTCCGATCAAAGTCTTACCAGTCAGATTAGTTAAAGAACAGATCAGCAATGTTCTGCCCCTGACAGCAATCGTACGATATCTATGTCCAACCAAAGCTAGTGACAGTCTCCCACTGAAAATCGTACGATCGGCAATACACGCAGAGATATTATCGGCAGCCGACAGAAATTTTCTAACCTGTCCAATCGACCAAACGACCGATCTTCGCCGGACGAAAAAATGTCGGGACTCTCCACACACGTTCCGAAAATCGTACGAATCCTCGATTCGTACAATCAGATCTTTGCGTCTATGGCCAGCTTAACAGGCAACAGCAACATTTTAAGAACATGTAGACTAATTTTCAAGATGAGATTTCCTGATTTTATCACAACGAGATATTTAAGTTTTATTATTAGTATGGGACAGATCTTCTCTCTCAGCCTGTTTCTTTCCCCATACTTACATACCCTGGACCTATTTATTATAACACTAAAAGGGTAGTCAGTGATATAAGACAATTTTGTTTTTTTGGCAACCTTGCCACACAAGCAGATCTTAATACGTTTGAACATTTTTATTTATTATTGTACACTTCTCAGACTTGCCCTACTTAGTAATACAACAATTAAAACAGTTGCATGGTTTCTATACATGTAAATAAATAGAACTCCCCCCCCCCTGTGAATTATAGAAAATGAAAACTACAAGGACATGTACTGTACAAGCACAAACAAAAGGCCCATAGAATTTGGATTTTCTTTCTACTTTAGAGATGAAAATATAAATAATCTGGGGTTTCAGTGGCATTTTGTTAAAAAAAAATACCCATTATTACACAAAGAAGATCGCACATGCTTGATATATCTTCATATGATAAAGAAGAAAGTACCTTTTGGCACTAGTAGACAATTTGGCAGCTGTTTTGCTGGAGATCTTTCCCTCTTTCTTCTTGGGTTGTACTTTTTCCCGATCTTGTTCATTTTGAACCCCATCCCGCTGGTCTCCATCAGAGCTCCCTCCACTAGTGCTCGGACTATCATCCACTCTTTGACCTTCAGTCGACATTTTCTGAGTCTATAAAGTGAAATGAGTAGATGTAAGACATTTTATAAAAATCAATCACCATCACGGATCTTATAAAGTTGCAGAAGATTAAAGAGTAATGATGGTGACTGTACTAGTGCAAAATGTTTTGCATCAGGATTAGTATTTTCATCATGGACTTTTTCATCTAAATGTAAGCATGCACTGTATTTCGTTTTTCTGTAATCAGAACTAAAGTAATATCACACACTGGCTTTTCTATGAAGCACCTGTACAGATATACTCATAACAATCTGGCTTTTGGATTATGGATCAGTCACAAAACATTGTATAATTTAGATTCTATGCACTCAAACAGAACCCTCCTTATCTCCTGCACTATTTATTATGTCTGTTAACTATATGACTGGTTTATAAATCATCTATTGTACAGCGTTGCGTTGCAGCGTATGTTGGTGCTTTATAACTATATTCAGCTTGACACAGGCATGCCTGCTATTTACCCAGGTAGCTGATGTATTTCTTGTAATATAATATTTGATATTGGTTCCCAGACCAAATTGACCATAAAAGACTTCCTTAAGTCTTCATTTTATTTATGCAGATAATAGAAGCCATTGTTTTCGTTACCCAAAGCACTACACATTTTTTTCTTAAATGGGTTGTTTACCTTCAAACACTTTATCCAGTTCAATTGCTTTCTGATAGTTCAACAGAAATGAAGACTTTTTCCAATTACTTTCTATTTTCTATTTGTGACCGGTTTTCTAATATTGAAGTAAAAAGTTTAATTTTTCACCTTCAAAATCAGCTCTGGGGGGGGGGGTGGCTTACTCTTTAACTGTTTTAGATTGATACATTTAGTTGATACATTTGTGATCTGTGACCCTGAGCAGAAACCCTCAGTTTTTTTAAAGGGGAACTTTTCTGTGTTATGTGTGCCACTTTGTCAAATTTTGGTTTGGAAGCCAGAGTTCCCCTTTAAAGGACCAGTAACATCAAAAAAATATAACGCAGTGTTGCCCTGCACTGGTAAAACTGGTGTGTTTGCTTTAGAAACACAGCTATTGTTTATATAAATAAGCTGCTATGTAGCAATGGGGGCAGCCATTCAAAGGAGAAAAGGCTCAAGTTGCACAGCAGATAACAGATAAGCTCTATAGTACATAATGTTATCTGTTATCCACTATTTAACCTGTGTCATATAGCCTTTTTTCAATTTCCACCATTGCTACACAGCAGCTTGTTTATATGAACTATAGTAGTGTTTCTGAAGCAAGCAGATCAGTTTTACAAGTGCAGGGCAACACTACATGATATTTTCATAACTTTCATTTTTTGATGTTACTGTTCCTTTAAAGGCAGCTGTTAGAATTGATACAATCGTTGCTGCTGAGAAATGTATCAAATAATTGTATCAACTAAATGTAGGAAATTGTAACCGTTCAGATGCTTCTGGAACACTGAGCTGCCAGACTGAAACACTAAAGACATGAACATTAAGGGGGAACTCCAGCTTTCAAACCAAAATGTGATAAAGAGGCCCACATAACACAGAAATCCCTAATATACACATCACAGCTACCCGTTTCTTCAAAAGTATGAATAAATGCCATTTTCTATGCTGAAATCCAGCTGTTTAACAGTTCTTCTCTTTCTGCATCATTTGAAATCCTGGCAGGGAAGGAGGGACTAAAACACTGATGTTACAAATTGTAACAACTACTCCACAGTTTACAGACAGCATGCAGGAACTACATAACCCACAATGCATTGCACTATGATGTTCTGTTCCTTATTGAGATCATGTGTGCAGCGAATTGTGGGGTTTGGAAGATGCAGGCTAAAAACAGTTGACTGTTGATACAAAGTAACAGTAGTCAGCCAGCTCAGAAAAACAGTCAGAGAGATCAGCAGGAGAGGAGGGCTAGGCTTAGGAAACCGTCATAAACCATTAAAAATCATGAAAAGTCTGCATATTTTTTAATTAGTGTACATTGCAAAGTTGCTTGAAATTATGTTTACTTTTCAAAAAGCTTAAGCTATGTTTTTGGGGAGTCCCCCTTTAAACTTTATACTTGAATTTTGGGAAAACGGTAAAAAAGATGGAGAGTGATAGAAAAAAGTCTTTGTTTATAGTGCACAATTTGAAAACAACTGAACTGGAAAAAGTGTTTGAAAGTTGAACAACCCCTTTAATGCAAAAAAACAGCCTGGGCATGCACAGTAAAAATTTTTGGTATTACTCCACTGAGTGCCAGTGTCAGGGATCCCTATGAAAAGGTAAGTAAATTAGTGGCATGGTTTACCTATCCAGGGCCAGTTTTTTTCTGAAAAGCAGTTCTGACCCATGTTTAAAACTTAAGGGCTTTAGCACAAGGGCAGATTCGGGGAGATTTAGTCGCCTAGTGACTAATCACCTCTTCTTCAGGGCGACAATCTCCCCGAACTGCCTTCCCCCTGCTAAAATGAAAAATCGCCTGTGGCAATGCACTCCCATCGATTCGATTTCTGAAGTCGCCCGAAGTTGTCTCACGAGGAATCTCCCCGAATCTGCCCGTGTGCCAAAGCCCTAAGAGATTTATTTCCGTAGGGAGTGCCTAACATTTTGCCACCCCCCAGTGAAACAGCCTCTCGTTATCCTTTAGAAGCAAAAATCATGTTCCGCCAATGTTTAAAAAGGTTGTTCACCTTCCAAACATTTTTGTTAGTTCAGTTGTTTACATACTTTTTATACATACATTTTTATCGCTTTCTATTTTTTTTCTAAACTAAAGTTTAAATTAAATGTTCCTCACTCTGTTGTTTTAATCTGGCAGCCCAGTAATCCAGGGAGAATTTGCTACATTAGTTGGTACATTTCTAAGCAATGTTAGCAACTATTTTATCAGTTATATCAACTGTTTTCATGGAAACTCAGGGATTATGCTGGGCAGAGCCAAATAAAAGAAAAAAAGGGGAACATGTGACTCATTTTCCAGGCACACAAACACTTGTCTAGGGAACCGCAAGTTAATAATTACAAAGTCTGTACATCTCTCAGGTGCCCTATGATTCAACTCTGGTAATTCTCCATATATTCATGGCCGATAACTAATCTCAATGTGCTGCATCATGTTCCCATGTATGGGCAGTACACTGAATCAAGCGAGAAACAATGATAAAGGCACACATAGCAGCCCAAATCATGTTAAAGAATTTTTACAGAACATATGTGTATCCCTCTGCTCTACTGCAGATAACACAACGGACAGATAAACTATTATCTACATTTTTGGATGTCTTTAATACATTTCTAGGACCTATATGGTAATAGGTAAAGGAGAACAACCAGCATGTATTAAAGTTAGTAGCAGAGCTGTGGAGTCGGAAGCAATTTTGGGTATCTGGAGTCAGAGTCGCAGACGCCTAATAACTTTAAATATAAGCAATGAAAATAATCAAATCAGATTTAAAGGGATGGTTCACCTTTCAGTTAACTTTTAGTATTTGGCAGAATGGCTAATTCTAAGCAACTTTTCAACTGGGCTTCATTTGTTTTTTATAGTTTAATTATTTGCCTTCTTCGTCTGACTCTTTCCTGCTTTCAAACAAAGGTCACTGACCCATCTGAAAAGCAAATGCTCTGTAAAGCTACAAATGTATTCATTATGCTACTTTTTATTACTCATCTTTCTATCCAGGCCCTCCCCTATTCATATTCCAGTCTCTTATTCAAAACAGTGCATGGGTGCTAGGGTAATTTCGACCCTAGCAACCAGATTTCTGACATTAAAGACTGGAGAGCTGCTGAATAAAAAGCTAGGTAACGCAGAAACCACAAATAATAAAATATATAATACAATTGTCTTAGACTATCACTCTCTACATCATACTAAAGGTTAATTTTAAGGTAAACAACCCCTTTAAGAGCTTCTATGAAGGAGGATATGGCAGAACAATACTTTAGTTCATTTTGGATTGTAATTAACAGATATTCTACAGCTATATGCCAGGTTCAATTAATTTATAAGTTGTTTCAGGTTTTTGGTTTATTTAGTTTAACTTTGATTTTGGTTAAAAATTACCAAAGGATGTAGTTTATATTTTGAGCATTGGCAGTGATAAAATGCCTTGTATGTTATGTACTTAACTTCTTTCCATCAACATGGAAGATAAATTAGATTAATTAAGGCAAATGAGGAAGTAGTGGTGCAGTTTGGGAGGCGCCCTCTCCAGGGCTACTAAATTATACCTTTCTGTCTACTTTAAGATCAGCGTGTTCTGGCTCTTGTAGTAGATCGAGTGCACTGCTGATACTAGGCCCAAAATACAGCAAGTTACGCCCCCGACATTGAAGAGCCAAGATACAGTAGGAACCTTGTTTGTCTACGCCAGGGGTTACCCAACCTTTTTTACCTGTGAGCCACATTCAAATATAAAAAGAGTTGGGGAGCAGCATGAAAAATTCCTTTGGGGTGCCAAATAAAGGCTGTGATTGGCTATTTGGTAGCCCCTATGTGGAATGGCAGCCTACAAGAGGCGCTACTTGGCACTATATTTAGTTTTTATGCAATTAAAACTTTCTTCCGATCCTGGAATTCAAAAATAAGCACCTGGTTTGAGGACACTTAGAGCAACATCCAAGGGGTTGGAGAGCAACTGGTTGGGGATCACTGGTCTACGACTATTTCCAGGCCTGGCAGCAGTACCTACCAGATTCTTATAGGACATCTTACCTCATGCCACATGGACTGGACATTTTAACATTCATATCCTAAAGAACATGGAACTAAATAATAATATGAATTCACTGTATATATGGCAAAATAAGAAACCTGTGCACAAATCCAGAGGATGTATTTACAACTTGAGTGGGCATAACCAGTTGATAACCAGTCCAGTTTCCCACCTCAAATGATGTACAGGTATGGGACCTGTTATACAGAATGCTTGGGACCTGGGGTTTTCCGGGTAACAGATCTTTCCGTAATTTGGATCTTCATACCTTAAGTCTCATAGAAAATCATGTAAACATTAAATAAACCCAATAATCTGTTTTGCTTCCAATAAGGATTAATTATATCTCAGTTTGGATCAAGTACAAGGTACTGTTTTATTATTACAGAGAAAAAGGAAATCATTTTAAAAAATTTGATTATTTGTATAAAATGGAGCCTGTGGGAGATGGCCTTTCTGTAATGTGTAGCTTTCTGCATAACAGGTTTCTATATTACCTGTATTCACTTGGTGCTTAGTTTACACTTAATGAAGGGCCATTTAGGCTCAGAATGTGCAAATAAACAGTTAGTTATACTTCCTGGCCTTTTTCTTGTTTACCATTCTAAAATTGCTGATCATTAATACACCCTTAGGGAGTCAGGACTGTGTTTACAAACACAAGCTTTTAATATTGTACTCCTGGTGCTAAGTTGACAGTATTTTCTAGTTAAGGGGTAAATTGTTGTTAGGAACAAACTCATTATGTGTGTTTTAAAGCAAGTATTTTCGGCCTCAGTGCGGAGACTGCAAATACAATGGCCTGGGATTTCACAGCTGTGGTTTATAGCATTTTTCTATCAGGAAATCTATATGATACCTTTATTAAAAGCATCTGCTTCAACCTGAGATGGGACTTTAAGCATTTGGCTTTGATCTTTATTAAAAAAAATGTATGTTAATTGCTTGAAAGGACTTTTCTTGTACCAAGTCTGCACTTAAAGTGAATGGTTTTTCTTTCTAAGCAAGGTCTGCTTGTGCTGTGAGATTAAAGGGATACTGTCATGGGAAAAATGTTTTTTTCAAAACGCATCAGTTAATAGTGCAGCTCCAGCAGAATTCTGCACTGAACTCCATTTCACAAAAGAGAAAACTGTTTTTGTTTTTTTTTTTAATTTAATTTTGAAATCTGACATGGTGTTAGACATATTGTCAATTTTCTCGCTGCTCCTAGTCATGTGACTTGTCCTCCAATAAACGTCAGTCACTCTTTACTGCTGTACTGCCAGTTGGAGTGATATCACCCCTCCCCCCACAGAACAACGGGAAGGTAACCAGATAATAGCTCCCTAACACAAAATAACAGCTCCCTGTTAGATCTAAGAACAGCACTCAATAGTAAAATCCAGGTCCCACTATGACACATTCAGTTACATTGAGTAGGAGAAACAACAGCCTGCCAGAAAGCAGTTCCATCCTAAAATGCTTGCTCTTTCTGAAAACACATGGCCAGGCAAAATGACCTGAGATGGCTGTCTACACACCAATATTATAAATAAAAAAAATACACTTATTGGCTCAGGAATTAAATGTTATATGGTAGAGTGAATTTGCAGTGTAAGTGTGTAATTAAATAAAAACTACATCATAAAAATCATGACAGAATCCCTTTAAGTAGCCAGCTATTATTGCAGTATACTAGGAAAGGAACATTTTAAAAGCAAAGGGCCGAGAGTGCTTAATGACCATACAGAAAAGACTCCTTGGCTGCCTGTTATTTTGTACAAGAGACTGTCTGTTTGTCTGACTGTGCTCTAGTCATTTTTCCATCCTCCTACATCCACGTGTGGTAGGCTGCTATGGCTCTTGGCAGCATTTAAGCTGCAGCCAGAACATGTAAGCACAAATTCCACACAAAATCCTGCTGCTGTGATTGCAAGTTCAAGCCCTGGATGTCATGTAAAGGAAAATAGAATTCATTTGATAGCCAAAGTTGAATGTGAAGACTCAGCTATTCTGCTTCTTGTGCGGCTAGCGAAAAGAATAAATAGATTTAAAGAGCAAAGAACACCTATGTTTACAAATGAAAATTCCTGAAATGCTTTTATCAGATGGCCTCAAATGAAAAACACATTAAGAGCTGTCACAACAAGAATGCATTGTGCCATTATTCTGCACAGTATGCAGCGGGAAGCACACAGAACATTAGTGATGATCTATTGACAGCTCCTGCCTTACCCCATCCTAAAGAAAAGAAACATCCTTATGTATTTGTTTTAATACACCAGATAAAGCACTGTGTATTTTAACAAGACCAAGGGCTAATAGCAGGGCACCAAAACCAGCACACAATGTACAGACAAAAGTTGTTACAATGTTCATTGTGTGTATTGTTGCTGTTGTTCAGGCACAGTCATTTGTAGCATGCTTCATCATATCTATGCCATTGCATATATGACATGTTATTCTTTTAACCCCATTTTTTTCTGTTTATTATGATGCTTTATTTGGATAGTGCTGACACGTTCAGTATGTGCAGCACTACACTGAGAGTGTTCTTTGACCCTGCCCCAGTGACTCAATTCCCATAAAACACAAGCACACTAGGTACGGTTACCACCTGCCCGACATTTAAACAGGCTAGTTGGTAAATCACCAGCTAAGGCAGGAGCCAATATTTTAAATTTAACAGCAATGTGCTTGCGGGTAAATATGGAATTCTTGTCATTCAGACACTGACCTTAGGGGGTTGTTTATCAAAAATCGAATGTGAGGTTTTTCTCAACTCAAATAAACTCACAATTGAAACAATCTCGAATGTTTGCTTATTTGTGAAAATGTGAATGTAAAAAACTCGACAATGCAATTCAGGAAAACATCTTGAATACCTCGAATTTATCACGTTTTTGAGCGAAAACCAGTGTAAAACAACCAAAAATCATGAAGGCAAAATAAATGAAAAAAAATCTTTAAATGGTTAAATGCCATTGACTTTTACATGAATTCGACACATTTTAGCTGGAGTATTTTCGGATTCAGACTTTTTTAGTGAAATTCTGGAAAACACAACTCGATATTAAATAGATAACCCCCCTTAATCTGCTTCAATTAACACTCTCACCGTAGCCTGTTCACTTTGACCCTTAGGTCCTCCTTGAATGCACCCAGTCCCCACCCCTGTGATGCCACCACTCTGCACCCTTCATATACTGGTCGTATATATATTAGGAAAATTAGCTTTCATTTCATCAGGACCAATTTACCAGCCTGCATTTTTATGAGCAAATACAGACACACGTGGGCAGAACATTGACCCCAGTGTGTGGTGTGAGTGCTATATAGAGACCTGAGTCACTGTAGGATGAATAATGACTTAATTGACCTACCCAATTTTTAAAGGTAACCCACAGTAGAACCTCCACTTTATGTTTATTAGAGGGCCAGAAAAAACTGATGTAAAATTCAGTTAAATGTAAAATCCAGGGAAAGGGAGGCGTAAAGTATTATATTTCAAAGAAAAGTAGATCCTTTATTTTGTAAATGTAAACGTACAGTAAAGACCCCTCTGCATTCCTACCTCAATAAGAAAAGCACAAACTAAACATGTTTGAATCCGTTTTTAGATTTACAATAGCATTAATCCCTTAAAAATAATACTCACATGTAAACACGGGAGGGTCATTTATCAACACTGGGCAAATTTGCCCATGGGTAGTAACCCGTGGCAACCAAATTGCTGCTTTCATTGTTCTTCTTGCATCTGGCTTTAAAAAGCTAATCACTGATTGGTTGCTATGGGTAACTGCCCATGGGCAAATTTGCCCAATGTTAATAAAAGAGCCCCAGGCAGTTTTAACAGAACAGTAACAAAACAAAAAAAAAACTGTAAAATGAGGGAAAATAAGATGTAAAGATTTTTCTTATAGTGATGCACCAAATCCACTATTTTGGATTTGGCCAAACCCCTGAATCCTTTGCAAATCCTAATTTGCATACGCAAATTAGGGGTGTGAATGGGAACATGTTTTTTACTTGTTTTGTGACAAAAAGTCACATGATTTCCCTTTCTGACTCAAATTTGCATATGCAAATTAGGATTCAGATTCAGTTCAGCCGGGCAGAAAGATTCGGCTGAATCCGAATCCTGCTGAAAAAGGCAGAATCCTGGTTGAATCCCGAACCGAATCCTGGATTCGGTGCATCCCTAGTTGTGACACACTAGTGTCTAGTCTTCGAACCTCTGTTAAATAAGGGGATGTACAGCCCCCTTAAGACACTTGCAAAAATATGCCATATCCATGATGCAGATACCTGCACATCAAAGAAACAAGTACCTTACCAAATGCAATACAGGTATGGGACCTGTTATCCAGAATGCTCTGGACCTGGGGTTTTCCAAATAACGGATCTTTCAGTAATTTGGTTCTTCATACCTTAAGTCTTCTAGAAAATCATGCAAATATTAATTAAACCTTACAGGCTGTTTTGCTTCCAATAAGGATTAATTCTATCTTAGTTGGGATCAAGTACATGGTACTGTTTTATTGTTACAGAAAAAATGGAAATCATTTTTTAAAAATGTGGATTATTTGGATAAAATGGAGTTTATGGGAGATCATTTTGGATAGCATTTTGGATATCGGGTTTCCTGATAAGGGATACCATACCTGTGTTTACATTAGTAATCATTTCAGATGCAATTTGCAGGGTTTTTTTTTTTACCTAGAATGCAGCATTTCCCACAATTCAAGCAAAATTGCAGCCTGAAGGGTGATCCTGCCTCAATTGCGGGCGTTTTGATATAATGGACATAAGTGCACTGATGATTTTCAGAGTTTGCTCGTGATTCTTCATGCACGAGTCTGCCGCATCTACTGAAGCAGCCCTCAGTGTGAACACTGGAATTACCACCAGCCTGAAGGTGACGGTATCTCCCCTGAGTCAAGCACACAATTTCTAACAGGATGGCAACCAGCCTCATTTTTGTGCAACTTAATTTGTGGTCATAAATGAGCCCTTATGTGTCAGTGATTATTCAAGTTTAGCACAAAACAGGACTGAGCCATTTGGTAGCAGGATAAACATGAGAAAAAAAAGAGAGCACACCAATAACTTGTGAAATATAAAAACACTCATGGTGAAAACAAAACATCTATTTGAAAAACATGTACACACAACATTCATACAATTACACACACACACACACTCTCTCTCTCTCTCTCTCTCTCTCGTAGGTATTGCCCTGGTGCTAACAGAATATATGTATAAAAGTAGATTAAAAGTAGAATAAATGTAATTATTTATTGTTTCACAAATCGACAGCAACATTCTGTAAGGCCTTCTTAATTTGACTGTAGGGAAATAATTACAGTTGAGTTCAGATTCAGTTCGTACTTGTATGCTTTCAGTATTAAATTACTGCTGACATATTTAGACAATGATCCTGTCATAGCTTTCATTTGAAGGTCAATTTTACGTGTGTTTTTTTATTGTCGTGTTTCCCAGATACATGCATCTGACTTTTAAACCAGTCAAAGAGAAGAAAATACCTTTTTTTTTTAAACCTACTAATTAATTCCATATAGAATTTACAATATTGTCTGTATTGGAAACGTTGATCCAATCAGCATTTCACCTCCCTTTTAACTAAAGATTTACACAACCTAGAAAGCAGGCATAAGCAATAGTGGTAACAATGCAGAGAGTTATTTTGTCATTTAAACTTGTAAGTAAAGAAGCATCAGGAGGTGCAGCCCGTATTGTGGACCTGGGTGCAGCTGCTATTTAGATAAGCATTACGGGGTATGCTCTTGCACCCCTTAGAGCTATTACACTTGCATCCAGGGTTAAGTATATGGCCCCTAGTGAGTTATACCGTATCATTTTACAAGCAGGATTCAGAATCAGATTTTTATTGACAGATAACCAATATACAGTTAAATCAAATACACGGTCTATGTAAAGGGAGAACACACCAATGATGTTAGAGCTGTCAAACCAAATCTTCAATTCCTGCATGAAGAGAAAAATATTGCTGAAGGGGGAGTTATGGAGTTTCAAAACAAGTACAGAATTGATTATATTTAGAACATTTCCTTTTTCCAGAAAATTAAGCTCATTTTAAGGGGCAGATTTATCAAGGGTCATGAATTAGAGGGAATATTCAAAGTAAAAAAATTTAAAATTCAAAGTAATTTTTTGGATACTTCGACTTTGAATATTCAACCATTTGATAATCGAAGTACTGTCTCTTTAAAAAAAAAATTTGATTTCAATACTTTGCTAAAGTAAACCTGCCGAAGTGCTAGGTTAGCCTATGGGGACCTTCTAGAGCATTTTTCTACATTTTTGGAAGTCGAAGTAAAATCGTTCGATCGATCGCTGAAATCCTTTCGAATCATTCAATTCGAAGGATTTAATATTTCGAACGAACGATTTTACCCAAATTCGATGAAAAAAAACAAAATATATTCGAAGTCTAAGTATTCCAATTCGATGGTCGAATTTCGAAGTATTTTTAACTTTGAAATTCGACCCTTGATAAATCTGCCCCTAAATATTAATTTTGCGATAGTTCCCCTTGTAAGAAACATAGCAACCTTTAAGAAACACAACAACACTAAAAATTAACAATACAATTGACATATTGTTTTAATAAATGAAAACTGATCCCAATTGAACATTAACTGAAGCAGAATGATCATTATGCTGGACCAAACATACATTTTAGGATTCTTCCAATATGGCTTCCAAACAGTTTGTTAAAAGACTGTGCTTAGATGAACAAGGACCTCCTACCATACCTAAGTGGGCATTAAACCCAACGGGGATTTACAAAGTTTTTACACTATACTTTATAATCAATATCATTTTCCTAATATGACACAATGCCAACTAGATCTAATACGTTCACGTTACCACATATACATTCTCAATACTTAACTACATTAAATTCACCAACAAAAGTAGAACCTTAAACTACCATTCGTCACCTAAAAAACAATAAAGCTCCCAGCCCTGATAAAGACTTCTCACAATTACTAATACAATACCCCATCTTATTACTGCTTTTAACAGCATCCTTCAATGAGAACCAAACCCTATGAATTACTACAAGCCAATTCTATCTACAGGCTGACCTCAGTATCAACACAATTTCATAATAAGAATGGTATGGATTTGTGCTATTAAGATGACTTGGTTACCAATTATATTATTTTTGTTTTTTACAAGCAGTACAATCGAAAGACATCCTTTTCCTGTAGAAACTATTATTAACATTCATATAGAATTACAAATGACCAAGGAGGAGGTTTAGCACAAGCAACATAACATCCCATGTGTCATCACCCTAACAACTTCTTCTGCCTGCCATTACCCTTGCACATATATATACATATATGTCTCTCCTCATGCTTCCAAACTGCAGTGTTTTGCTTAAGTTGCCAGGGGCCTTCTGCATTGTTTGAAAATTATTAAAGTAGGGATGCACCGAATCCAGATTCGTTTAGGCCGGGATTCGGCCTTTTTCAGCAAGATTCAGCCGAACCTTTCTGCCCGGCTGAACCGAATCCTAATATGCATATGCAAATTAGGGGAGGGAAGGAAACTTTTTATCACAAACAAGGAAGTAAAAAAGTTTTCCCCTTCCCACCCCTAATTTGCATATGCAAATTAGGTTTCGGTTCTCAGCAGAATCTTTCGCAAAGGATTCTGGGGTTCGGAAGAATCCAAAATAGTGGATTCTGTGCATCCCTATATTAAAGCCACAAGACTTATTTTTTGCACCTAATTGTATGCATATGTGCACAACCTTACACGAATATGGGTAATTATTGTTATTGTAATTCTTGTTGTGATTTTGATTCTAATGATAAAGCAAACAAAAGACTTCCGACATCCACGTCCGATGTATGTGTACCAAGGTTATGATTTTGTTGCAAGATTTATATATTTTATGTTTCTGCTGCTTTTGTAGCTAGGTTTTAGTTTGCATAAATTACCAGTGTTTTTTTATTAATGTTGTTTCTACTTTAGCCGTCATTGTTGAGGAAACAAATGTTCATTTCCAATCATGGACACTAACACTTCCACAGTAGGTGATCATAAATGCCAAGTGTTATTTACATCCACTGACAGATTTCATTGTCTGTCAACCAAATGTTTAAAACTCTCCTATGGATGTCTAGGACAATAATCTTGGATTTTTAGATAGCTGAACATGCTTATCATTTCACCCAGTAATCAGTGATGAAATATTACTGTGTATGGTGCAAGCTGCCATGTTTTTTGCCCTTTTTACCCAGTCAGCACCTCTGGTCGCAGGATTGGCAGTGCTGTATTCACAGAATCTTGGAAAAGCAGTCAGCACATCGATTATCTCTCCTGTAGAGAATTGGTGCACGTTCCTCAGTGGCCACTTTCCACTGAAATCACGACAACCTTTGTTTGCAGAACAGCACCAGATTGTGAATCTTTTTATCAAAAAGACCGCATGGCCTGAAACGTTGCTGTGATGCCCTAAGCTGAAATAAAGGCTTTTTAAACAAAAATATTCACAGTCTGATGCTGTTCTGCAAACAAAGGTTGTAGTGCTGTATTCACATACATCACAAACCATTCGCTTTCATTCTGGTAAATATAAATATGGCACTGGAGCAATAGAAAAAAAACTTGCTGTTAAACAATGTTATAAGTAATACAAATATGTAGTTGTATGTATCAATTGTATGTATTAATTGTATAAAGATGAATAACTTGCTTACTATGCGGATGCGTGATTTCTGACATGGCCAGATACCTCTGCTAACCCGCACCTCCAGTGGGGCAAACTTTTTTAAGGTGATAGGTGCCCTTTAACTAGGGATGCACCGAATCCAGGATTCGGTTCGGGATTCGGCCTTTTTCAGCAGGATTCGGATTCGGCCGAATCCTTCTGCCCGGCCGAACCAAATGCGAATCCTAATTTGCATATGCAAATTAGGGGCAGGGAGGGAAATTGCGTGACTTTTTGTCAGAAAACAAGGAAGTAAAAAATGTTTTCCCCTTCCCACCCCTAATTTGCATATGCAAATTAGGGTTCGGATTCGGTTCGGTATTCGGCCGAATCCAAAAAAGTGGATTCGGTGCATCCCTACCTTTAACAAAAGTATAGTAATAGAATTACTGAAAGATTAAATACACATGGGGTCCTTAGGAATCACATTTTTCTCAGCTGGAAATTCTAAATCCCAGCTGAGCAGAGGCGTAACTACAGAGGAATCAGACCCTGTGGTTGCTGGGGGGCCCAAGAGGTATAGGGGCCCCACGAGGCCTAATTCATATACAGTTTCAATAAATATCGGTAAAACACGTCAACCTCTAGACATTTTGGGGACTTGAAAAATAATTTGCTGTGGGACCCAGTTATAGCTAGTTACACTACTGCAGCTGAGACACACGTTGTGCACAAGGAAGTGGATCTGCGCATTTCCTTTTTATTTATACAGGACTTCTATGGACACCAAGGCAAAGCAAAGCTTGCTGTATGTCAGACAGTGGCTATATCTACCCGACCAATAGCTAAATAGCTTAAATATATATATATATATCTCTTAGTGATCCGCACTCCTGAGGGTGTTAATTCATGCAAATACCTGGGTTCTGCTCCTGGGAAGTATTCTATATGCACAGATATGGCAGCACACTCCTGGGATTTCTTTAAAAATTAATAATATTTATTTCAGCATGGTAAAAGAATCAACGTTTCGGCTCACATCGAGAGCCTTAATAAAGGCTCTGGATGTGAGCCAAAACTTTAATTCTTTTAAAAGTCCAGGAGTGCACTGCCATATCTGTGCATATATATATATATATATATATATATCTATATATATATATATATATATATATATATATATATATATATATATATATATCTATATCTATATATATATCTATATATATATATCTATATATATTTAATTCAAAATATTCTTTTATATAAAATATATACTCTTGTTCATATTATATGTATACGAGAGCAAGTGCGCGTTCACCATAATGCAATCCTATACGTTTAGTTGGACTGACAGTAGAACATTATGCCTACCACATGCAAAGGAAATCCAGTAACTGTAACCCTAGATCCCATCTACAAACATTATGCCATACGCAGATGAATACATTTAAAGTGTCCGTCAAGAGATTAATTTACAAGCTGGCAAGCAAAGTAAAAAAGCAAACAGGGCAGCTGCTTCACAGAAGAAATAAGTTGTCATTTCACGGTACAATAATAAATGATTAATTACTATACCCACACACACAGATAAAGCTACACAATCTACCATTTAACATGCCAAATGATTTACCGCAGATTTATTTAAATAAGGGCTTTCTACAATCTGAGCCACTGTAATTTCAGATCTGCAATAATCTTTAATGTCAGGTTCATATACGTTAAAAAAGAAGAATTTAAATTGTAACATATAACAAATATGTGCGTCTATGCTAAAATCTATTTAATGCAGAGCTGAATGATTGGGAGTGGGAGTTTTATTGAAACTGCTGCCTTTGCTTCCACCTCCATTCAGATTAATGTTCGAACATTACAAAATACCCTCAAATCCTGCAAAATTTGTCTGGTAAACATGCCAGATAATGGGATGTTGGAGAAAAAAGCTGATACCAGTTAATCATGAAAAATCATGTACAACATGCCGAGCAGAATACTAATGGGTACAAGAAAGCCCCGTTGGCACTCCCTAACTTACACCATCAAAGAAAAAGCCAATCTACTCCTATCTGCCCCGTCTCGGTTAAGAAATGACTGGCACGGGATCAGCCTGTCAGTGCACATATGGCAGATTTTGCAGCATACTTTCACAATTTCGTACAAAATCTGCCCTGTAAGTGCACTGAGAGACTTATCCCGTGCCCTCGTCACTGCATAATGACTCAGCTTATGAGTATTGCACCGTATACCTTTGTGTAATTCATTTTAGACATTACACCTACACTGTTACACCTGAGTTGACATGAAGAGGCACATTTATAAAGGGTTGAATTTCGAATTCATTATAATAATCAAATTTTTTAAACTCAGGAGAATAGGATCAACCTGAACTTGATTCGAATTTTAAAAACTCGAATGTCAGGAAGGCTGTAAACAACTCCAAATTGATCCCCGACGTCTCCCACTGACTTAAACAGCAATTCGGCAGGTTTTCGGAGGCGAAAAGTTGAATTTGAGTTCATAAAGAGCCAGTGTATGATAAATCTCGAAAATCGAATTCCAATGTTTTGAAAAACTGGAATCTAATTTGAATAACTCCCTAGTCAAATGTGACAGTTTTGACCATAAATGAAAACTTGAAAATTCTAATTCAAATTTTCAATTCGACCCTTGATAAATCTGCCCGGAAATGTTCTAAGTAATCAAAAAGATACTTTTTTTGCATCTTGTGATCAGTTGTGTACAGTAAGCTAACACAACTGTAAACGCTATTAAAGGGGACCCGTCACCCAAAAAAATTATTCCAAAACCTATTTTATCATGTTGAATTACACTATATACATTATTTGAATCTTGTTTCCATCAGTCTGGGAATTCATAATTATAGCAAGTAGGCAGGAGCCATTTTGTGGACACTGTTATTAAGACAAGCCTTGCATCATCTCAGAATCTTGTTTGTGCACCAGAATGGGGGACCTGATGTCCATCCCCATGCCCTGGCTACACAATTAAATGGTGAAGAGAGAGAGGGGGAATGTGGGGAGAGCAGTGACATCTAGGAAGTGCTGAATGGAAAGTGAAAGTAATTGCTTGCCCCGCCTCTATGCCTAAGGCACAGAGGAGGGGCTGGCAATATTTGATTGACATCTGAGATTTTTAAATGAGTAACAGCTATGAAAAAACAAATAAAAGAATTTGGATTTTATGTTTAATTTGAAAAGGACTTTTTTTTATAGAGATTTTATGTCTGGGTGACAGGTCCACTTTGAAAGCTTTCTTAATCTATGTATGGGGCAAGTCATAAAAATTGATCTCTGAGCTGTTTGAGGTGGGTATCCATGATCTCTTAATCAGTGTTTTACCCAGGGCATTTTGGCAGGTGGAATCGCAAAGAACCTTTTTATGACTGCCCGGCTACTCTCCTACCCACACCACACTCTTTTCAATGCAAAAAACATAACCGAGACTGGTAAGACTGAGCGGTGTACTTTCAGAAGCACAAAGTCCTACTGGCTTCTACGACGGGTAGCTGTCTTTTTTTTTCAGGGGAGAACACTGCTCTTAATAATTTCTTTCCACAAAAGAAAACTATTTAAAATGAGAAATATAACTTTCTATACCAATTTGAGCTGCAAAGCTAATTCTGCAACTTAATTTGGGTCTCCTGAGAAAAAGGTAAAGAAAACTAGCTATGCAACAACATATTTGCAGCATACTGTCTTTTTAAAATGGCTAAATGCAAAATGTAAATGCTACATACAAATATACAACTTTGTATATTCATGCAAAGCACCCAAAGGAAGGCAAACTTAAAAACAAAAACATACACACTTAGGGGCAGATTTATCAAGGGTCGAATTTCGAAGTGAAAAAAACTTCGAAATTTGACCATCGAATAGGGTAGTCCTACATTCGAAGTCGAAGGATTTTTAAGATAGTACGATCGTACATCCTTCGACTTCTCAAAACTTAGCCAAATGTTGGCTATAGGTTCTAGGAGGTCTCCATGGGCTAACATAGCAATTTGGCAGGTTTAAGGTGGCGAAGTGTCAAAGTTTTTTAAAGAGACAGTACTTCGATTTTCGGATGGTCGAATTTGTGAAGTATTTTCAATTTGTATCGAAGTGGAATTTGGCCTATTCGATGGTCGAAGTACCCAAAAATTACTTCGAAATGCGAACGTTTTTTCATTCGAAAATCACCCTTTGTAAATGGGCCCCTTATAGTTTGCTAGAAGGGTTAATAGTTAAATTGATTTAAGAATTTTCAAAAACTAGTATTAAGTACAAGGAAGCCAATCAAACATGATACAAAGCAGTCAGCAGAAAAACATTGGAAATGAGTTTAATGAAAAAAAAATAATTACAACAAATAAATAAAAAACAACAGGGATACATTACCCACAACAACTGGTTTTACCGGGCTCATGCTACACATTTGTATATTGATTTTAAGTAACAAAATTAAAATGTGTATATTCCTTAATGTTGCAACATCATACCCTGTCCTTTGGCCAAAACCTTATTCATTTCATTATACTGAAGGACATTCAAAAACCTTGCTGTTTCTTAATCAACTGACTGGGTGGGACAATATCAAAAGCTTTGCTATGTAGCAGTATGTAAAATTGTGCAGAAAGTGATATTAATCAACCTTTTATCCCACTATCACTTTAGAACGTCTGTTGCCTGCACTTCTGCCATTGACTAAAATTGATTACACCAGGGTCTTAGTAGTTAATAATAAATGTCTTTATTGCTGGGTAAAAATTAGGCATTTATAAATACAATGATTAGCACAGTGGCGTAACTAGATGTTCCTGGGCCCCACAGCAAATTTATTTTAGGGCCCCAACATATTCAGAGGTTGTCCTGTTTTACCAGTATATATTGAAAGTGCTCATAATGAGGATCTCATAAGGCCCCTATACCTCCTGGACCCCCCTACAACCGCAGGGTCTGCTTTCTCTGTAGTTACGCCCCTGTATTAGCAATTTGTAACGGATTACTTTGGGGTATTTGATTATGTTACATGATTGAATTTCAGGTTTCATTTGAAAAAACTTTTATTATACAGCTTTTTGTGTCTGGGTGACAGGTCCACTTTAAGCTGCTGATGCAGCCCCTTCAGACCAAGTGAGCAACTTATTGCCTGCCCTCATGACCACCTGCCTGACAAAAATCTGTCTCAAAATCAGCCACATATCTCACGGGCAAGTTAGAAAATCCCCGTTGGGCTAGGAAAGAACTTTCACACTGATGTGATGCTCTCCCAATGTACATACCTAGGCTGTACATTGTAAAACAGAACATTTACATAAATTAAAAAAATAAAATGTTTAAACACAACTATGTAACATTTCTAAGCTAGGTTAAAAGCAAGCAAACATCTCAACAACCCAAACACAAAATTATTGCATGTCTGTATTGAGGGTTCTGAGAATTGTAGTTCATCAATGTACAGTATGTTTCAGTTAGTCTATCAGTGATGACAGGTGGATGAAATACCCAAACACAATGCATGGATAAAACACAGTTAAAGGAAAACTATACCCCCAAAATGAATACTTAAGCAACAGATAGTTTATATCAAATTGAATGACATATTAAAGAATCTTACCAAACTGGAATATATATTTACATAAATATTGCCCTTTTACATCTCTTGCCTTGAACCACCATTTCGTGACTCTATCTGTGCTGCCTCAGAGATCACCTGACCAGAAATACTACAACTCTAACTGTAACAGGAAGAAGTGAGGAAGCAAAAGGCAGAACTCAGTCTGTTAATTGGCTCATGTGACCTTACATGTGGTTTGTATGTGTGCACAGTGAATCTTACGATCTCAGGGGGCGGCCCTTATTTTTTAAAATGGTAATTTTCTATTTATGATTACCCAATGGCACATACTACTAAAAAAGTATATTATTATGATAATGGTTCATTTACATGAAGCAGGATTTTACACATGAGCTGTTTCACTCAGTATCTTTTAATAGAGACCTACATTGTTTGAGGGGTATAGTTTTCCTTTAAATTGAATCTATCATCTCAATCATTTAAGGGAATGTTAATCATATATAAAAACTCTACTCATTGCACTTCTCAAATCCATTAAGCAGGCAGCCCAAATATAATTTCAGATGCAGGATACTTCATTGAGATACTTGACTGCCAGCGCAGCTCCATGTCAGTTACCTGGCTGTTACTTACACAGGAAGATTGATTGCTGGCATTATATGGTAAGCAAACAACACATAGTACATAGTACTGTTGAGGTGATGGCACACATTATGCTTTGTCCCCTGTGCTTAATCTCCTCCAGAGCAGATAATAAATGTCAGAAAATAGCTTTGCAGGGTGTCTGTGTAAATAGCTGGTATTAAAACCTTGGAATCTCGCTGAAAATGGCCTTTACTGCATTTTTCTTCATGTATGTAATTCTAAGGTTTTATCACCAGTAACGGCACCATAAAGAGATTTTCGTACATTTTGTTGCCCGTGCTGAAGGAGATTAAGCGTGGTCAGTCTAAAATAGCCAATATCTCAGAACCACTAAAAAAAGAAAAATGTAATATAAACTGCATACTCTGCACTACTCTAAGTTCACATCAACTATTACTTAGAGAAGGAAAGGTGAAATCACTAGGTGGTGTTGAATGTTAAAGGGTAATGCTCCTGTTTGCTTTAAACTGCACCAGCCCAGGGTACTTCTGCAGAAGCCACATGTAGTGTTCTTGCACTTCTTCTTCTCTTCCATTACCAATGTAGGCACAGTAAAGTAAATGGCTGAACTTTAAAGGGTTTTAGTCATGATTTTTATGATATTGTTTTAATTTCTAAATTACACTGTTTACACTGGAAATAATTCACCGTACAATATAAAATGTCATTCCTGAACCAGCAAGTATATTTTATTTAATATTGGTGTGTAGGCAGCCATCTCAGGTCATATTGCCTGGTCATGTACTTTCAGAAAGAGCCAGCACTTTAGGATGGAACTGCTTTTTGGCAGGCTGTTGTTTCTCCTACTCAATGTAACTGAATGTGTCGCAGTGGGACCTGGATTTTACTACTGAGTGCTGTTCTTAGATCTACCAGGCAGCTGCTATCTTGTGTAAGGGAGCTGCTAATTGGTTACCTTCCCATTGTTCTGTACTGGAGGGGGGGGGGTGATATTACTCCAAGTTGCAGCAAAGAGTGAGTGAAGTTTATCAGAGCACAAGTCACATGACTGGGGGCAGCAGGGAAACCGACAATATGTCTAGCCCCATGTCAGATTTCAAAATTAAATATAAAAAAATCTGTTTGCCCTTTTGAGAAATGGATTTCAGTGCTGAATTCTGCTGGAGCAGCAACTACTCTGGTAGATCCTTGTCCGAGGTCCCTGCTCAGATTTTGTTGTTTTGGGACACAGATAATGCTACAAATGTAAATGAGTTTAAAATCGGATACCCCTTCTGGAAAAGAGTGGGTACTTAAAGTCAAAAAAAAATTGCTAGGATCGAGCATTTATAACCAAACAAAATAAATATTTTCAAAATAGCTGGCTACAGTGGCTCCTATATAAAGATTCTGACGAGTAAACAGTTGATGTCTTGTTCCGTATAGTGCCATGTGATGCCCACTTATGGTCACATCCAATAAATAGCCTTATATAAACCTGGGTTAGTACCCAAACCACACTGTTCTCTCTAACCTTTAGTTCTGTTTGTAAAGTGTATTTTGCTGTAAGATGCTGAGCTTTTTTATATAGTGCAAACAGACTTGTTGCACTTATCTTTCGATTCCACTAATATATTCAACTGAAAGCTTAATGTTGAACCATGTATTAGTCTACGTCTTATTCATACACCTGCTGTCATTACTTAATATTAGAGGTGACTTTTACCTTTGTTTGCAAGTATGTAATTTTTACCTGTCAAATTTCAAAAAAAATGTAGCAGAAGCTACATTATCAACAGGCATGTAAAGTAGCAAGCCGGGCTTTGTGGGAATTGGAGTCTTGGCAAGAGAATAGCTGGCTTCTACTGCATTCATTTCAACAGTGAGTACAGAGAATAGCAAGGGACAAACAGATGCTATATAATTGCATTCTATAAGGAGGCCCCTGGTAAAGCCTCACAACTTGAGCATGCAGTGCAGTTTTGGGATCAAGTCTATAAGACGTATATTAATGAGTTGGAGAGAGTGCAGAGACATGCAAGGGTAGACTGTCAAGGCTGGGTTGCTTTCTATGGGGAAAAAAAAGACACTTGCAAGGGGACAAGGTTTCTCTTTACAAGTACATTACAGGCCATTATTGTCAAACAGATGAGATTTTTTTTCTCCCACAGAAATAATAATAATACTGTTGTTACTAGTAAAAACATTTGCAACTTACTTACTGGGATATAATTATAATTATTAGGCAATATTGCACAACGTATATTCTCGACTGGTAGATACCATTCCTGTCAATGCATTCACACAAGGTAGTGGGCTTTATTGCCAGTAAAAATAACATTACCCTTACCGAGACTGTAAGTCATTCATAGTGTCCCCTGCCTCAGTGAAGCTTACAATCTAAGATCCCTATTATATTCACAAAGCACAACCAGGGTGCATTTTATCAGGAGCCACTCAACCTATCTTTATGTTGCTGCTCTAATTAAGCAGTTCGGCATCAGTCTGTATAATAGCTTAGAAGATGACTAGCAGTGGAACTAAACAGAGAATATAATATAAAGCAAAAATATTTATAATAACAGTAATACACGTCTGATATTGTACTTCATACTTCCTAGCTGATCCTAGCAACCAGGCAGCACCTTCAAGATTAGAGAGACTACAAAAAATGCAAATGATTAAATCTATAAAACCTATAAAGGAAATTTACTTACAATGCTGCTTACACTGTTCCTGTCTTTAACATGTGCCACTAATCTCTGTTAATGCATATACAGGTATGGAACTTGTTATCCAGAATGCTTGGGACCTGGTGTTTTCCAGATAACGGATATTTCCATAATTTGAATCTCCATACCTTAAGTCTACTAGAAAATCATGTAAATATTAAATAAACCCAATAGGCCGGTTTTGCTTGCAACCAGGATTAATTATATCTCAGTTGGGATCAAGCACAAGGTACTGTTTAATTATTACAGAGAAAATGAAATCATTTTTAAAAGTCTGGATTATGTAGACAAGGCAATGGACACACATACGTTAAACCTCTGCGTTTTCGCCGTGGTCCATGCTGCAGTTTTTAAAAAAGCTGACCGCTGCGGTTTCAAGTTAAGACTATGGCACGACCACTAGGGTAGTTACACAGCGGTGAACCACCCTGGTTAAACCTATGTGTGTCCATAGCCTAATATGGAGTCTATGGGAGATGACCTTTCCGTAATTCGGAGCTTTCTGGAGAACGGATCCCATGCCTTTATTTGTATATGTTGCAATGTTTACCCCCATTTCTACAGGGCTGCCCATACAGTTTTGCTACATAAAAAAAGATGAGATAAAGATATACCTACATTGATGTCTACAAGCTGCTTATTTTATTGAAATAAAATACAGGCAACCTTTTGAACACATTTACATAATTATATGTAATTATAAATTCTAGAATAGATAGATAGATTCCAGGGCTGCTGAATACTGCCCAAGGATACATACAGAATAAAAGAAATAGGCAATCTGGGGGATATTGAATGTTAAAAAAATGTCTTTCTTAGAGTAGAATGCAAGCAGATGCTCGCTGTTCTGTACTACTTTATTGCTGTAGAACTTAATTATTTATGTTTTTTTATTCCAATTTGGATTCTACTTTTTTCTGTTCACTGGTAATGGAAAATATAGCTTTAGGGTAAGGCCACACTGGGTGTTTTGGGGAGATTTGGTCGTCTGGCGACTAATCGCTTCCACTTTGCGGCAACCAATCTCCCGAAATGCCTTCCCTCACTCTGCGCCGGCAAAAATTAAAAACCGCCAGCGCTAATCACACGCGGCAGTTCATTTTCCGAAGTCGCCCCGCGACCAAATCTCCCCAAAAATGCCCAGTGTGGCCTTACCCTTAATGCTTACAACTAGGTGTTGCTTTTACAGAAGTCTTTGGCCACCTAATCTCATACAAGTAAATCTCAAGTCACAGACCTTTCTATACCACACGCTAAATATGAAATCTTTCCACACGTCTTTATGCAATATAGAATCACTTTGATTTTATTCTACAAAGAGGCAAAACAAACATAAATGATTCCCTAAATTATTTTTGAAATGCAAATTGTATAAAAGAAGTAAAATACATTTCAATGGGGGTTGCTTTACTAGTTTTTAAATCATTTATACTGTTTAGACACCGTTTAATCTCTTAATAATAGAAAGCAAATGCAAGTACTTAAACTAGAATCTTTTAGCAAGGGCCAAGGAACCAAAGACTGGAGAAAACAATTCGTCTTGTCAGAATCTGTCAAAACAGTCACCATTCACAGATCAAAGGAAAGTCAACTATTTTCCCAGACCTCTTATGTGAAAATCAGATAGACACAAATGAAGCAAGACGTGAAAACATGCGATTTACTGCTTAATATGAGGCATTCCAGGTGGACAGCGAGGCATAGTAATTATCAACTACTTCTAACAAAGGGGTAAGTTGTGAAGCCATAAGCATTTATCTTATTCCCTTGGGAGATTACAGAATGTCACATTTATCAAAGCCACCATAAAACTTATATAACAGGATGCATGTTAATTAGTTGTAAGATAGCTGGTCAATAGGAGTTGCAAATTTAGGGCAATGGCAAATTTTATCAAGTCCCAGGCTGTTAATAGCTCCACAGACGGGAAACTGCTGAAAATTGCAACAGAAATCACTTGGAACCCCTAGTTTATCCGTTTGTCAGATGAATACGGCTCAGAAATGTGGCAGTCAGACGAATGGAACGCCAATCAAAAGGCAACCATTCCCAGTTTTGTACTATCCATCCAAACTCTTGGTAAAATCATGCAATTTCTAGCATATTTATCTTAAAATAAGGAATATCAGATGGCCCTGACTTTATCTGAGAAAGACATAAAAGGAAGTAAAGCTAATATTAAACAATATGGTTTCTAAGCGGGGTAGGGGAACAGAGAGAGAGAGAGCGAGAGAAAAAAATCAAGTTGCCCTACTTTAAAGGAACAGTAACACCAAAAAATGAAAGTGCTTTAAAGTAATGAAAATATCATGTAATGTTGCCCTGCACTAGTAAAACTGGTGTGTTTGCTTCAGAAACACTACTATAGTTCATATTAACAAGCTGCTGTGGAGCAATGGTGGAAATTGAAAAATGGCTATATGGCACAGGTTAACTAATGGATAACAGATAACACCATTAGACAGACAAAGCTTATTTACTATCTGCTGTTTAACCTGAGCCTTTTCTCCTTTGAATGGCTGCCCCCATTGCTACACAGCAGCTTATTTATATAAACAATAGTAATGTTTCTTAAGCAAACACAGTAGTTTTACCAGTGCAGGGCAACACTGCATTATATTTTCATTACTTTAAAACACTTTTATTTTTTGACGTTACTGTTCCTTTAAGGGGTGATTCACCTTTATGTTACCGTTTTAGTTAGAATGGCTCATTCTTAGCAACTTTTCAATTGGCCATATTTTTTTTCTTTTTTATAGTTTTTGAATTATTTGCCTTCCTCTGCTGACTCTTTTCAGCTTTCAAATAGAGGTCACTGACCCCATTTAAAAAAAACAAATCCTCTGTAAGACTACAAATGTATTGCTATTTTTTATTACTACTCTTTCTATTCAGGGCCTCTCGCATTAGTATTCCAGTCTCTCATTTAAATCAGTACATGGTTGCTAGAAATTTGGACCCTAGTAAACAGATTGCTGAAACTGCAAACTGGATAGCTGCTGAATAAAAAGCTAAATAACTCAAAAACCATAAATAATAGAAAATGAAAACAAATTGCAAATTGTCTCAGAATATTAGTCTCTACATAACACAAAATGTTCATTTAACTATGAACAACCACTTTAATCATTACTAATAATATTTTATATATGATAAGGCACTAAAATGATCATTTAAAGGAGAACTAAACCTTAAAAATGATTATGGCTAAAAATTCCATATTTTATATGCTGCACTTATTACATCAGCCTAAAGTTTCAGCTTCTCAATAGCTGCAATAATCCAGGACTTCAAACTTGTCACAGGGGGTCACCACCTTGGAAAGTGTCTGTGACACTCACATGCTCAGTGGGCTCTGAGCAGCTGTTGAGAAGCTAAGCTTAGGGGTCGTCATATATTATCAAGCAGAAAATGAGGCTGGCCTGTAATATAAGCTGATACTACAAGGCTGATTATTAAATTCTGATGCTAGTTGCACTGGTTTCTGTGCTGCCATGTAATAATTAGCTGTATTATTTACTAATCAGCCTTATATTGTGACATTTAAATTCAATGTACTGTATATTGTGAGTGGGTCTCTACGCTCAGTAAGTGACCGCAGCCCGGAGCATGTGCAGTGAATCAGCAGAAAAGAAGATGGGGAGCTACTGGGGCATCTTTGGAGACACACCTTTACTGTGGCTGCCTTGGGCTGGTACAGAAGTTCAGAACATAATGTGCAACATTTCTAGCCTACTTATTTAGTTGAGCTTTACTTCTCCTTTAAGACACAATTCACAAAAACTAGGCATGTAACGCTGGTCTAAAGTAATCAATGCAAAATGTGGAGTCCAAGTGCTCATGCCTCAAACCTTTAGCAAGAGCTGATGAACCAGAACCAGAAACAGAAACATTGAGCAGGCAATTCAACATCGACAACTCACATAAAATGCTAATTCTATTTATTGGAATTACACAGCTAACTAAGAAATGCCACCTTTTTATCGTTTGTATGGAAGCAAAAATTTGTAAATAAGCCCAAACGTTCAACTAATTTTTTACTGCTTTTCAGTATAGAAAACCAACCAAAATATTATATAAGGTCTCCATGACAAAAAAATGGGCTTGTGTTGCCATACAGAAAATAAAATGGTGGGGGTCATGCCATCCATTAAAAAAAGCAATACTGTATACACTACGTTGCTTTAATAATTGAGGTAGCCTGGCAGTGTTTGTATTTCACTACTATAAACCTTTCCAATCTTGGCCACAATTCTGGCAAATGCTACTTGTGTGTCACCACAACACAAAAACACTTGCTCTATGAGTAATGACAATTATCTTGTTGAGTCATTTGTGTGACCCATAGAGAACACATGAGCCTATTTCTTGCTCTCGGTGTCCACGCCAAAATCTTACACATCTTGTTTTTTTCTCACCACTGCACAGTTGTGATGTTCATTGTTGCAAGCTGATGAGAATGAGATCATGACTACTGCCTTGGCTCTAATCCCCTCCAGCAGTACACACACACAGCGAGGCCATTACACTTGTTGTGGCAGTGGAACCAAACTAAACAATGCAGCTGCAAAGAGCAGGATCTCCGAGCTCAATTGGGATTTATCCATTTATTGCTTCTCTTATGTGCATAATTACTACCTCCTTTGCTAGTCTAACAATCTGCTACATGTTTGCAAGCACCATGTTTTATATGAATAAGAGAGCACATCCTTCTATGCTTGTGAACACTGGAAAGAGGAAATGGATACTGTATTTTCAAACAGTACAGAATGCAAATTGTATTGACAACCAGTGGAAACAACACAGCTAAGGAGAGCCTCTTAGGCCTTGATAACCTTAATTATAATTGCCTTTAATTCATTTTTTATAGCTATTAGTCACCCACACTGATGCTGGAAATGTGCAATAAAAACAGTCACAGTAATACAATGCTTGCCCCTCATTCATTATATAATAATTTGCTTTGCAACGGGTTTATATACAGTGCAGAGAATGTTTTCTGTTTATAAGTGCAGATGAGTCTTTCAATTTTTAGTGCTTAGTGGTAACACAGACACCCTGCCCAACAAAACAAACGCCCAGTATATTTGCATTATTATAGAAACTCTTGTACTGTTACTTAGGGCTACTACTGGTTTGGCCATTGCACAGCTTTTCTGCTACCATCCACCCCTGATATGTGTGTGTGTGTGTGCAACTGTCGACACATTCACAAAGTGGACTTCAGTGTAGAAATGCTAAAGTATGCATTTTTATGCAACTCTCGGCACTAACAGGTTGATCCTAAGGTTTTCAGGTTATACACATACAAGTGTCAGAAGGCAGCGGATTGGAAGCAAAGATTAAGCCTAACGATATCAACATGCAGCCTTTGCATTGCACCAGACAAACTAAAACTATCATGATCCTTTAATTGGACTGATTCGCTGTAACTGTCATAACATAAAACCCATGACATTACTATCCTCACCCAGAAAAAAGAAAAGTCGGCAACCCTAAATTTAGGCGATGCAGAAACAAGGTTTCTTGACAGATTAGCGATATTTAATTTTATTTTTTTTATTGGGGACAGGCTTATTGCTTGGTATTATTATTTCACCCATTACAGGGAAAAAGCGGGGATCAAGCACTTTCCTTGGCAATATTGGAGGAATCCTAAAAAAGATAGCATTGTATTCTGTGAAGAAGGGGTTTTTCTCCCACAAAAAAATCATAAGAAGCTCAGTGAAGTGGCCATTTACTGACATTAGGTAAACATACCTGGCACAGTAACCTACAATAGCCAAAGAGCAAGAAGCTATTATCAATTTACTGCAGGAACATTGTTAAACGGATTGATCTGCCCATTGTTAATAGATAGCGTGTTTGGTAGAATGAGGGGCACTTATTTTAGGAACCCAAGACTATACAGTGCAACTGAAAAGATTTGTTACAAAAGAAAGTCACTAATAAGGATGAAATATATGGGCTTGGCATGTCATTTGAAAGCTACTACAGGTATGGGATCTTTTATCCAGAAACCCGTTATCCAGAAAGTTCCAATTATGGATCTCCCATTTAATCAAAATTTTTAATTTTGTAATAATAAAACAGTGACTTGTACTTAAACCAAACTAAGATATAAGTGTTAGTGGATGCAAAACAGCCTATTGGTTTTAGTTGTTTTCATAATTTTCTAGTAGACCTAAGGTATGAAGACCCAAATTACGGAACGATCCGTTATCTGGGAAATCCCAGATTCCCAGCATTCTGAAGGTTTGTAGTGTAAATAATTACACAGAGTAGTCAGTAAGTATGATAACTGGAGTGATCCACTTGCTCCTTGCACACTAGGAATTCGTATGTGTGTGGTGCTGGACTCAAACGTGGAACATTTTGAATGGCAAAAACAGATGTAATTTAAGTAAGCAGGTCTGGTCACAGAAACTGTATCTAATCTGTCAAACAGTTGCACAAAATAGGTGCTTATTGATAATAATAATAATGCTCCCCCTTAACATTCATCATGGTCAACTGATTAAAATGCAACTGATTATATTGCAAAAAAAAAGTAAAAATAAGTATCTGATTTTTTACTTGCAGTTACGCATTTGTGGGGGTGAAAGGAGCAAAACATTTCCTACAATGGAAAGTATTTGATCAAATGTGGTTATTTTAGATTAGAAAATGGTGGGTGGAATGTATAACCACACTCATAAAGAGGTGTCATATGACTCGAGTAGTTCTTTTAATGTTGGTTTATTAAACCATTGAGATTACAAATCAATCACCTTAATATATTTTAACATATTTAATCTAGAAAATATATAATATATAGTGCCTAGGTATTTATATCACGTATGTTGCCATATAAATTCGTTTAATTTTCACATTATAATGTACAGGTATAGGATCCATTATCTGGAAACTCATTATTCTGAATTACAAGAATCTCCCCATAGACTCAAATAATTTAAATCTTTAAAACTGATTTCTTTTGTCTCCATAATAAGAAAAAAAGTACCGGTACCTTGTACTTAATCACAGTTAACATATAATTAATCCTTATGGGTGACAAACCACTCCTGTTGCGTTAATTTAATATTTAAAAGTATGGAGATCCAAATTATGGAGAGATCCCTTATCTGGAAACCCCAGGTTCTGAGCATTCTAGAGAACAGGTGCCATACCTGTGAAAGACATAAATGCTGCAGCTTGAGATATCAGATTGTTCAAATCAAACAAGGGACTTGCGTATGCCATACAGCTGGATATCATGGAATGCACATATACACAGCACTCCATTTTTTATTGGATCCATGTAATCAAGCATGTTTTAAATCAAATTTGTATGTGTTTTGTGTTCAACTACAATAATGTTCCTAAATGCACGAGGAAGATACAGTTCATTGACAGCGGACAATGCCTATCCCTGGCCTATGGCTAAAGAAAGTGCTGTACAGCTAAAGACTCATGGTCTATTTGCTTTTCTCCAACAGACTCCCATATGTCACTATGATCCCTTGAATGCTATGACCATTTTTATAACAGACACTAAGGGGCATGTTTATGAACATCTGATCCAAGGGTTTAGCCAAAACAAAGTCACATTTTCTGGCATCTATTGTTTTGCAAGATTTTGGTTTTTTTAAAAATAGATATTGATTTAACTCTGTTGATGAATAGAGTCACAAAGCTGACTCCAAGTCTTGGACTGATGGCACATGGGGTACTCTGTAGTCAGAGAAACTGCAATTTTGCCTTTTTCTATCTCCCACTGACTTTAATGAGAAATTTAAGACATTTCAATTACTTTTCAGCTAAAAAGATATGTGTCCTTGCTGACTTGCTGAAGAGAATTTATCATCAGCTTTAAGCTCAGCACAAATTAAAGGCATAACTACAGAGGAAGCAGAACCTGCAACTGCAGGTGGCCCAGGAGGTATTAGGGCCCCATGAGGCCCTAAATGATGAGAAATTTCAACATATATTGGTTAAACAGGACAACCTCTGGATATAGTGAGGGCCCTAAAATGACCCAGGAACGTCTAGTTACACCAATGTCACAAATAAGCCTACACTGTCTTTTGATTTGACCACTCCAGGCCAAACCAGAAACTTAGTCACCTCCCCAGTCCTGGGTTGTGGATCAGTCATATATGTACTGCCTAAATTTAAAATCCCACCAGCCAAAAGAACTGCATTGGGCTAAAGTGACTGCACCTATTGTGATTCTTAGATTAGCCCAGGGAGAAATAAACTATATCAGTTTGGGCCACTACCGGAAGTCCCCCAATCAGAAAAAGATACACTCACTCTATAACCTAAAAAAGCTGATCTTTTTTGTGCATGGCTACCTTAAATCACAGTTCCATTCAATACTAGTGTAGGGGTCGAGAACAGGGAAAGATTAAAAAAGATTTATATGCACTTTTCTCAACTGCAAGGGAATTGAACATAATGTACACTGTTTTTGCTTCTGAACCAGGAAAGGTATCAGTCAGGACTCAACTTTATCATTTAGACCAAAATTCCTATTTAAGAGTCAAGGGAAATATTATGTTCAATCAATCTAATACTGGTTCAATATTGTACCTAAAAAATCTTTAGTTGAGTGAACGAGAACAAAACACAAAGAAATTGTACGTACGAGCTACATGGATGTCGTCTAAATGGAAGCCCATGTACCAGATGTAGCTCTCTAAGACATGTTCATGGGCTCCAAAGACTTCTTCACATGACATCACCATTTTGGTTAAGTCCAGCCCCTGTACATGTGCTATGCTGGATAATCAGCTAACTACATGCAATAGGTTGAGCCAGCGTCGAGCTACACTACCTAAAATTAGACATTACAGATTATTTGCTAATAAACAGGGTCAAATAATGTAGACATTATTTGTCCAACAGTACCCTCTTTACTTACACATAAAAATCCTAACATAAATGTGACCTATCTGAATGCATGATTATGTAGGTGTACATGAAGCTGCAAGAGAGTGCAAGCTCCTGGGAACACGGCCTCTCGTATATAACGTGCATTGTGTTTTCCATACGTCCCCATCTGGGGCTACATCTACTGCTTTACAAACGGTCACCCCTCGAGCTTTTGTTCAGCCATAGTTCCGAGTAAATCCAACAGCCGAAGCCGGTGCTAGGGAATGCTGGGAGTTGTAGTGACCCCACAGCTGGAGGGCTGCAGGCTGGACAACCAAGACTGATTGTATGCAGAAAAGGTTCTATTATGTACACAGCGTGTGTAACATGGTTCCCTCCCTAATGTATGGCACATGCCTGGGCTAGTGGGATGGTAACCCATCTGGGCAAGTGCACCACACGATGGATGTACTGGTTTGTCTTTACATTTGTACGTTGGGTCACTCAGTCCCATCTATATATCTATATATATATATCTATATAGTGCCTTCCCAATCTTGGGCACATGGAACAGCTATACATCCTGTTGTGCCCTTTGTACAGACAGTTTTGAGTGTGAGACCAATGGTTTGTATAAAAGCACAGCCACATCATTACCTGCCCCCAATCTCGCTGCTGAACAAAGTGTGGGTGCAACACACGAACCCAGCTCTTCCTGACCTCCTCCTCCTCTTCTTCCTCCTTCAACTGGCTCCCTGGGGCGGGGGGGTCTTCTTTTCACACCTCTTCGGGGTCCGGACACACATCCACAGTCACCCCGGACCCCAAGGCACCTGTGTAGGTAAGAGCGTAGTGCTAGTCGTGCGGAAATATCGAGCCAGACGCCCCGCTTACATATGGTAAATCCCTTATTCCTCAGCAGCTCTCCCCCTACATCCACAGCACAGGCTCCTATTTTAGCACGGACACGAGCAAAAGGGGCGGGTATTAGTACGGTATGTATATCGCCGCCCTCTCTGGCTGCCTCTTTAGATCAGTTCCAGTTTCTAGCGGCTCCGCCCACGCCGTCAATGGCTCCGCCCCTAAGGCTGCGGGAGCGCGCAATTAAAGTGTGATGTAAAGAGGGAGAAAAGAGGCCGTGAGGGAGGGGGCGAGCACATGTAGTCAGTGTCCCGGTGCGCGCTCCCGACACCCTTGGCAGAAATAGAAACCGTAGGGCAGCAATAACTTTAAGGGGGTATAGCAGCAGGCTGAGTTGTGTGACAGTGTGTGCTGCAGTGTGAGCAGCTTCTTATTATTCTGTGTGAGCGCCTGTGGCTGCGGCTATGTAATGTAGAGCAGTGTGAGGCGAGCCAATACACCCTCCTCACTCCTCACTGCTGATTGCCCAATGCCCACACAAGTACAACTGGAGCTGTGCACTACACTCACTTCATATTCATTTGCATTCCTGGAACATGGACCCTCACTGACTATTGCTTTGGATATATATATTTCCTTCTATAGGTGAAGCTTTCCCATGGAATTGTCCCAGAGAGGAATGGCTTAGGGTTGCCACCTGGCCGGTATTTTACTAGCCTGGCCGGTTAAAATGTTGCTTGCTGCCAATGTTATTTATAGGGAAAAACCATAAAAATATGGCCATATTTACAAGCTGTTTTTTGATGGTTAGACGCATGAGGGAATCGGTGCCATATCAATCTTAAATCTTTATTATAATCTGGGACATCTTTGGCTATGATTTTTTTCGTGGCAAAAGCCACAGTTGTTGCAGCCCAGGGTAAGAATTATATGTTGTCATTTGGTTTATTTCAGCTGGTGACTCACGAAGATTCACCAAGGGTATTAATTAGGGATGCACTAAATCTACTATTCTGGATTCTGCCAAACCCCCGAATCATTTGTGGAAGATTTGGCCAAATCCGAACCCTTATTTCCATATGCTAATCAGGGGATGAGGGGGGGAAAAAGGCTGCGTCAAAAAAAAATTTACTTCCTTGTTTTGTGACAAAAAGCCACATGATTTTAAGGATTCGGATTCACTCCAGCCAGGCACGAGGATTCTGCCAAAACCTGGCCTACCAAACCGAATCCTGGATTCGGTGCAACCTTAATTTAGATGTACCTTAATATATAACCTTAATATATATTACTCCACAAGGAATAAATGTCATGGAAAGTTAGGCAGACAGGAACGGGCCACCTGTAATTTTAATTTACATAAATATGTGCCAGAAGGAACACACAAGCTATATGCACAGCAGCATTCATGTGCATCAGGGCTGGCCAGCTCATAATCCTCCAGGTGCAGCTGAACATTGAAAATAGCCTGTGAGCAGCACAAGAGCCATTGGGTGGTACCTGAAGACTGAAGACAGTGCAAGTACCACAGATAAATGATCCAAACGCAGAAAAGGAAAAGGAACTCCAGCAGATTGACTGCAAAAAACTTTATTCCAGGATGTGCTAACACAACATGTTCCGGGTCAATTCCTTTATCAAGTGTCAAGTACCACAGATAGTCCAAATAGGAAGGTTGCTGTGATTTGTATTTCTAGAGGACATCAAATGTTTAACCCTTCTTGGCCTGTTTAATAAAACCTTAATGCTAGTACTTTAGAAAGCAGGAGGGGGCAATAACCATAGACAGGACGGGTGCTGTGCCAATCAGAAATATTCAGCTGGGACCTTCTTCCTTCTGTGTCTCTTGACACAAGGCAACTGTAAAGTATATTTATACTTACTTATTACAATGTTTGTCCTCCATTTTCACCCTTGTCCCAACACTCCAGTGTTCAAGTGTAGGCCCCAACACACCTATGGAGGCATAGGACATAAATTGATGCAGAGGCCTCTTTTGACTTTTGAGTTTGACTTGTTTTTTACTTCTCCTTCTCTCACCCCTCTGGTGACTGATCTCAGCTAATAGATTCTCTGGCTTCTAACATCAGCTTGTTCTTCAGCTACTCATCATTTGGTGAAATTCTTCCTATATCCACTCCTGCCAGTTCCCCTGATTTCTGACCTTATCATAGACTCTTCATTGTATGAACCAAACTTTGCTGACACTTCTGACAATGTTTATCACTGTTTTGCACATTAAAAAGAGGAAAGCAAAGTGATACTTAAACAGTATAAACTTTGTGTGAGTTCAAAAGGTCTTAAATAGCAAGTAATTATTAAAGTTAGTATAACACAGTATAGCTGTACTGTGAGTATATCATACCATTCTTGAAATTTTAGATCCCCACAGGATCACAGATACTGCTGGAACTGAAGGTTGCTATTCCATCAGTTAGAAGAACAACCAATCAAAGTCCAACATAGAGGGAAAAATACTAATGTGCATAATGGCTTAGGTCAGTTTCACACATCAAAATCCACATGTTCATGCTAACAGGTTAATGATATGTCTGTCAATACAAACACAATAAGGGGCAGACTTAAGAACCAACATACAACAATGGAAAGTGATCATCATTTCCACAATCACAATACTCTCAGCCAACTAATGTTTATGTCCAAAGACAGGAGGGACACGTTTATATCTAGACACAAGTGCTAGAGATCTAAGGGGTGAAGAGTTGTACGAATGAGTACTCAGTTACAGATTACATTTATCTTGGCATGTCATTGCAGCCTGTGATTTGCACTTTGTCCTGAATCCTGCTGAAAGCGCAAGGCACAGGAATGTGAGAGCAGTCCATCATAGGCCAGCTGTAAGTACAAGGCCCTGTTACATCTTTTGGCTAGTAGCATTCAGACAAGCAAGCTGGGGGGCGGGCACACCTTCTGTCCTCTGCCTGCCACTTATAAATACAACTCTATATTCATAGAAAATTTGTATTTTTGTTGTGTAACATGGAGTACATTGGGGGAAAAATTAGGTAAGTCTATTTTTGTTTACTTTTTTTGGCAAAATCAGTCTTGTTCTACATGGTGGTCTGCCTCCATGCATCTATAGCATCTTTTGGATGAAATATAGAATAAAAAGTGTTGCTTACAAGAGCAGTCATTTCTTATTTTTTCTTTTCTGGTATATTTGTCTAACTGATATACTACAAGGAGAATAATGTATACTTATTTTCATCATACTGCTCCCCTCTCCTCAGCTTTTGGCTGTCCACAACCTTTCTTATCACCCCCCATTATATATATATATATATATATATATATATATATATATGCATGACTATGCTAGCATTTGTCCATTACAGTTGGTAGAATATTGTGTGTAGTGGGAATGAAGACCAATCACAGAGGAGAGCATGAATGGCTTTCATTCTGTGTACTGTGATGTAAAGGAACAGTAACACCAAAAAATGAAAGTGCATTAAAGTAGTACTGATTGCACTGCACTGGTATAACTGGTGTGTTTGCTGCAGAAATTCTACAATAGTTTATATAAACAAGCTGCTGTGTAGCCGTGGGGGCAGCCATCCAAAGCTGAAAAAGGAGAAAAGTCACAGAATACTCAACAGATGACAGATAAGCTCTGTGGTCTTAATGTGGCCATAGACGTAGAGATCTGCTCATTTGGCGATGTCGCCAAATGAGAGGATCTCTCCCCGATATGCCCACATTGAAGTGGGTGATATCAGGCTGATCCGATCGTGGGATCGGATCAAGGATCGGATCATAATGCATCCGATAAGGATTTTTTAACCTGCTTGATCGAGATCTGGCTGACTTTTGGCCAGTTATCGATCAGGGAAGCCCATCGAATGGCCCCACACACAGGCCAATAAGTTGCCAAGTCGGTCTGTTGGCAGCTTTTATCGGCCAGTGTATGGGGGCCTTAAAGGAAATCTATACCCCCCAACATTATAGGTCTCAATAAAAATATGTTGAATAAAACGGCTCATATGTAAAACCCTGCTTCATGTAAATAAACCATTTTCATAATAATAAACATTTTTAGTAGTATGTGCCACTGGGTAATTATAAATAGAAAATTGCTATTTTGAAAAATAAGGGCAGCCCCCTGGGATCGTAGGATTCATGGGGCACACAAACAAACCAAACAAACCACACATAATAGGTCACATGAGCCAATTAACAGACAGAGTTATGTCTTTTGTTTCCACGCTTCTTTCTGTTACAGTTAGAGCTGCAGTATTTTTAGCCAGGGGATCTTTGAGGCAGCACACAGACCATCACAAAATGGTGGCTCAAGGCAAGAAATGTAAAAGGCAAGGCAATATTTATTTAAATTTATATACTAGTTTGATAAGATTCATCAATACGCCACTTAATTTGATATAAACTATCTTTTGCTTAAATATTCATTTTGGGGCTATAGTTTTCCTTTAACAATGGGATTCTTCAGAACTTATCTGTGATCCATTGTGTATCCTGTGCTTGATTGGCTGCCTCCATAGCTGCACAGCAGCTTGTTTATGTAAACAATAATAGTTTTTCTGAAGCAAACATACCAGTTTTACCAGTGCAGGGCAACAGTACATTATATTGTCATTCTAAATTTTTTGGCATTACTGTTCCTTTAAGGCCAGTAATTTGAGTTTGTTTCGGATATCATTAAACAAAAAGACCATGATGAATAACATTTAAAAACAGCTGTAGCTTTGAATTGTATATATTTGCTGTTATATGTTCTAAATCAAGAAATAACTTTAAATCAGCCGTACAAGTACGAGTGCAGTCAATAAATACGCAGGATTTGTTTTAGAGGGAAGGATAGTGAAATGTATGTGGAGAAGAGGTTGTCATTTAAGTCCTATATATTAAGTCCTATATGCATATATTTTACAGATGTCTTGAAAATTATGTCAAAACATTGGAAAATTTGTATTATGTCACTACTTGTAATCCTTTAATGATATATGGTGTAAACAGGAATTTCAGGTCTTTTATTGCTCCTCCAGCACGAGGGAGTAAAACAAGTGCTGAAAGATTCATTTTAGGATTTGAAGGTTTTAACTGTATATGTTGCAAGAATCTGTAGGAGACCCAGACCGATTATAGGACGGAAACCAGTTGTTAATAAGTTTATTGTCAGTTGCCATAACAGATGGGTGGTTTAGACTGTAGATCCACCCGTCTATGTAATATATAATTGCGTGCTCAGTCAAATTTCAGATATTATCAATCAGCATATACCTAATGAAGTAAAGGGAAGGTAAACCCCAAAATAATGTTTCTTTTGTCTAATTCTAAGCAAATTTCCATCTTAAAGGTCATTTATAGAGATTTGGGGTGATTATTTATCTGCTGTCTTAGATATTATTGGTTATGGCTGAAACACCAATGTTTTACAATATCTGGAACCTTATTATGAGCTAAGTAGAGGCTGACCAAAACTTGATGATCAAGGTAGCTTTAACTCAAAAGGGGTAACTTAGAAAGAAAAACACAGTGTGTACCACCTATCACAATATGATTTGTATTTCTTCTAATGCATGTGAGATGCGTAAAGGTCCTTGCACGATGTACCTTGTATGTACTTTTGTATGTATCTAAATAAAAGCAGATTTTAATTTAAAAAAAATGTATGCTATCTTTGCATTTGTTTATAGTTTGCTGAACAACTGCAGTCCTATGTGCAGCTTGCATTAGGCAAGAGGGGCAGGTGCAGAGTCAATTCCAAGGTAGGAGCTGCCTGAGGCAACTCCTGAAGAATCTGATCATTTGTATAAGTCTCGCTGAACAAACCTATTTTAAAAAGGGTGGACAATGTGTCCATTTAATGAAAAAACTAATGCAAAATAAGAGCTCTAAGACTACATTTTTCAAAAAGTATACAGCTGAGGTAAGTCATATACATTGATAAAAATTATCAGGGTATTGAACTGCCATTTTTAATCACAGAATTTAGGTTGAACCTCCATAGCTTGCTATGCTATTAAAATGCAGAGTGACAAATCATTTTGTGTTTTTGTACTTAGCAGACAGGTTGATAAAGTGACCCTTTAAATTGCATAATTTAGAGTCTTAGATGGTGTAAGGTGAAAGGGAAATGGCTTAGAGCTGCTATTAACTGCCATTAAAAAGGAATCATGAAGCACTGACTTAATGGCTGTGAGCGGCTTGGAGAGAGCTAGGGTGGAATTAAATGCTTAACAATAATTCAAGAATTGCTTAGAGGAATGTAAGATTGCGAATCATTCATTAAAGTAGCCTGGTTAAAATGAGGCCCTTGGTTCCTGTAAGTGTGACACTGGAGAATTGTTACCCAGAGACGTATTGCCCTTCTGGCGAAACAAATCATATCATATGCCTCTTACTGCGATCAACTATTTGTGCATTGTTAGGTTTATTTCATTCTGTATGGCATATAGAAATGTACATTAGTACCACCTGGAATGTGCAATACTCACACATTCATGCTGTTTCCACTCTCCTTTGCAAATTTATAGAAAACCAAGCTATACAACCTGTGGCTTTGCTACTGTGACTAAACTACAAATCCCACCATGCAATATTAATCCACACATTAGTGTGCAGTTCATGTGTGTTTGTTCTGTCATGATCAAAGATCTAATATTGAGCTTTACCTTTGTTGGCATTAATAAGCATAAGATTGTATTTCAGAATTTATTACATATGCAATAAACACGCACTCACATATTGTAAACTGGATTTTATTATGTCAGTATTTACTGTGAGAAGGGGGCCTAATTTGTAAAAGTGGGCATATTAATTGCAGAGAAAAGGAAACAAACAAAGCAGCAATTTCCCTAGAATATAATAAAATATAATACAAATATAAATATAATGAAATAAAATAGTTGTCATTCTGTAAAATGGATCCAGATAACAGGATTTCGTTCAGCTTAGGGTTTGAAAAGAAAACTAAGTATTTTATTTTGATTCTATTTTAGATATTGTGGCTCATTAAATTTTTTTATATCATAGCAGCAAAGCAGTTTTTATAAAATAAGGGCTATTTCTGAGCAGGCTACCATAGGGGTGAATTGATGTTTTTGCTGCCAAAACTTTTTTTCGTGCCTATCTCTCACAAAATAGCATTTTCAGCTTGAGATGCTTCGTATAGACATTGTTAGTAGACCATGCCTGCTATTTTGCCATTAATTATAGAAAAGCGTTTGATGTCAGCTAGCCGAGAGAGCAGGGCACACATCCATCAGAGTGCTTTTGTTCCTGTGTAAAGGGGTGTAATGCAGGCAGGCAGTTATACACTGTGTGTTTGGCAAATTCCTGCCCACAGAAGAGGCAGGAAGATAATAGTCCAGGAAACAATTTTTCAACAGGAACTCAAACATACACTAGCGTGTGAGTTGGATTTGCAGGGCTAGAAATGCAGGGGTTAACTGTAGAAACATGGAGTATTCTTATACTTCCCATAGGCATTTCCCACATGGAAAGTCTATAGCACATGCAGGTCTTGATTGGGACTCAAAACAGTCCCTGTCTTGATAAGCACACAGAGGCCCAAACAGCTCCCACCAGACCAATATATAGTCACTCTATATAGTACCTTACAGCAGCCCCTCTGGCATATGCTAGAATCCACAGATTGCCAGTCCAGGCCTAAGCACATGCCATATTGCAGGTTACTGCTTAATTCTGAGAATTACATTTTTGCACCATTTCAACAATGTTCCTCAGGATTTCTCGCCTGTAAATATACTGCAGCTGAGGAATTAGCTTTGCTAGTAAGACAGATAGTTTCTTGTACCTACACCTATATATATTCATTTGAAGGTGTTGTTCACCTTTTAGTTAACTTTTGTTGATGTAGAGATGTTGAGAGTGATTTTAAGAGACTATTTTCAATTAGTTTTCATTTTCTATTATTTGTGTTTTTTGAGTTATTTAACTTTTTATTCAGCAGCTCTCCAGTTTGTAATTTCAGCAATCTGATTGCTAGGTCCCAAATTACCCTAGCAACCATGCATTGATTGAAATATGAATAGGAGAGGCCTAAATAGAAAGATGAGTAATAAAAAGTAACAATTACAATGCATGTTTAGACTTACAGAGCAGTTGTTTTTTAGTGACCCCATTTAAAAGCTAGAAAGAGTCCGAAGAAGAAGGCAAATTATTAAAAAATATATAAACCATAGTTGGGGAAGGGAGAGAAGAGGGCCTGGAAAAGAAAATAAGCAATACAAAACAATAGCAACATTATTTACTGTTGTCTGGTTCAGTGACCCCTAAAATCAGATAGGTAGTTTAACAATTCAATTCCGCACAAAATAAATAATGATCAATTAAAATGTTATTTAGAACGGGTACATCTTTCACATAGCCAAAAACACACCAAGCAGTATCAGACAAGTCCTGTTTCTTTAAACTGAATTCCAAGTATTTCTCTTATGTCAAAACACACATAAACAACACTCAGAACCTAATGGTATAACTTTGAAATTGTCCTTCTTGGGAATTGGTATAAAGTGCCCATCATTATAATATGTGTGTATACATGTGCAACTGAGGAAGGGGCAGTCAGTGCAGTTTCAGAGAACAGGAGCCTATGTAGGTTCAAATGTTTGATAAGTTTAATTTCTTAAAAGCTCTTTGAAGACATAAAAGGAATGCAAAGGTCTGAGCCTGCCCCACAAATAAAGTGCTGCCTGTATCTGACACACAAGTTACTCCTAAAATGTGTAAATGTATGTAGGATTGTATTAATCCCATATGTGTAATAGCAAAACAGACATAGCAGAACTATAGAATGAAGCATATTATTTAGGGGAAAAAGAAACCAATGAAAAATTTCCCCTAGAGAGAAAACTTATTAGCTGGGAAAGTTTTTTCTTTTATCCTTGTGTGTCTACAAATAAGTGGTCTGTTTGTTTATAAACTGTAATAATGGAACATTAATGGGAATTTGGAAAATAATACATACACTTCCTTTCAACAACTGATAAGTCCAGACTATGGGGCATCTTGGAGACATAAGAAAGGTTATCGAGAGAGAAATAGAAAAATGTCTCAAAATGTATATGTCAGTTAATAACATCCATGACCTTTTCCACAGCACAGCTTGGAAAGACACTGGTTCCTGTATTTAGTGACCTTCTTATAGGGAAACAATGGAAGTTATTGTTCAACTTTAGCAATATTTGACCTTTTCTAAAACATTTAAGTCATGTAATCTAATTTGAACAACTGAACTAAAAACATTAAGCTCAAATATATTGAGCTAAATAGGTAAACACCATGCATATTAATGATATTATATAGAGGAATTGCGTTACTTAAACTGATGATGTTTTATAAAATGATATCCTTTACAGAATCTGCCACCTTAAAGCTGATAGCTAGGCCCCAAGCAGCACCAAAGCTTGTACATCAGCTCTGAGTGGCCATTATAAACTCTTCAGCTTATCCCGAGGAGCTTATTGATGCAGGTTTGGGCCTAGACTGTAAAGTTTCATATTTCAAATTATCTGAAACAAACTTCATTACATGACCTGTTTTGAGGAATACATTTTAACTGTCACTAGTCTTTACAAGTAACAGAGTGTTATACTGGTTTAGCCATCAAAAAGGAGGTGGTATATTTGTGCTTTCTCTGTTTAATAACTCAGTTTATGGGTATGTTGAAAGGTTTTGTTTCTAACTTTTTTGCACTGACAATTTATGTGAGGTTTGTCTTTCAAAAATAACCTCTGCTTGGGACTGTTTCTAGCAAACACATAGTAAAGTATTATCTGTGATTATCTGGATTGCTTGGGACCAGGGGTTTTCCAGAAAATATTTTTTTCCATCATTTGGATCAACATATATTAAGTCTGCTAAAAATAGGACAAGGTAGTGTTTTAATATTACATAAAACATTTTTGAATTATTTACTTAAAATGGAATCTATGGAAGATGGCTTTCCTGCAATTTGGAGTTTTCTAGTTACCGTATCAGGTTTCTGCTTAACAGACCTGAATAGAAATTGAATGATGGAGAAGGTAACAATGACAAATTACCAGTAAAATTTTGTGTGCCATACAGTGTCTATTGTAATGGGTTATATTAAAGGGGGACTATTGTGAAAAAAATAATATTTTAATATAAGCTTCCTCATACTGGAATAAGAAACTTTCTAAATACGATCAATTAAAAATTCTGCATTGTTTCTCAAATAATCAAGTTTATCTTCACAATCCATCTCTCAGCATCTGTTTCTCTTCATTCTCTCTTCATGCAGGATGTGGGAGTCATAATCATTGACAGTTAGATCCAATATCCTTTTGGCTAGAAGATGAAGTTCAATGAAATAACTGATTAACTGATTTCTGTACAAACAAGTAACTGCCTTTTGCACTTGCATGTAGAGAGACATGGGGGCAAATTCACTAAGCGCTGAAGCGCCGAACGCTAGCGTTAATTCGCTAGCGTTTGGCATTTTCATTACTTCACAAATTCACTAACGAACGCTGGCGTAGTTTCGCTAGTGTTACTTCGCACCCTTACACCTGGCGAAGTTTCGCTAGCGACGTAACTACACAAATTCACTAATGCGCACAGTGTACTGAACGCTACCTTTTACGCTAGACTTCCTTCGCCACCTCAGACCAGGCGAAGCACAATAGAGTAGATAGGGATTGCTTCAAAAAAAGTCCCAAAAAACGCTGGCGTGTTTTCTACATTATGGGTGATAGGCTGAAAAAGATCGAAATTTTTTTTGGGGCTCCCCTCCTTCCCCCCTACATTTCCTGACTCATGGCAACTTACCTAGACAGTGGGCACATGTGTAGGGCAAAATACAATTTTTATTTGATGTTTTGAAGCTTTTCTAGCCATTTGTAGTGCTGATACGTATTCCTCCATTGAAATTTGAATTTGGCGCCGTATGCAAATTAGCCTTCGCTTACATAACTTCGCTTCACTTAGCGAATCATCGCTAGCGCAACTTCGCAATCTTACGCTACCCCTGTGCGCAACTTTGGATTTTAGTGAATTTGCGGAGCTCTGGCGAAACTACGCCTGGCGAAGTGCGGTGAAGCGCGGCGAAGTTGCGCCTGGCGAAACTACGAATGTTAGTGAATTTGCCCCATGATGTCTGGGATTTTAATAGAGTGAGGTCTAATACATTTTCTAGGCAAAAGGAGCCCGCCCCATAACATATATTGGATCTAACTGTCAATGAATATCTGACACCTAATTCTTGAATGAAGAGAGAATGAATAGAAACAGATGCTGAGAGATAGGGATAGTGAAGATAAACGTGATTATTTCAGAAACGGTACAGAATTTTTAATTGATTGTATTTAGAAAATGTCTTATTTCAGTATAATGAAGCTTATATTAAATTTTCATTTTTGCGATAGTTCCCCTTTAATGGATACTTCTATAGCAAGGGAAAATTCTAAGACACAGGATAGAATAACAATATCAATAAAAATGTATTATAGATGGACTTACAGGTATATTACATGTGGAAAGTAAAAATGTTGGTGCCAATGGGATTTAAGAGGAACCACATTATAGCTCTTTAAAGTGAATCTAACACTTCTCACATTGAATCACAATATATATGACTTCATCCACATTTTTTTGTTTTCTATTTATAAAATGTAATTTGCATTGTAAAACAATAGTTTTAGGCGGCACTATGATTATGTTGCAGCTAGAAGCAGGTAAAGCAGTGTCAGCAGAAGTAAGCCATGTTTCAGTAATGGCGAGAAGGATGAAGTATTTGGAGATGAAGACAACATAAATCTTTCAGGCTTCTGCTTTTCTCTGGAACACACTGCCTCGAGTTGTCAGACTTTCTCATTCTTTCCAAACTTTCAAGTGCTCTTTCAGGGGATCCTGTCATCGGAAAACATGTTTTTTTCAAAACGCATCAGTTAATAGTGCTACTCTAGCAGAATTCTGCACTGAAATCCATTTCTCAAAAGAGCAAACAGATTTTTTTATATTCAATTTTGAATTCTGACATGGGGCTAGACATTTTGTCAATTTCCCAGCTGCCCCCAGTCATGTGACTTGTGCCTGCACTTTAAGAGAGAAATGCTTTCTGGCAGGCTGCTGTTTTTCCTTCTCAATGTGACTGAATGTGTCTCAGTGGGACATGGGTTTTACTATTGAGTGTTAGATCTACCAGGCAGCTGTTATCTTGTGTTAGGGAGCTGGTATCTGGTTACCTTCCCATTGTCCTTTTGTTTGGCTGCTGGGGGGAAAAAGGGAGGGGGGTGATATCACTCCAACTTGCAGTACAGCAGTAAAGGGTGATTGAAGTTTATCAGAGCACAAGTCACATGACCAGGGGCAGCTGGGAAATTGACAATATGTCTAGCCCCATGTCAGATTTCAAAATTGAATATAAAAAAATCTGTTTGCTCTTTTGAGAAATTGATTTAAGTGCAGAATTCTGCTGGAGCAGCACTATTAACAGATTCATTTTGAAAAATGTTTTTTCCCATGACAGTATCCCTTTAAAGACCCACCTGTTTACAGAAGCTTATTCAATGTATCTTAATTAATCAATCATTGCTGTATCAAAAATAACAAATTGTTTCTAAAATTCTAATGTCTCAATTGTACCCTAACCTTAAGTTTGTAAACTCTAATTTGTAGGGCCCTCTAATCCTATTGTACTCTTTAATTCTTGTTTGTTATCCACCAATTATTGTCTGTTTGTTATAACTAAGGTAAAGCACTGTGTATCTTGGTGGCACTATATAAATAAATGATGATGATGATAAATTGCAGCAAGTTTATTGTACATGAATTATGACTAGAATGTACTTACCTGTAGATAGAGGAGGGTAATGGGAGAAGCGCAGAGCAAAATTAAGTTGTTTAATGGATGTTTAGGGCAGAGGAAATGTGGAAAAGAATGGAGGAAAGAGAGAAAATAAGATACATAGGGACAGATTTAGTTCAGTGAGAAAAAGTTCCCACAGTATATCACGTGAAAACACATGCATGAGATTCAATTTGAGGAGAAAAAACATTTCTCCAAATTCAGTTTCAGTTTTTTTCCTATAGACTTCTATAGATAAAAAGTAATGGAATCTCGTTGAGTTGTATTGTATTTAAAATGTAAGTATTTTAAATTGATTTTTAAATCTGCCATAGCCCTCCTGTCATGCTTACCCTTAAGTGAAATGTCCTGATATAGAACAAAGGGCCACATAGTAGAGGGTAGGCAGTTGAATAAGTAAATATAGTCTGAAGACCATTTGAGCATGTTATGCACCAGTGATATAAGTAATGCTAAAAATGTAACATGCAGATATGTGACCTTTTCTGTTATCACGGTGAATATCTGTGTTTTATGTGCTTGAAATGTTTAAAAATATTCAATAAATATCATTGAAACATAAAGATAGTCCAAATACATATTATTCTTATAGTCCAGTTTATCTCATACAGAGCAGGCCAAAAATGAAGGGTGCCCAAGGCAAGCCCTTGCCATTATCTGCCCCCATCCGGCTCAATGCCTACTCCCTCTGCTCGCCAACAGCATACCCCCCTCCCACCAAGTAGAAACTAGTTTACATGGGCATCCACGTGACTGCATATGTACCATGCATGTCTGCTGAATATAGGCAGTGGTGCATTAGTTCAAAATATGAAATATATATATATCATATTATCTATTTTACAGGTGATAAACTGCTGCCAAACAGGAATGGTAATGTTAATAACGTGAGAATTTGAAATCCATCTGGCATGTTTTAACCTGTTTTACCTAACTAACCAATTAACTAACTAGCATTAAAAACTACCAGAAACATCAGAAGTAGGCAAGCCTTTGGCACCTGGTGTGCTACAGAACTAAATAATCTCACTGCAGCTAAGTGGGTATGGGCTTGCTGGGAATCGTTTTATTTTAACACAGCATTGTGGGTAAAATAATTTCTAATTTAATAGTCCGTGTACAGTATGTTGGCATAAACTTACACTATAGTTTACATTGCCAAGATCTTATAATGCTCATTTTCTTTATTGCTACAAACACGCAAACATGTGAAATGCGCATCCTAAAAATATTCAATGACTTTATTAGTATTTTAGAAAAGTCTTTATTAGCTGGTTTTAAAATACAGCAGCAGCACTAGAACAGTTTAAAGTGAAACCTAAACATCCATAAAATGAACTTAAAGTGCAATAAATTTGTATCGCCTCCAGCTGCAAATAAAACATAAATGAGCCTTTGCTGTTATATCGCTGCTAAAAAAAAAGTCTCTCGAAAGCATGTGCTTAATTATGAATTTCATTTCCTTTAAAGTATTATATGCAATATAATGTATCTTTCTACATGGGTGATAAAATCGCAAATTGTTAAATTACATTAAAGTAAACAAGCGTGATGAAAATGTTTAAAGAATGCATCATTTCAGTACAAACTACAGCCACAAAGAGGAGCCAAAGTACCAGACTCAGAAAAGCCTGTCACTGTCGATTCCGCTTTCATAAAAAGAACAGCAACACAGCAGCATTTTTTGAACATGGCTAAGGATGCTCTTTGTTGTAGTTCTAGAATAGCTAGATATCCACATTTATTGAAATCTTAAGATGGTTGTGCATGCGACGATAAATGCTGCTCCTTTAGATGAATTTGGCATCTTACCAAAGATGGGCGTATCTGACCAAAAATCAGACAGATATCAAATAGGCAGGTTTGAAAATCCTATTTTGAACCACATTGGCATGTTTATGTAGTTCTAATTTGACAGCTGTCCTTAGGCCGCTTTATGGTACAATCATTGGACTTAAATCACTTAGAAACCACAAAAAATGTAATATTGTAAATTGAAAAAGTTCTGAAAAGAAGCAAGTTTACATCAATTATTTTCTGGGGATTTAGAGGTCCCTTAAAGGAACAGTTCAGTGTAAAAATATATAAATGGGGCAAATAGCCTGTGCAAAATAAAAAATCTTTCTAATATAGTTAATTAGCCAAAAATGTAATGTATAAGGCTGGAGTGACTGGATGTTTAACATAATAGCCAGAACTCAACTTCCTGCTTGCTTTCTGTTATGAGCCATATGCCCCACCCACCTATATATATATATATATATATATATATATATATATATATATATATATATATATATATATATATATATATATATATATATATATATATATATAAGTATGGAACCTGTTGTTCAGAATGCTTGGGATCTGGGGGTTTCCGGATAATGGATCTCTCTGTAATTCAGATCTTCATACCTAGAAAATCATGTAAAGATTAAATAAACCCAATAGGCCAGTTTTGCTTGCAATAAGGATTCATTTTATCTTAGTTTGAATCAAGTAGAAGGTACTGTTTTATTATTACAGAGAAAAAAGAAAACATTTTTAAAAATTTGGATTATTTTAATTAAATGGAGTCTATGACAGATGGCCTTTCTGTGCTTTCTGGATAATGGGTTTCCGGATAACTGATCCCCTACCTGTATCTATAGTAGACTACAACTATATTAGAAACATTTTTTTATTTTACATAGCCCATCTATTTGCCCAGTTTTTACTTTTAGGCAAAACAATTTCTTTAATAAGAACAGAATACAACAGGAACATCTTCATAAATTTTCTGGGTTATTGCAGTATAGCTCAAAGCTGTGGAATAATTTGCCAGTAAAATAATTTTACAACTAACAATATACACACATTTTCTGCAAACTTCACTAGACATTGCAGAAGGTTCTTTACCAAAGAACCCATTCGAACCCCTTTTAATTTGTATAGAGGGCTTAAAAAAAATATATATATATATCTATATATACAGCCTGCGAACCTGCACTACATTACAGAAAAATGTCACTAGAGGGCAATAAACCACAGTGTGTGGAATAAACAACAGCAGATGCCATTGATGGTATTTTTTGGCAGCAGGGGAGCTGTGTCTTGTTCAGCTTAGCTCAAATGCAGCTTAAAATCTAGCAGCCAGACTGATGTCAAATGCAAGGCCAGGATTTCACACAAATGTCATCAAGATTTCATAAATCACTGGACCCTCAGGAATCACTAAGAAATATCATGTTCTTAGTAGGTTCTCCCTTGGTATCTATGGGGTTGCATAAAGGAGAAGGAACGATTAAATTCTCCTGTTTTTAGAAAACTGCACTGACCCAGGGTTCTCCTGAGCGAGCACTACAGAGCAATCTTCTTCATGCTTCTTTTTCCTCATATTGGATGTGAATACGCAGTAGAGTGGAAAGCGAAACTTTAAGTAACCCGGGCCAGTGTAGTTTTCTGACACAATTGTAATCCCCCAGTAATTACATCTTTCCTTCTCATTTATCTATATTGCTTATTAAATATACATTATTTTGGAAATGTAATAATGCAATTTGCGATGCACTGATTTTTTTGCTGGATTTGGATATGCAATCACTCATGGTCACTAAGTACATCATACCCAGAGCTTATGGTATTAGCAATGCGGAGAGATAGTAAACCACGTGGGAACCAATGTGTTTAAAACTTTCAAAGGCTTTATTAAATATAGCATTAAAATCACAGGAATAATGGGCAGGGGAATGTGCGCTCAACGCGTTTCGTGACCCATGTGTCAATTCTGAGTGTCACTGAGTGACACATGGGTCACAAAACGCGTCGGACGCACATTCCGCAGCCCGCTATTCCTGTGATTTTAATGCTATATTTAATAATGCCTTTGAAAGTTTTAAACACATTGGTTCCCACCTGGATTGCTATCTTTCCGGTTGAGTCCGCATCTACTATTTTGGACTGTTTGTTTGCCGCGGCCAGAATGGTTTTCTCGGACATACCGGTCGGCGGATTTCCCCTGTGTGGACTCACGCTACTTCACCACAACGGTTCCTTTTTCTACCATGGTATTAGCAATGCCTAATCTTAATTACAAACTTCAGTGTGTCAGGAATATACTGTATGTGAGGAAGTAGTGCACTGAAGATCCAGTATTTTCTCGCAAACTTGGGTCAGCTAAGGATTCATAAATGGTTAGCAGGAAGTTAGGGCAGTATTGGTATGGTCAACAGATTCTAATTGTCACAATCATCCCACTAAAAAAATGTTAAGTGAAGTCAAATTATACACACTCCAAGCTGTAACCTCTTAGGCCTTGAAATAATTATAGGACTTCTAAGTAACTGACAATTGGTTTTGCTTTTACTGTGCTCATACAGATAACAAGTGGGTTGTGAGTCTCTGTTACTTTTAGAATTTGCCCTGTTTAGTGTTTAAGAGATGCTCACAAATGATTGTGAGTTGGAGCTGCAAGTCCAAATTCAATGAAATATTAATTAAATGTAACAGGTCACAGACTGGCACCTATGCCCCTGAGGAACCGCAGTAGTAGTGAAAGTGTAGGGCTGGGCTGCATAAGTGGCTATATGAAGTGATTAGCCTCCTTAAGTTCAAACATAGACGCTTAGATGGTGATGGCTGGGAGATGAAGAGTGCTTGTAGTGGAGTAAAATGCTATGTGATATAAAGGGATTCACTGTGATGTTACTACCAGCAAGGGTCCATCTAATCATTTTTTAATGGGATTTTAAGTTATAAGAGTCTTGGGCATGGTGGTATTTTTATATGCACTATGCTAGTCAGCTAGCCTTTATACATAATTGGTTTAATCCTGATCCTGAAAACTCCCTTACAGCACTACAAGCTACTCTGGCGGGCTTGTTAGAGGCAATAAGAAACACACCCCACAGGACTGCCAAAAATACCCCCAAGCTGTCTCTCATGCTAAATTTCCCACAAAAGACATGGGCCCCTGCTACCAAGGTATTATCTAAAGCTGACCCCCTTGCCTTCTCCCCATAGCCCTCTGTGGAGAAACTCAAATCTCCATCACCTGCTATACCTCCCAGACTTTAATTACTGGCCCAAACTAGTAGTACGGCACCTATCCAACCTACTAATTGATAACACCCTCCTGACAATTGCCTTGCTGGCAAATAAACTGAATCACTCAAATATAGCATGACATAGATACTTCCAACTGCGGCATGCCCTCACAGCTCAATTCCGCTCTCTAACTATAAGTACCGAAATGCAGCAGCACAAGGCTAGGTTGTGGGACCCCAACTCCCAAAAACAGGTCTCTGATCTATATAAGATGCTGATATTGTCATGGCTGGCACCCAATACCAGAACAAGTGCCAAGCACCCTGGTCTCGGCTTGGCTTCACCAGTAGTGTGACCACCGTTGGGCTTCTGGAGGAGCCCTCAGCTTACTTGGGTGCCATCTGGACTTAACGAGGGGTGCAAGGCGAGATGTTCTGGCTGGCAAAGGGGCACGGCTGGTAGCAGAGTCTTTTTGGACTGAAAGTCACGGTACAAAGGATTAAGCAGAATCGAGGCAGGGTCGAGGCAGGCAGATAGCAAGGATCGTCAAACAGGCAAAAGGGTCAAAACCGGGTGATCAATCAAGGGGTTAAACAGAAGTGTAGTCGTAAGCAGGCAAGGTCAGGATCCAGAAGTCAGAATAGTCAAAATAGCCAGGCCGGGTCAAAACAGGGATCAAACAGGTTCAGAACGAAGCAGACAAACTAGCTCAAGGTTCAGGAGCACCAGGAATACAATCCTATCACGGGCAATGTCTGTACACTGAATTGCCCTTAAATAGGATTCAAATTTCGCACCAAAAACGCTCTGGCGCAAGCACGCCGGCGTCCCCGCCGCACAGGTATCCTTACATTACCCCCCTCTCCAGGAGGGGCCACTGGACCCCCAGGCTTAATGGGAAATTTTAAATGGAATTTCTTCCTAAGTTTGTCAGCCTTGATGTCCCCTACTGAGACCCAAGAGTTCTCCTCAGGGCCATAGCCCTTCCACTTAATAAGGTATTGTAGCTTACCTTGTACGAGGCGGGAATCGAGGAACTCTTGGATCTCAAACTCAGGCTGACCTTCAACCAACACTGGGGGAGGAACAGACAAAGAACGAATAACAGAGGCAGGTTTCAGGAGGGACACATGAAATGAATTGGAAATCTTTAAATTAACAGGTAATTGCAGGCAAACTAAAGATGGGTTAATGATTTCAGAAATGGGATAAGGACAGATAAACCTGGGTCCCAGTTTGAGAGAGGGCACCTTTAACTTGATATTTTTTGTAGACAACCAGACCTGATCCCCCACTTTATACTGGGGTGCCTCTCTACGTGATCTGTCAGCAGCTTTTTTTTGAGCAGAAGTAGCTGCTGACAGGGATTCATGCACTTGTGACCAAACCTTAGAGAATTGCTCGACAGAAGAATTGGCAGAAGGTACAGGGGAACCAGACCCAGAAAAGGAAAAAGCTTTGGGATGTAACCCATTTACAATAAAGAAAGGAGACTCCCCAGAGGAAGAATGGGTAGCATTATTGTATGCAAATTCTGCCCAGGGTAACAGTTCCGCCCACGTGGACTGGTTGTCAGACACATAACACCTGAGGTACTGTTCTAGGGACTGGTTTACCCTCTCAGTTTGACCGTTGGTTTGGGGGTGATAAGCAGAGGAAAAGGATAACTCAATCCCAACCAAAGAACAGAATGCACGCCAAAACTTAGAAACAAATTGAACCCCCCTGTCGGAAACAATATTTTCAGGAAAACCATGAAACTTAAAAATGTGGGTAACAAATAGGTCAGCCAAAGTCTTAGCCGAAGGGAGGTGTGGAAGGGGAACAATATGGCTCATCTTGCTAAACCTATCCACCACCACCCAGATAACCGTTTTCCCCTGAGAAGGGGGTAAATCCACAATGAAATCCATAGACAGATGGGACCAAGGTTTATCTGGAATGGGTAATGGGATTAACAGACCCTGGGAAGAATTTCGAGAAGACTTTGATCTTTGGCAGACCGGGCAGGAATTAACAAAGGCCTTCGCACCCTGTTTGAATGATGGCCACCAAACATGATGGGATAACAGGGACACCGTCTTTCAAATGCCAGGATGCCTGCCATCTTAAGCTGGCCATAGACGCAAAGATCTGACCGTACGAATCGAGGATTCGTACGATTTTCCGAACGTGTGTGGAGAGTCCCGACATTTTTCGTCCGGCGGAGATCGGTCGTTTGGTCGAACGGACAGGTTAGAAAATTTCTGTCGGCTGCTGATAATATCTCTGCGTGTATTGCCGATCGTACAATTTTCAGTGGGAGACTGTCACTGGCTTTGGTTGGACATAGATATCGTACGATTGCTGTCAGGGGCAGAACATTGCTGATCTGTTCTAAACTAATCTGACTGGAAAGACTTTGATCTGAATGGTTAGTGGCGGGTCGGTGATTCGTACGATCGGATCTTTGCATCTATGGCCAGCTTTAGAATCATGAACCTCCCTCAATACTTGCTCCCTTAGCTCCTGTGGTACAAACCATCTCCCCGAAGGGGTATCTGTAGGAGCAGATGTTTGAAGGGGAAGCAAAAGAGAAGAAAGGTCAGATTCAAGGGTTGTTATGATCATTTCCCTGGGAATAATGGGAGTACACTCACTAGAATCAGAAGAAATGTATTCGAAACTCCTAGAGAGTGCATCCGCCTTGGTGTTTTTAGTCCCAGGCCTGAAAGTCAGAGAAAAATTAAACCTTGTGAAAAATAGAGCCCACCTAGCCTGCCTAGGATTCAGGCGTTTAGCAGACTCTATGTATAGTAAATTCTTGTGGTCAGTATAGACTGTCACCAGATGTTTTGCACCCTCCAGGAGGTGCCGCTATTCCTCAAAGGCCCATTTGACTGCCAACAATTCCCTGTTACCTATATCATAATTCACCTCTGTGGGTGAAAACTTCCTGGAGAAGAAAGCACAGGGATGCAACTTGTTGGTAGTCCGGTGCCTTTGAGAAAGGACTGCCCCAAAGGAAAACTATACCCCAAAAATGAATACTTAAGCAACAGATAGTTTATATCAAATTGAATGACATATTAAAGAATCTTACAAAACTGGAATATATATTTACATAAATATTGCCCTTTTACATCTCTTGCCTTGAACCACCATTTCGTGACTCTATCTGTGCTGCCTCAGAGATCACCTGACCAGAAATACTATAACACTAACTGTAACAGGAAGAAGTGAGGAAGCAAAAGGCAGAACTCTGTCTGTTAATTGGCTCATGTGACCTTACATGTGGTTTGTATGTGTGCACAGTGAATCTTACGATCTCAGGGGGCGGCCCTTATTTTTTAAAATGGCAATTTTCTATTTATGATTACCCAATGGCACATACTACTAAAAAAGTATATTATTATGATAATGGTTAATTTACATGAAGCAGGGTTTTACACATGAGCTGTTTTACTCAGTATCTTTTAATAGAGACCTACATTGTTTGGGGGGTATAGTTTTCCTTTAAGTTCTCCATGAACACTGGATTAGTGTAAGGTTCCTGTAACTGCAGCGTGTTCTCGGCATTTGCCGTCCGCGCGTGCGTCTTTGCGCAGGCGCGCGTCCGTTCATTCGGGCTGCTAGTATCTGCAGGTAGCTGTGCTGTCCAACACCAGGTAATTTCTCAGTTAATCAATGGTTTAGGATTGGCTGCTGCAGAGCTCCAGGCAAGTGCACCATACTCCATTGACAACTAGACCATTCTAATTTAATTCAATTTAATTCAAAATTCGAATTTTCTCGAAAACCACGAACGCCATGTAATTTATTAAAAGATCCGTATAGAAAAAGTATGAACAAAAAAAAAAACGATTTCAGACAATTACAAGCTAAAAAAACCCTCTGAATGTGTTTTTACACTTGAAAAACCTCACCTTTTTAGAGCTTTAAAGAGATTTAAAAAAACACGAATATTTAGAGAAAGTACAATTTAAAAAAATTTAAATCAAAATCGTATTAGCCCCCAAGTATGTAATGTAATGTAACCAATTGCTTTATAAGTTAATACTCTGTTTTTAGTATGCTTGCATAAAGTACTACAGTACATTATATTGCTAAGAACTTTTAATGCTCATTATCTTTGGTGCTAAAACTCTCAAACATATGAAATGAGCAGCCTCAGGTATTTGATGCTTTAATAGTATTTTAAAAAAGAATTTATTAGCTTGCCTTGAAATATAGCAGAACAGCTCTGTCAGTTTGAAGTGAAACCTAAACATCTATAAAATAAACTTAAAGCACAATAAATTTGTGTTGCCTCCAGCTCCAAATAAAATCTTAACTAAAAGGAAAAAAAAGAGGTAATCTGCTTTTTCTCATAAGCATGCACTTAATTATGAAATTCATTTTCTTATTATATGCAATGAAATGTATACTTGTAAGTAAGTGATTAAACCACTAATTGTTTAATTTGTAGTAAACAAACACAATAAAAACGGAAATGTTAAACATGCAGGATCGCATTGGAAAGAAGCCACAAGGAGGCACCAAAGTATCAGACTTTACAGAATAGTGCCACTGTATTTTCACAATTTAAGGAAAAAAGATCTCTTGAACTTGATTAAAGATGCTGGATGTCTTAGTTCTATAACAAATGTGCTTTACAGGTTGGGCATTCAAGATCTAAGGACTTTTTTATGCACGCAGACAATACAGTTTATCTGTGTTCTGCTGTGCAAGCATGTGCCCTTTTGCCCTATTTAGCTTGAAAAGGAGTAATAATCAGAAAAATTTAATCAGGTCTAGTAACCTATATTTGTAAAAGGAAACATATGATTGTTTGCTTTTGATAATCAGCCCTTGTGCAAACTTTTTACCTTTTATCAAATGTCCCGTTCACATACTGTAAATGTGGCAGTTTGTTGCAGCCAACAGTAATACATATGACAATGTCGTAATACATGTTTATGCACTTAGATACTAGGTGGTACTTAATGATGCCTTCATTTCTATTATTTCCCCCACGGTTTATGCGGCACATGAGAGTGCACCACTTCTTGTATCACTGAATGAAGCTTTTAATAGCTGAAGGCTGTCAAACGGGAGGCTTGAAGGTCAGATGTGGCTAAAGCATTTCATAGCTCTCAGTCTACCCACTTCTTTTATGACATCACCATTTTAATATAATTTGTCCCTTAAACATGTTTTAATCAGGTTCTGGGCCTGCAGCATGGTAGGCTTTGGATAGAACTGTTTTAGTTGACAGAAAGATAAATTATCCATGCAGGATCAATCTAGCATCTTCCTCTGTTTTATCCCAACTGTCATTTTAACATAACATTAGCTAGTATAGATTTATTGACTCTAATATAAAGTGCACAGGCATAAAAGCCATGAAGATATTTGCACACACATTCTGCGGGTTGGGCGGTTACGGTTTTACGCCTCTTCCACTTTCTCCGCCCGTGAACTTACTATGAAGGCTCTCAGCTTCTGCAGCCTCCATTTTTAGGCTCGTGCCTGTCCTGCCCCATTTTGTCATGTCAGAGATGAATGGGTTGGGTACAGGTCTATAAATACAGTTGCCTGCCGGGTTTGGGTCGGGTGCAGTTTTGGAACAGGTGGTTTTGGGTTGAATTTCTGTCGACCTGCACACCAATATTGGGCAGATATATTTTTTTAGGTTTTATGACCAGTGACGCATGTTACATTTACTTTGTTGTTGACCCAGTCCACTTTCTTTTGGACTGATTCATATTTAACATACATGCATAAAAGGAATGTAAAAAATTACTGCTATGAAGAAATGGCTTTTAATACGGTGGATTCATAATGTGTATAGATTGTTGTAGATTCCTATGAGTATTGTACTGTTCCAGATCAGTTTCAGTGAGACTTTCAATCATCCCTCCATCAATGGATATGTTGGATTTTCCACTGTGATATTTTTTTTAATAAGGAAGGTACTTGGCAAACACAGGAACTTATAGGAGTATGCGAGTTATAAAAACAACTTTCAATGTGACTACAGTGTGGGGATAATTTGCCAGCAAAAAAGATCTTGTACCAACATTTCTGTCAATATTGCTGGAAACAACCCCTTTAAACTTTTATAAAATTCATTGTGATATAGGTATGGGACCTGTTATACAGAATGCTAGGGACCTGGGATTTTCTCAGATAATGGATCTTTCCATAATTTGGCTCTTCATACCTTAAATCTACTAAAAAATCATTTAAACATTAAATACACCCAATAGAATTGTTGGATCAAGTACAAGGTACTGTTTTATTATTACAGAGAAAAATCATTTTTAAAAATTTGGATTGTTTGGATAAAATGGGAGATGACCTTTCTATAATTTGGAGATTTCTGGATAAGGGATTTCTGGATAATGGATCCCACAGGTTCTCTGCTTCAAAACCTGCACTGTATTTTCACAGGAATGGCACAAGAGGGCAATAGTCAACAACATTTTAAAAACCTTAAGCAGCAAACGCAGCCGTCAATATTTTGAAACAGCAGGAGAGCGGTGTCTTGTTCAGTTTAGCTCAAATGCAACTATGGATTAAGATCTAGCAGCCAGACTCTTGCCCGATACAAGGTCAGGATTCCACACAAATCTCACATCAAGATTGCATAAATCTCTGGCCACTCAGGAAACTATTAAGAGTCATCATGTTCTTAACTTGTATATCACCCAAAAGGTCTTCCGTTGGCATCTATGGTTCACTTAAGTTATATTGCTTATTTCTTAATTTAAAACTCTGGACAGGATTATTAAATATTCATTATTTTTGAAATACAACATGCAGTAGAATACCATTTATGAGATCACACATAATGTGAATGACAAGTGTATCAAATGGAATACATATTTTTTTCATATTTTTGAAGCCCAGATACCTGTAATTAAGCAGTGTCCTTTAGTAGGGGTCATTACTGCTTCATATATATTTATTGTAATTAAACAACACAACCTAATGTCATATATAAAAGGCCTCTTACAACAGCTAGGAAAGTTCTGAAATAGACTAGTTTCACCTCAATTCATGCTTTTACTACAGCAATAACCATCAGGGAAAATTTAAAAAAACATACTTTACCAAAAGGTTTCTGGATTAAAAATCCAAGCATAGTCCAACATATGATAAAAGGTTAACATATTCTTGGAGCTGTGGTCTAGTATCTAGGGTGGAATCCTTAAAGAAAAAATGCTCGAGAATGATCTTCAGCTATACAGGACCTGCTGCCAATGAATAGAGGACAGTCCCCCAATGAGAATCCCACCTGATCTGTGCAAATCTGACTCATGTTCTGTAATTAGTGCTGGAAACGTTTTTTTTTTTTTTTGGTTCATCATGGTTTTTGGCCCACTAGGTTTAGGAGTAGAGCAGCCACCAGGATGGTATTTTACCAGCAAGACAATGAAAGACAATATTCAATGCCAATATTATAAACAGGGAAAGACCAGAGAAGGCAGATGCCACTGATATCGCTGTGATTTGACTTTTTCTTTTGAAATTTTGGGATGTAGCATTGCTTATTAAAAAAATAGAATGGACATATTTTTTAATGTTAGTTGTCCCTCAAGAAACTAGGGATGCACTGAATCCACTATTTTGGATTCGGCTGAACCCCAAACTCACGAAGGATTCGGCCGAATACCTAACCGAATCCGAATACTAATTTGCATATTGAAATTAGGGGTGGGAAGGGAAAAACATTTTTTACTTCCTTATTTTGTGACAAAAAGTCACGTGATTTCCCTCTCCACCCCTAATTTGCATATGCAAATTAGAATTCGGATTCAGCTGAAAAAGGCTGAATCCTGGCCAAATCCCGAACCAAATCCTGGATTCAGTGCACCCCTACAAGAAACAAACTTCAGGGGAATTTACATGTAAAGACGCTAATAGCTTGCAGTGGCCTTAGTTGTACATGGGAAAGCAGTTCATCCTATTCACCAGATATGGCAAGTGGTTTATATGACCATCAAGCTAGCCATGGGTTTTAGTGGCTGCTTTTTAAGATAATAAATTAATACATTTTCCCCTTTAACTTGCAGACTGGTGGATGATTTGACTATGAAATAGGAAAGCTTGGACTGCAGCAATCAGAAACAAAACCATATTTTCTTATACAGGCACACACACATACACATACATACATACATGCACGCACGCATGCACACACATACACACACACGCACATGCACACACACGCACACACACATACATGCACACATACACACACACACACACATACACGCAAACACACGCACACACACACACACGCACACACACATACAAAAAATCTCTTTCATCCAAACCTAGTACTTCTCCTTTTAACTTTACTGCAAGACATGACTGTTGATTTGGCAGACTGCCTGGGGATCATCTTTTATCACACCAAAAAACAACAACCTTCCAGCACATGTTATATGTATCTTCTTCTGGGGGTTGCACGGAAAAAATGTGTCCACCTTCACATAACTTATAGCTTAAAGTAGAAAAATAGCAGCACTCCCATCTTGTAAAAATAAAACTGCCTTTATTATTTCATACGACAACTTCAGCAACGTTTCAGACCTTCCAGGTCCTTTTTCAAGCTGAAAGTATCAATTCCAAACAATTACAGCTTCCTTAAATACCCATATAACACATTGCCTCCTAGTGGTACAAATAAAGAACTATACATATTAAAATCCATAGTACAGGGTTACTTCAGCAGTCATATCATCAACTAGTATAACAAATATTCAAATATTACAATTTTTCTATACATATAGTAGTACATATTACAACATTTATACTGTGTATACAGTTTCATAATTTTAATAGTTTATACTGTGAAGCATACTTGCTTTTACTGTTCCACTTGCCAATGTAGACTCATTGGTGGCCACTACAGGATAAAACAATTAAAATTATTAAAATCAACTGAGCCAAATCTACATCATAATTAGATGAGTTAGTTTATATTTTTATTGAGGCCCCAGGCATTAGATTCCCCAATGTTTTAATTCAGTTTGCTTCACATTTAAGTAACTGTTTTACTCTGTCTCTATCCCTCCTAGGTCTAGGAATCTATTGGAGTACTTGAAATCACAACTGGGCAATAGTATGACCTACATCATTAAAATGGCTTGCAATCAGACTTTGTTTTACATTTCTCCTAATGTTGGATTTGTGTTCATCTATTCTATCTTTCAACTGTTTAGGATGACAAACAAGGATGACAAACAAGCGTGATATCCCTTTATCTTAATACCAGTGCCCTTGTGCGGATGATATACTATATCCCCTTTCATACAGCTGTTACAGTGTCTACATGATAGGCAGGGGCTCTTTTATCAACACTGGGCAAATTTGCCCATGGGCAGTTACCTTTTTGAACTTTTTGAACAGCACCAACAACTCTTCTTGTAGTTACAAAGCCTTTATCAATGCTTTTGTGGGCATCACAGCAATGTTTCAGGCCATGTGGCCTTTTAGCAAACTTGATAAAAGGCCACATGGTCTGAAACGTTGTTGTGATGCCCACAAAAGCATTGATAAAGGCTTTGTAACTATAAGAAGAGTTGTTGGTGCTGTTCCAAAAGTTTCTGCTACACAGTATTGCCAATGGAAAGTGGCCATTGCAGAACGTGCACCATTTCTACATAAAAGTGAGAATCGATGTGCTGACTACTCCTCCATTGCAGTTACCTATAGCAACCAATCAGTGATTAGCTTTTTAAAGCCAGCTGCAAGAAGAACAATGAATGCAGTGATTTGATTGGTTGTCATGGGTTACTGCCCATGGGCAAATTTGCCTAGTGTTGATAAATGACCCCCAGTTTCTCCAGCAATTTCCCGATACCTATATCCGGTTTAACCAGCTTATCTCTTAATGATTGTGCCCTTTTATATGAAATTAATGGGGGCTTCTGGAATGCTGTCACATCAGGGAGCTCTACCCTCAGTATATTCCAATGTTTACAGATCACCTTCTCTTCTTATTATGTGACATTACTTCCCCTTTGAATTTTAGCATAAGGGTTTTATATGCTGTTCTTTACTTAACAGGCAACCATGCTAAGTTGGGGTTCTCTCTTAGGAGAGAGCAGGAGGATCCTAGTAGCAGAGTTTAAGATTGATTGGAAGGGAGAGAAATGTTAGTCAGGACTGGTCAGTAGAAGATTGCAGTGGCACTCTATCCTCTCTACATTGTTCCCGAGTAAATAAAATGGTGGCTTATTAAATGATAAGCAAATAATGAGCCACAATGCTTGCCATTTCAAACTCTAAATCGTATTTGTCGGCAAAAACCAAATTATGCAGTTCATTAAAGCCTTTTACATTTTAATAGTTACAAATGATATTTAAAAGCTCAATAAAAAGCCTAAGGCACTAATAATAGATTATGAGGCGCGTTTATCAAGTTTCCCGCAGTCTAACTGACCTATAATGGGTCAAAAGTGGTTTGTTAGTTTTTATGCTTTCCATGCCATTTCTCTATAAAGTCAGGTTCTATAGCGTGTTAGTAACTGTATGCTTCTCACTGCATAGTAAATAAAAATACATCTTTTTTATATTCTATTAGCTTTGAGTAATATGATTTGGAGATGCAGAGCTTTATTATTATTCTATAGGATCCATTTGCTTACAATAAACCCCCCATGGTTTTTATTAGATACAATAAAAATGTGGTTTATGAAGACATCTTGCAAGATATGTAAAATTAAGCTTGTTTTCATTATGTATAATTTGTATAAAACTGCAGCTCATTATGCTTGCTTGATGGCTCTAGCGATATTTGTATGCAAATTAAGTCCTAATGGCTGTATTTTGAAAGAAACTGGATTGTTTAATTTACATATTTAAAAATTATTGCAGATTCACTACTAATTAGCATGATTTCACTATATATCACCAAGTAATGACCAGAATCCGCACACTACATGTACATTGCAATTCAAGCAAAAAAGATTTTATCTCAAGGTTTTGCATTATCCTAGGTGATACACTACCTTTTGGTTGCAACTGACTTCACATAATGTTAGCTTTGTCTTATTTGTTCAAGTAAATGGAGCTGCCCAGGCACCCAGCTTAAGGGCGGTTAAGTCAGGGTTACTAGTAAAAAGAGGGCATACCTTGCCGAGGGGTTAATAGCAGGGTCTGCTGGAAGTTCAGGTCTCTTTCAATTCTGGAACACAGATCTTGAGGATACAGCTCTGAGGTGAGGCTTACCTTGTATTCACTTGTCCACCCACACGCAGCTGCTCTGGCAACTAACAAACCACTTTTGACCCATTATAGGTCAGTTGGAAAGTTCGAAACTTGATAAACGACCTCATAATCTATAACAGGTATGGGATACATTACCTGGAAACCTGTTATCCAAAAAGATCCGAATTATGGAAAGGCCATCTCCAATGGACTCCATTTTATCCAAATAATCCAATTTATTACAAATTATTTCCTTTTTCTTTGTAATAATAAAACAGTACTTTGTACTTGATCCAAATTGAGATATAATTAATCCTTATTGGAAGCAAAATCAGCCTATTTATTCAGTTTATTCAATGTTTAAGTGATTTTCTAGTAGATTTAAGGTATGAAGATCCCGATTACAGAAAGATCGCCTTATTTGGAAAACACCAGGTCCCAAGCATTTTGTATAACAGGTCCCATACCTAAATTAGTGCCTTTTATTGGGCTTTAAAATATAATTTGTAACTCTTAAAATATAAGGCTTTCATAAACTGCATAATTTGTTTTTTGCTGAAAAATGTGAGTAAGAGTAAAATATTCTCCCTGTAAATTGTTTGAAAAGTCAAGCATTGTGGTTCACTATGTGCTGTTCATTTAATAAGCCACCATTTTATTTACTCAGTAACAATGTAGAGAGGATGGAGTGGCTGGCATAGCAGGTGGCCTGTTCACTCCTGTGGAGTTCTGGCAAGCATTCCTGTGGTGCTGGTTATCAGAATTAGTTTGATGTTACATGTTTGATCCCGTTTTGTTGTCGATGTGTTACTCAAACTGTCATCATTTACACATAAAACAAGAGAAAAACGATTACAAATATCTACTCATCTGAATGCAATGTGTTATTTTATTGTAGCCTACAACTGAACATGAAAAGTCCTAACCAGACCTACCTTGTGAGACCAGATAGATAAGGTATGAGGGAGGATTAAATAATATATTAACAATATATGCTATATCCCACTGTTAGTACAACATAGTTATGAACTGGCAAAAATCTAAAAACGGCAAAATATGGCTCAGTTATTTTACTACGTATTGTATTAAGCTCAATTTAGCCCACTTGATTAGCATTAGCTTACACTAATGGTTTTTCTTTTCATTCTGTGCTCTCTCCATTTAAGAGCTGCTGTGAAACATTTATGTCTGAAGAATACAAAGCCAGCAGCTTTACAATTGCTTTAGTAATAGTATATTTGGCTCTGCAGAAACCTCAGCAGGTAATGCCACTGTAGGGAGGTGTTACTGGCGCCATTATATACTCCACCGCTATTTCACCTAAACTTGTCTGTGAATGAGTGGATTACAGAGGTGTTAACTCTGCTACACTTGGGGGCAGATTTATGAAGGGTCAAATTTCGAAATTCGACCATCAAATTGGGATACTTCGAATATCAAAGTCGAAGTTTTTTAAAATCAAATTTGGCCATGAAATCCTTCGAATAGAACGATTCGAAAGATTTCATCCATCGATCAAACGATTTTTCTTCGACTTGTAAAAACTTAGAAAAATGCTCTAGAAGGTCCCAATAGGCCAAGATAGCACTTCGGCAGATTTAATTTGGCAAATTATTGAAATCAAAGTTTTTTTTAAAAAGACAGTACTTCGATTATCGAATGGTTGAGTATTCAAACTATTTTACTTCGAATCGAATTCGAAGTCGAAGTTGTAGTATCCTATTCGATGGTCGAAGTATCCAAAAAATGACTTTGAATTTCGAATTTTTTTACTTCGAAAATTCCCTCAAATTCACTTTGACCCATCTGCCCCATGGACACTTTTTTAATACACATTGAGATTGCTATACTATATAATATTGTTCTTTGGTTCCCTATAGATCTTTTGTGTGTTATTTTCTATGCCTGAAGAAAAAGGCTATAAGCAGCATCTTAAGTGCTACTTTCTGAGTTATTGCTGCTCTTTGGTGTCACTTGAACTCATTTGCCAATATTCTGCCCAGTTCCACAAATCACTCACAATAGGAATATTCTGCATGGATCGTTTTGTACTATTTAATATTATCAACATAACACAAAATTTAACAGGAACAGGAAGAACAGGAACAGGAAACTGAGCTGAGTAAAAGACAAAGTTCAGCCCATTCATTGGCTAATGTAACCCAGCATATATGCATGCACATGGTATCTGTGTCAACACTGTGTATTATACTGGCTAGGGACAGTGTCTGACTGGCCCACCTGGATACCAGGAAAACTCCCGGTGGGCCCAGGTGTCAGTGGGCCTCTTGCTTCTAACCATTTGGCCTATTTCATGGTTATTCCCTATTTCTTTATTGGACTTAATCATGGAAGAATAGAGTATAGTAAGTTAATATAAAAGACTAGGAGAATACAGAGGTTGAAAAAGGAGAGTAGCAATAATAGTTTGGAAAGTGGGCCCACGGTCTAAGGTTTTCTGGTGGGCCCCTGGCATCCCAGTCCGACACTAGCTAGGGGTGTGGACTTACTGCTTAAAAGAGCAGTTTATCGATCAGGGGCATAACTACAGAGCACCGGGCCACACCTCTGAAAACTGTTTGCTGGGGCCTGGAGCACACAGAATGTTTTTCAAGCGTGCATATTTTCGGCAGTGTGGCTATAAAGGTAGCGGACCCCATGGCCTGGGCCCCCTGTTCCCAGGGGCGATCCGTGGGCTGCTGCCGCCTGAGACAGCAACCCCGATGCCGCCCCCCTTCTCCCGCTCCACGCTTAAAAGTTTAGCGATGGAGCAGATCAAAAGGTGTGGCATCGCTAGTGTAATGAGCGCGTACTGCGCTTTCTGCACTAGCAGAGCCGAATTTCCGGTTTTTAAACCGGTTTAAAAAACGGAAATTCGGCTCTTAAAAGGAGGTGGCTTTTTTCTGCCCCTTGTAACTGGCCATTCCCTGCCGCCTGAGGCAAGGTGCTCACCTCGCCTCATGGCAGGAACGGCCCTGCCTGTTCCTCAAGCTCACCCCCCCACTCGGGGTCTGTTTCCTCTATTGTTACACCACTTGTTACACCACTGGTATTAGTATGGTACACTTGCCATCTGCGTGTTTTGGGAGTCACCATGATTTACTTCACCTAGTAACCCACAGTAATTTGCTAACAAATGTCAGCTTTGGGTTCAGTGCTCGAACCATAGAATAATCTCAGTGGGTATGGCCTGGGCAGAACATGAGAATTGCTGGCAGCAGAGCAAGTGTGGTCAATACACAATTGTATCTGAAGTATTCTGGGTTGGTATTATTGATATGGAATAACTCAATGTCACATACAATTAGAAAAGTATTTTCACAATATATATGCAGGTATATAGACCTGCAATGTTCAGCAGTAGAGTTTCCATTTCATCCATTGACTGTCTTTATTATGGCCATTGAACTTAAATATATGAATCCCACACTACATACAGTATATACATAAGAGACACCTGACGTACTAATGAACTCAGTTGTTAAACTCTGGTTGCTACAGTATATACATACATGTCAGGCACAGTACCTGCTGTATATAGCCTTTATGCTCTTCTCTTGCTGCTTTTTCTATCTTAAATTCATTTTCTCCATTTCTTATTAACACTGAAGACTTGGCTTGAACTATTATGTTCACTTGAATACAGTTCTGATTACGCATCATGCAAAGGTTATATAAATTTATTTTTACTGTTACTAACTAAATTGGAATATATACATAAATGTCAGGCACAGTACCTGCTGTATATAGCCTTTATGCTCTTCTCTTGCTGCCTTTTCTATCTTAAATTCATTTTCACCATTTCTTATTAACACTGAAGACTTGGCTTGAACAATTATGTTCACTTGAATACAGTTCTGATTAAGTATCATGCAAAAGTTATATAAATTTATTTTTACTGTTACTAACTAAATTGGAAGTTCAAGTGTTTTATAATCTCTCTTAATAATTCGAAAGGAAGTCTTAAATAAAATAATTTTCATTCTGGTCCCAATTTTATTCCATTTAGGATAAGTATTGATTATTAAATAAGCCAAAGTAACTGTGGGCTGCACACTCATTTGTGACTATGGCAACCTGAGCACCAATAAACCAAGATGAATGCTAATTAGTACCAGTTTTGGCAAATCACTCACAAGCTGTGATGGATGCAGTTTTCAAAGGATTTATTTTAGGATGGTAAGCAAAACATTAATCATGGCATTATTGTCCAATTTGATTGGCCGAGTCACTTGAAGCTTTGACACAATTCACTTAAGGAACCCTAAAATTATCACACCCAGGCTAGGGGTAATACCAGGGTTCCCTTGTGTCAATGTGTGTGCTTAACTCATATGAGCAACCTGGCATTGCCTCTAGTTGTTAAAAACACATACAGTAAGGGTGCAAGTATCTTTGTGAAGCATCGATGTGCACTCAATTCTGTGTCCACTTGCAATTGAAATCACAAGGCTTTAGTTCCTTTTCTAGAAATCCTAATTCCAGTGGGGGAGAAAAGAAAAGTCTTATTGGGTTTGCTTAGTGAGGTTTTATTATATTGGCACTTGGTTCAGTGAGAGCGTACATACTGTAGAATAGCTCAGATCTTTCCTTTAAATTGAATGAGAAAATCCTGCCAGTTTCTAAACCAGTTTTTAAAAACAATCCAATGAGCAATGCTGCATGAAGAAAGACAAAAAGGCATTTTAAAGCCTTTAGCCCTGAAATATTGTAATTTTTCTTTATTGATAAAGTGCTGAAAAGATTGCTCAGTCCTGTGGTGTAGAACTAAATTACAAACGTATTTACAGTAAGTGCTGTTGAGAAAACTTTTAGGATCATATCGAGGAGGTTCATTCGTAGTGAAACAGTTTGTTAGACAAACATTGATCTATCTATTTCTCTGCTTGGTTTGTATCATCAATATAAATGATGCAGCCAGAGCTGGGTATTTTTGTGAGAAGGGTCTTGAATAAAAGACTTGATATGCAGTTGATAAATCTCTAAAATTCGACAACCCAAATAAAAACATTGACACAATTGTGTTTTTTTGCTGCAAAAAAAAAAAAAAATTGATCATAAAAAAACACTTCTTAATAATTCTTCCCATCTGTGTCCATATTAATAATATTTAATTTCATAAATATCTGCCAGATAGATGCTTTAAAGTGCAAGCTTTCAGCTGATTTTCAGAAGTAGCATTGGTAGCTTTTAAATAAACAAGAATCTGCACTTTCCGAAAAGAGATTTTTTGTCTACGGTCAACATGCTGTAAAGACACATAAGGGTTTATTTATAAATGCGGATGCAAAATGTTAAATTTGAAGAAACATGTGGGGGCACATTTACTATTGGTCGAATATCGAGGGTTAATTAACCCTCGATATTCGACTATCGAAGTTAAATCCTTTGACTTCGAATACTGAAGTCGAAGGATTTACCGCTATTCGAACGATTCAAAGGATTTTAATCCATCGATTGAACGAAATTCCTTCGATCAGAAATTTGCTAGAAAGCCTTCCCCATAGGCTAACATTGATGCTTGGTAGGTTTTAGGTGGCGAAGTAGGAGGTCGACGTTTTTTTTAAAGAGACAGTACTTCGACTATCAAATGGTCGAATAGTCGAACGATTTTTAGTTTGAATCGTTCGATTCGAAGTCAAAGTCGTAATCGAAGGTTGAAGTAGCCAATTCGATGGTCGAAGTAGCCAAAAAAATACGAAATTCTATATATTTTCTATTCTATTCCTTCACTCGAGCTAAGTAAATGTGCCCCTAAGCATTCATTGACCCTGTTTAGGGCAAATTTGTGCCCAGTATGCAGTGGATGCAACTTAGCAGGCACTCACAATTATGCTGGAACCCTAGGAAAACACTGTATTGTGTATAAAAACATGGTCATTAGCTGCTGGATTTTGTACTCTACTAGTAAGTCTTTTAAAATGCAGGAGCCAAAGTGTAGCCAGTGAAACTCCTCTGCACTATTTTCATTCTGGGGTCTCTATGTATCACATACTTTGGCAAACCGATCATCGCCATCCACAAGAAATTGTCCAAGGTTGCATAGTCTTCAACCAGAAGCAACCTTTCTCCTATTCTATGCCTGTATGCAAAAACAACGTGGTATTTCTTGCCAGTGAAAACAGTATGGACTTGAGGAAAGAAGGCAGGAGCCCGTCAAAACATTATGCATGCCATATTTATACTGTTTATACTGTATAACATTCAGTAAAAGATTTTAATGTCAGATATGTAATTTCCTATTGGAATGTTGGTGGCCTTGCCTCTACTTCATTGCATGCATTGGTGCAGCAGCCAGCAATGCTCTCCACTCTACAGTGACAAACAAAAGTGTTGTCGCCAGCCATGAAAATCCAAGTGCTATTTGAAATATGGGTATTCTATGAGACATACACATGCATAATTCTATGCATATTGGGCATTAAACTCGTTATGGGATTTAACATGCAGTTACATAGTTAGATCAGGTTGAAAAAAGACCAAAGTCCATCAAGTTCAACCCCTCCAATGAAACCCAGCGTCCATACACTCACATAAACTATATATACCTATACACTAACTATAGATTTTAGTATCCCACAGTCTTGGATATTTTGCTTGTCCAAGAAATCATCCAAGCCATTCTTAAAAGCATTAACTGAATCAGCCATCACAACATCACCCGGCAGTGCATTCCACAACCTCACTGTCCTGACTGTGAAGAACCCCCTACGTTGCTTCAAATGAAAGTTATCTTCTTCTAGTCTGAAGGGGTGTCCTATGGTGTAGTGATCATCTTTTTGGGTAAAAAGGTCCCCTGCTATTTGTCTATAATGTCCTTTAATGTACTTGTAAAGTGTAATCATGTCCCCTCGCAAGCGCCTTTTTTCCAGAGAAAACAACCTTGGCAGTCTACCCTCATAATTTAAGTCTTCCATCCCTCCAACCTGTTTATTTGCACTTCTCTGCTCTCTCTCCAGCTCATGTTCATCCCTTTTAAGGACTGGAGTCCAAAACTGCACTGCATACTCCAGGTGAGGCCTTACCAGGGTCCTATAAAGGGGCAAAATTATATTTGCATGCCTTCAGGCCCATATTTGTGGAAAGGCCACCTAGGCCCGGGCCTAGGGCGGCAGCATTTTAGGGGGGCGGCATGCTGCCGAACCACACCCACATTGGTTCAAAAACACTGGGGATGCGCTGGAGATACAATAAATTTCCTGTGCACCAATCCGCATTGTTCCTGTCCAGATGATGAAAGGGGAGGGGACAGGGGGCGACGAATGGCAGTGTGCCTAGGGGCGCCCACTTTGTAAATCCGGCCCTGCATGCCTTTACTTATGCAAGACAGTACTTTATTTGCTTTGAAAAAGTAAAATAAGTACATTTGTAGAAACTTCATAAAAACCTTCGTAAAAAGATAGGAAGGCATCGCATACATCTGGCATTGACACTCACAGGAGAGTCTTTCCAGATCAGTTTAATTTTTACACATTATAAAATATACTTTTGATGTTTCTGTATTTTTTTAATTTATTTTTTTAGATATTTAGAGCCATACAAACAGTATGTATATAGCTTCCCTATCTAAAAGTCCCCCATGAAATGCCTGTAAATAAAACAACTACAAATTGTGCAAAAATCCACTGGCATGAAATGCAAATGAAGTGCAAAATGTGCCTGGCATTGTACAAAGCTCTTGTGCCAAGCCCTTCTAACTGTGTTATCTGCACTCGGTGCCTTGTATTGAATTAAAGCCCAGTAGTGCTGACAGGTGCAAAGTAGCATTGTACTTAACAGCTGGCATAAGCAGATATTAAGTATATTGTTGTCTAGGGCCTTGTGCCCCCTTGGTGTTTCTGGCTTGAGCGTACCATTAATAGCAAACCTCTGAACGATGAGCCAGTTTTCTATCCATTTTATTATTTATATGAACTACAGATATGGGATGTTATCCAGAATGGTCAGGGCCTGGGGACCACAGTCTTTCTGTGCTTTGTGTCTTCATACCTTAAAGGGATACTGTCATGGAAAAACATGTTTTTTCCAAAACACATCACTTAATAGTGCTGCTCCCGTAGAATTATGCACTGAAATCCATTTCTCAAAAGAGCAAACAGATTTTTTTATATTCAGTTTTGAAATCTGACATGGGGCTAGACATTTTGTCATTTTCCCAACTGCCCCAGTCATGTGACTTGTACCTGCACTTTAGGATGGAATTACTTTCTGGCAGGCTGTTATTTCTCCTACTTAATGTAACTGAATCAGTCTCAATGAGACTTGGCTTTTACTATTAAGTGCTGTTCTTAGATTTTCCAGGGAGCTGTTATCTTTTGTTAGGGAGCTGCAATCTCGTTACCTTCCCATTGTTCTGTTGTTAGGCTGCTGGGGGGGGGGGGGAGGGAGGGGGTGATATCACTCCAACTTGCAGTACAGCAGTAAAGAGTGATTGAAGTTTATCAGAGCACAAGTCACATGACTGGAGGCAGCTGGGAAACTGACAATAATTCTAGCCCCATGTCAGATTTCAAAATTGAATATAACAAAATCTGTTTGCTCTTTTGAAAAATGAATTTCAGTGCATAATTCTGCACTATTAACTGATGTGTTTTGAAAAAAACGTGTTTTCCCATGACAGTATCCCTTTAAGTCTATTACAAAATCATGGAAACATTAATGGGCCCATTTATTGAACCTCAAATGTATCTGGTTGAGGTTTTTAAAACTCACATTTTTTGCTGAAAAACAAAACTTAAATTTTTTGATATTTATTATACCCCAAAGCTGCTAAAAATACGAATCCGAAAATACTCCATCTCAAACCTAACAAGGTCATGTAGAAGTCAATGGCAGATGTCCCTTAATTTGTTTCTTGACACCGAAATCTGCACTGGATAATCCGATAAAGTCAAGGCTTTTGTGCGATAACCTGAAAAAGTCAAGTTTCCGCAGGAAAAATTTGATAAAGTCAAGTTTTCAGAACGATATCAAGTGATGCTCGATTTTGTTGCAACTTTTTTCAAGAAAAAATATTGATAAATGAGTTCAATTGTGGAAGGGAGTTTTGGTTGACATTGTAACCTCCTAAATAAACCAGCAGGTTTTGCTTCCAATAAGGAATAATTGTATCTTAGTATGGATCAAATACACATTGCTGTTTTATTATTACAGAGAAAAAGGAATTCATTTTTAAAAATCTGAATTATTTGGATATAATGGTGTCTATGGGAGACAGCCTTTCCATAATTTGGAGCCTTCTAGGTAATGGGTTTTCGGCTAACAGATGCCATACCTGTACCTGCCTGCCCTTAAACTGTGAATTATGTGGCCTTTTAAATACATTTCCACCTACTTTATGCTTTTTCAGTCCAAAAACAAATACAATTCCTATATTAGAATGCTAACAGCAGCTGTCTTTAGAAATTAAATTACTTCTTGATGAATAGAATTACAGACGCAACCCTGAGCAGGTTCAATCGATACATTGCATAGAGAGGAATACACATATATTTTTCATTACTGGTGCTTTTAAGGTTATCTTAATATAATTTGAAATTAAAGCCCTTTAGAGGAAATGAAGTGTAGAACTGCATATCCTGAGACTTCTGGAATATACTTTCATGCGAGGGATGGAAATGTGTTTCCAGTTAACGGTGTAACAAAGTAATGAGACAGATTTACATGGCTATGAAATGCACAGTTAAGTCACCAAAACCCTCTTTTCTTTTTTCTCCATGTAGAAAATAACAGAGAGCACATTTTGAAAATGATGGTAATTACAGCTTTTCTGCAGCATTTTACCTTCTTAGTGCAGTACCCAAAGGAATAGCAATGGGTATTTGGGCTCTGTTTTTGAGATACATTTGTTTTAATGCATGTATAAGTTGTTGCAAATCTAATTTCTTGTAAGGATGACAAAGTTACATAGTTATGTTGAGTTGAAAAAAACACCAAAGTCCATCAAGTTCAATTCCTCCAAATGAGCCACAGTGCACATATATACACATTAGAGGTGTGTGGGTAGAGAAAATCTCATCCTGCACTAGACCCTAAACCGCCCCTTCCCAACCCGTGTCCGCCGCCGCAGTGACATCACAAAAGGTGAGGTTGCAGGTGCGAGTCTAGAAATTTAGGGGCCAGAAACCAGCAGTACTAGGTCACAGGAGGGGAGAGCAGGAGAAGAGCTCAACCTGGACCAGCCCACAACCCTAAGATTTTGTGCAGGAGCCATCCTGAACCTGCCCGACCCAAGGTTTACCTGCACATCACTAATACATATGCTCATATACACACGCTCATAACAACCTATCTATATACTCACATAAACTATATACGTATACCAATATCTATACTATTTATAGATTATAGTTTCACAAAAGCCTATGATATTATGCTTGTTCAAAAAATCATCCAAACCTCTTTTAAAGGCATTGATAGAATCTGACATCACAACCTCACTGAAATATGTTCTTATGAAGCAGATTATCTACTGTATATATGATCATTTAACATGCACTGGAAAATATTCACCCCAGATTGAAATTATACATGAATACGTTTATTTGTTATAATAAAGAATATTTATTTGCGTTCTGGCAAAACAAGTTCATATATAAAAATGCAGTCACATTATATGACCATGTTAAATGTATAGTTCCCAACATCCCCAACAAAATGTCAAGTACAGTATCATAGGTTTCTGGAAGCAATTGATAGGTATCCCAACTTAGTATTGAGAAATTCTTTTTTTTTTGTTGTTGCTGAAACATGGCTGAACGAGTCACATGACTGGGCAGTAAATATAGGAGGCTAAATTTTGTTTTGGAGGGAATGAGAGAATAGAAAAGAATTGGGGTATGTCTGTTTGTTAGGTACAATTTTACCCAATATAAAGGAAGGAGTGATGGTAGAAACATATTTTTTTAAAGCAAGCACAGATTTTCATATAAAGAAAAACACATTTATTTCTTTGATAAATGAAGTTCTAAAACTCTTCAAGCCCCTGCTGCTATCAAACATTAATAATCATTGTTCTTCCCACTCAAATGCCGTTTGAAACAATTAGGAATTTAAATAATGTATGCCATTGATGATTATTACATTTATCACACTGACATTTTATTTAAATGCAGTTTTTTGATTGGTACATAATTAAGTAATTCTGGCAAAACTATCGTGGTTACAGGCTTAAAGGAGAAGGAAAGGGTAAATTTAAGTAGATTTCTATCATAAGTCTGGTGCACTCATAACTTACAAAGCGTAGTTAATGCTTTCTCCCTGGTGTCCAGAAGAGGGAACAGCGCTCTGCAGAGAATGTAGCTTTGAACTCGGGTGACGTCAGTAATTATCAAGGCAGCTTCCTCCCTGCCGCCGGAGGCAGCCGCGAGGCCCTTTGGGCTCAATTGCAGTTTAATGTGCATGTCTCAGAGCAGCCTTTCAGCCTTTGACCCCTGTAACCACGCCTCCCAGCCAATCATATTGCAAGCTAAGGAGATGCACGATTGTTTATTTTTTAATTATACTGTGAACAGCTAACAGGCAGCTTCAAGCGCTTGCGGTTCGCTACGGGGGGACAAAACATTTTTTAAAAGCAGACTAAGGTGAAATATGCAGCCCGAGCATTAAACATCGGTAGACAGTGGAAAATACTTACTGTGTACGCGCTAACAGTTATTGCGCGCTCTTGCTGCTAGTGAGCGATTTGTCACATATGATGAGGTCGGGGGAAGGTTTTTTTTGGCGCATGTACATTACTAATGTAGAGGCGAAGGAAGTCTCACATCCTTTAGAAAGATGGCCGCCGTGTTCTACAGAAGCAGAGCAGAAGATCAAACTTAATTTTCTGCTTTTCTATGTGCAATGGAGGGAAGAAAATCTACAGATTAAGGACATCAATGTGAGTCCTATAAAGGGAGGTAGTGCTTGAAATTTACCTTTCTTTCTCCTTTAATTGCACAAGTAAAATATTCTCACGGTGTTAGAATTTGTTTTCCTTTGCATTACTGTTGGCTTGGAATTTTACTTATCTTAATCAAAGACAGCATTTCTATAACGTATAGGGCTTGGTAAGGAGGAACTTCTTAACTAAAGTACCTTTATATAGTCTGCGGATTGTAGTGCAGTCCACCAGTAGAGACTTGTGGGTGGGGTTTGAGGCTGGGGCTTTGTTGTATTTATACAGTTAAAGAGCTTTCCATAACTGTGATTGTAGCTAAGGTTGGGCTTTCCATTCACTACCTTGGACCAACAAATTTGGGATCTCTGATGCCTTCAAAGGTGTACCATGGCATCATGGAGCCACATGTACTTCTTGAATAATAAACTGTTGAAAAATTGAGTCCCCACTGGCCCCCCTCCCTGCTTCCCCCCTGCACAGTCTTACCCTTGAATTCTGTCCCCTCTAGAAATAGTGACCACACATGCTGAATGAAAGTAGCGGAGCTCACCGGTGCCATCTTTGGTAATCTTTGTGTCTTCTTCCTCCCCTTGGGCAATTTCCATCTCTATCGGCACATGAACCGGAAGATTGCTCCAACTGCGCATGCGCCAATACACCGCTCACTTCACAAAGATTACCGAAGAGAAGAAGATGGCGCTCGTGAGCTCCGCTGCGCTCACTCTGCACTGGGTTATCACATTGAGCTGCAGCAATCTGCAAGGTGAGGGTAATCCCCCCAAAACATCTACTTTGTAATCTTGATTTAACGCTGCTTCATGTGAAAGTTATGTTCCTCTAGTTTAAAGGGGTGGCCACTGGTGCAGTGTCCTCTTTATAGGAAAAAAAGATTCCCTGCAATCTGTCTATAATGCCTTCTTGATTTAAAGCTGCATCCAATGACAAGATGTTTCCTAAACATTTGCACAATATCTAATCAATACAAGTGTTGTTGTTGCAAAGCCATGGACCTAAAGGGCTGTTTCTCCCCAATGTAGAATCTCATGTTTAAAGAAACAAGTGGTCTTTTTGTTATTTAATATGTTGGAATTAGGATCTTCTTAACTAATATTTGAATTAAAACATTTTTTACAAATCAAAATTTTCACAGGTTTTTTTGACGCTATAATAAAAATCTGAAAGAGTTGCGGCGAAAAAAGTTTGACTTTTTCAGGGATTTATTATGCAACAAAACTGTGACAAATCCAAATATAAAAATACTCCTGCTAAAACCTGTCAAATCATGTAAAAGTCAACAGCAGATGTCCCTTTTACAACTGGAAGATCTTTCTTTGATTCGTGGTTTTAGAGGTTTTTGGGTGTTTTTGATGCTGGCTTTTGTGCATCAACATGAATTATTAAATTTCATGACAGTCATGATTTTAGAGACGTTAATTATTACCTTTAATAAATATGCCTCTAAATGAAACCAGTAGTATTGTTTTGCCTGCAGCATGGATTTATGCAGCTTAGTTAGGATCAAGTACAAGAATTTTTTTTTTTACAGTGAAAAAGAAACTTATGTTTAAAAATTAGAATGATTCGCTTAAAATGGGAGCGGTCCTTCCCATAATTCTGAACCTATACCTATATTACTCTTTGAAGCTTTTGTGAGAAGATTGCCCTGCTGTGTAGCAGTCATGAGTTTTCTCTTTTTCTCTTTGAAGTCTCTAAGGGCACACTTATTTGTATAAGTGTTTGCACTTAGTCACATGCATATAATGATATTGCTTTGCTCTCTATGTGTTTCTTGAAGCATTTTGCCAACTGTAGACTGGGACCTCAATTAGTTTGTAAAGTTTTAAGTACTTGCAAATTCTTTGATGCCAGTCTCAGAGCCACTGGTGTTTATTTTCATCAAATAATTTAAAATGTAAAAATGGATTCCTTTTTTCTCTGTAATATTAGAACATTATTTGTACTTGATCCTAACTAAGATATGATTTATTCTTATTAGAGGCAAAACAATACTATTGGGTTTATTTAATGGTTGAATGATTTTTTAGCAGACTTAAAGGAGAATTCAACAGTAAAGTAAAAAAAAAAACCCCTACACTACATAGAACCCCCTCCCTCCTCCCCCAGCCTAGCTGCTACCACAGGGAAATGCCCCTAACGCTTTACTTACCACTCAGTGCAGATTCTGTCCAGCGGAGTTCACGGCAGCCATCTTCCTCTCTTTGCTACTCTTTGGCAAGTAAGTACCGTATCACATGCACAGTCGGATATTATGTTTCACGACATCTACGCATGCAGCGAAAGTCACGGAAATTGCAGAAACACTGTGTGTAGGGTAGGGGGGTAGGTTTTTTTTTACTTTAATGGTTGAATTCTCCTTTAAGGTTTGGAGATTGAAATAACAGTAATAATCCTTATCCGGAAAACCCACAGGTCATGTTCTTGTATTTAGATGTCTACTTTTTATTAATTGCTTTTATTTTTCTCTTAGGTATTTAGCTGTTGGGACCCATATGTAGGGACCCATAGGTCTGAAACCACATGGTGAAAATCTCCTGTTTGTGCAGCTACAGGGTCTCCTAGGGTCTTGGGAGGGGCTGAGCCTTGTCCCTGTGCGGCATGCTAGCAGATACCGAAGTGTGTCACAAGGTGTCGCTGCTGCACCACTTTGGTATAAATAGGAGATGCCATGTGCTCACATTATTCCTACTTTCACTTTCATGGAGAGAAAGTGGACAGAACTCATGCAAAGATGTTGGGGGCTAAAAGGAGTTTGATAGCCCTGCAGGCTGATGCAGGGTACTCTAAAGCCTGGTAAGCTCAACCATGCAGGTTTGGTGCTGAGATGGACATCTTGTGTGCTCGTGCTATGGAGAGTGCTGGGAGCTGTAGTTCTTCAGAGGAGGAATTCTGAGTGCTCGCGCTATTGACAGTGCTGGAAGTTGTCGTGTAAGAAATAAAGGTGTTTTATTTTTCCCATTTATGGCTTTCCATTGCAGTTCAAATATCCCACGTCCCCTGAAGTGCAGACTTGTCTTCCTTTCAAGCATCTTGGCATCTCCTAACTTTGTGTTATTGGTACTGTGGCACCAGATCAAGGACACTGGTGGGCTGATTTATCAACGTTCACATTTTTCTGTTAGAACTCATGAATTTTAATTTCAAATGAAGTTCATTTAAAGTAGAAAAAAATTTGATAACTACAGCCCTGGGTATCATATATACATCTGTGCATGTGAGCTGCACAAAGACATTTTTTGTATTCCATCTATAGTTGACTTTAACTTCTGATTGCATATATATTAATATTACAAAAATTCAACATGGCATTTTTCCTTTTTTTTAAGAAATGTGCTTCTACAAGTAGATTTTAATGAAATGTTTTATAGCTTTGAGGGATCCATATTTACTGCAGACAATGCTCCCTGCTGCTGCCTGTGTGTACTTTGTGTCAATATTAATCTGGACTGTAATTTCCATTTCAATATCAAAACCTCAAAAACGGCTATTTACATGTATAATATGCTTCCTGCTGGTGCTAAATTGTGTGACCTATGGGTGTTTTGGGACCTGAAAGAAATTGTGTGTAAGTAATTGACTGGCACAGACTGTGTACAGAAAAAAGGCTGTTCAGCAAAGATTACACTCGCTTTAGTTTAGTGGCTTGAAACAATGAAGATGCAATGTGGAAAACAATTCCAGTTTCAAATATAACAAACTTTTTATGCTAATATTCATTTCAAAAATAAATGGCAAATAAAGTCAGTTTTCTCATTGCTGAAAGGTTATTCAAGGAACTGTGAGTAAATATGTATTTTGCCAAGCAGGAGCCCATACACATGGGTGTTTTGAGATTTGCCTGGTATTGTTAAGGGTTAACTGTACTCCAGCAACATCAAGTTTGTGTTCTTGAAGAAATATTGCTTGATAAATCTTTCCCAGCTCTTGACGGAAAATCATTAAGAAAAGTGGATGAATATGGCAGCAACATATTCATCCACTTATGCTTTTTTAAAGGAGAAGGAAAGGCTAAAATTAAGTAAGCTTTATTAGAAAGATCTATATAAATACACCAGTAAACCATCAAAGTAGTGCTGCTCTGAGTCCTCTGTCCTTCTATTGTGTATACTTGGGCTTCTGTATCAGACTTCCTGTTTTCAGCTTAAACCTCCAGGGCTAGGGCTTGAGCATGCTCAGTTTGCTCATCTCCCCCTCCCTCCTCCCCTCCATGCTGTAATCTGAGCCCAAAGCTATTAGAGAGCAGGGAGAGACTCAGACAGGAAGTGATGTCACACCAAGCCAATATGGCAGTTGCTATTCTAAACAAATAGAGAACACTTCAAGAGCCGTTTACTCAGGTATGGTAAAGCATTCTGCAGAATAAATATAGTGTTACAGCTTGCACTATTGTGGCTCATCTATTGGCAATAAACTGCTTCAGTAGCTTTCCTTCTCCTTTAAAGAGTTTAAATTGCCGCTTTGCTGGTTTTTATTTGCACAAAACACAATTTTCAGCCCACTGGCTTTACATTGGGGATCACATACACTTCACATAAACAGTCCTGCTTCACACCCTCACTGGTGTACAAGTTCACTCAAGTTTTCCTTTAGCCCTCACTGGCTTTCAGCAGACACAAGTCCCAGAATGCTCTCTGGGACACACTCGAGACACTCTAGTCTCCTGGAAGAGGTTTCTCTTTTCCTCTCCATTCCTTTGGAGCTCTCTCCAACACAGGGGGATCACTCTCTTTCCCAGGTGCACACAAACTTTCCCTCCACTCAAGGAGGTTCTCTCGTGACTCCTCACCTTCCTCCAATTCAAGGAGGTCTCTAGGGGGAAGCTCTGAGGTGTTGCTCCACACCTCCTATTAACTACACTTTATTAGCTAATTACTTAGCTACCTACCTAGCTTAGGCAGCTGCAAACCCTTACTGGAGTAAGGAATGGAAGCCACCCTGCTCTCTTCCATCCACTCCAGGGACCCATAATACAGCTTTTACTAAGTCAGTTCACAATTTAAACAGCTTGACTAGCTGCAGCAATACATTTTTCCCTGGAGTTTTTATTTCACCAGCCTAATGCTGGTCAGTTGTACTTTTAAATTGCTGGCTCATTTCTAAATCAGCCATTTAGATGAAATCTGCCAATGACTGTGTTGGTTGCAGCAAGAAAAAAAGTTGGAAAAATATTTTTTTTAATATATATAAATATATAACTTTACAAAATATGCCCAAACAATATGTAAAATTAATAATAACAAGATTTATTAAATACCCATCACATTAAGGGGCCCATTTACTTAGTTCGAGTGAAGGAATAGCATTAAAAAAACCTTTGAATTTCAAATGATTTTTTTTGGCTACTTCGACCATCGACTACGACTGATCCTCGATATTCGACCATAAGTAAATCTGCCCCTTAGTGTTTTTTTTTATAATAGGACAGTTCTATTTCCCCTTTAAATATATTCATAAAGAGTCATTCATATTACATTTTGCTTATAGATGTGCATCCTCTGCAAAAGAGGCAACATATGGAAATGTTAATCTCAGCACGTTGCAATAAAAATGTAAATAGAAAAGTATTTCAATAATTCATTTTCATGCACTCATTTTTTAGCCATTACCTTTTTTGCACAGGGCTTGAGCAGTAAAACATATATTTACATTAATTATTTCTAACATTCCTCGTTTTTAGATACGATTGGCCGTTCATCTTTTGTTTGCTGTTTCAGCGCAATATATATATATATATTCTGTGCTGCGCGATTATAATAAAATGTGTCTAGTACCGAAGGGTAAGGTTGGATAGCCTGTAAGCCAGCAATTTGTGAGTCTCTTTTTTTATATATATTTATGAATATAAGTTCAATTTTATTCACGCTTTCAATGTAATAAAAGTGCCGCCATCCATCTGGTGTAAATATTAAACATTAATATAGGTACAGGCTACAATTGTGAATATTCACAAGAAGCTAATAATTGCAGAGGTCAACACATGATAAAATCATTTCAAGCCACTCAGCTATATCATGAAACATGAGAATATCTATTTAGCCCATTGGCTCACAAGAGGCATTGCATTAAACCCTAAGTGCTGCTGAATTAATTCTGTTTCAATATTCGTATGTATTGCACGTTAAATTTGGTTACATAAGATGTCAAAACTGCTTAATTAAAGGGATTCTGTCATGATTTTTATTGTATAGTTTTAATTTCTAAATGCCATTGTTTCACTGCAAATAATTCACTCTACCATGTAAAGTGTTTTTACTGACCCAACATGTATATATTTTTATAGTTGTATTATTTGTGTGTAAGCAGCCACCTCAGGTCATTTTGTCTTATCCTGTGCTTTCAGAATGCCAGCACTTCATGATGAAACTGCTTTCAGATAAGCTATTGTTTCTCTTACTTGGGGACTGATTTATCAAAGGTCGAATGTTAGAGGTTTTTTTTTACCTTGAAAAAACACCTTACCCACACGTCAGTGTGACGTCATCACTCCCCTCTTCCCGCCACTGGGGGTTTATAAGGTTGGTATTTGTTTGTATGTGCACTTTGAGAAAGGCTAGACTGCTAGCCGAAACTTTAGTTGTTCGTTTTTGATCCATTAAACACTTTATTTTCTTCATAAGACCTGTGATATATATATATATATATATATATATATATATATATATATATATATATATATATATATATAGTTCAGGCTTTGGTGCACTCCAATCCAGCAGAGTTTTACTGCCTGGGTGCTGTCATATATAGTGCAGAAAGTCGTGTTCCAAGGAATGACGCACTCCAGGACTTCATAATGAGATCAAGCAAAGTGAAGTTTATTTGTCAACGTTTCGGTCCAGTCTGGACCTTTTTCAAGACATATATATATATATATATATATATATATATAACAACACTATCCACCTGGAGCACTCCAAAAAATATGTCAAATGCCTGGGTGCAGGTTATATAATATACATCCAAATTGCAAAGAAACAGCACTCCCGGTCTTCTGAGCCGGCTTGAGTTAGGAGCCGAAACGTCAAAATAAATATGATTTGATTTTTTCACCTTAAAAGACCTGGAGTGCGGTTTCTTTGCTATTTGGATATATATATATATATATATATATATATATATCTTTTCATGATGTATGCAGGTCCAAATGTAAACAGTGGCAAAAAGCATTTCAATTTGAAAATGTATTAAAAAAAAATCCGCTCCAATAAAAGTGTATAACAAAACAGAAAGCAAAAGATTATCCTAAATTATTATGAATAATAGAACAGACCAGGGCCCTGTGTATATTCTCTAGTTCCCTTTAGGCTTGATTCACTAACTTCACTAACTCGCACTGATTTTTAAATTTTAAACTAGGCAATACTGTAGAGTGTTAACAAACACGCAATATTCTTCAAACTGAACTCGGTGAAATAATAGAATGTCTTTGTATTCATGTATTCATATGACATTCATATGTCATATGTCATTTCACATACAATATAGAGGAAATCTACCTAGACAAATGAACACATTTTGGTATGTTAACATTCAGGTCATTGGTTTCAAATAAAGTATCCTGAGATGTAAGACAAATAAGAAAAATCCTATTTTCCTCTTTGTCATATTTATGCAGTCAAGAGAATTCATAACCAGACCACCTATTTACTATGAATCAAATTTAATTTTTTTCTATGAATCTCCAAATAATTGTGGTTTTCTAATTTTTTGAAAAGCTCTAAAAATTCAAGATTTAATAAATGTAAAAACCACAAAAACCACTAATACAAAACTTCACCAGATAAAACTTGTGAAAGTCCCATAGAAGTCAATGGGAACTGTGCTGATCCTTTTGGACCGCTTTAAATCAATTCGGACTTTTAGAAGATTTCGTATTTCCTTTTCACTATGAACAAGTGGTAATTGTAATTTTTAACGCATTATTCAGTGTAATTTTCCATTCTAACTTTTTTATTCGAATTTTCAAATAAACATCATGACATTCGTGTTTTAGAGTTTGCAAATCGTGGTTTCAAAAGACCTAAAACCACCAAATTCCGACCTTTGATAAATAGGCCTCCATATCTAAGCATTTGCCATGAAGAGGAAAAGAACAGTTTAGAAGCTAAGTCTAGATGAGATTAGACCCACAATCAAAGACATTAACAGAATCAGCAACATCACAACATCACCCAGCAGGACATTCCACAACATCACTGTCCTCACTGTATGGAAAGTTCCGTACCTCCCAACATTTTAGAAATAGAAAGAGGGACAAACACACACCAACATTTTTTTGATCACACCCATTTTTATGGTCACACTCCCTAATTACCATGTTCATTTTACAAAATTTGGCAGCTTATGAAAGTTTGAACACATTTCTGTGTTTTTTATGTGTTATTACAGTTTTGTTAATGAAGGTGAATTGCCCTTTAAAGGAACAGTAACACCAAAAAATTAAAGTGTTATAAAGTAATGAAAATATCATGTAGTTTTGCCCTGCACTGGTAAAACTGATTTGTTTGCTTCAGAAACACTACTATAGTTCATATAAACAAGCAGCTGTGTAGCGATGGAGGAAATTGAAAAATGGCTATATGGCACAGGTTAGATAGTGGATAACAGATAACATTATGTATTACAGAGCTTATCTGCTATCTGCTGTGTAACCTGACCCTTTTCTCCTTTGAATGGCTGCCCCCATTGCTACACAAACACACCAGTTTTACCAGTGTAGGGCAACACTGCATTATATTTTATTACTTTAAAACACTTTTATTTTTTGATGTTACTTTTCCTTTAAGCTGCAAATCACACCCAAGAGTGCTTATCTTAAATTGTTACAAAAGTACCTAAGTGCACTTACCACATAGTCTGGGCTTTCTGCTAAAAGCCAATTAAGTTAGAAACTTTGTATCTTTTTCTGGCTGTTCAGTGCAGGAGATCAAAGTAGGGTCCATTTTTTGGAACCCGTACCTGACATGTTCCCGCAACCTGGAATCCTCAACCTGCATCCTTACCCATTTGGACCTGCTACGCGACCCGCAAGTACCTTATCCACAACCAAGACCCGCGCGACCTGCTGACCATTAAGAATCAGGAAGTCATTGTAAACCGGAAGTGACATAATCGGACGTAGGTGTGATCAGAAAAAAGGAGTAAAAATCGCTATTGAGAAGACCCGCGGCCCAACCCACAAACCCGCAAACCGGCAGAACCACCGACCCACGTCTATACCCGCACCCGGAACTTCCACCCGCAACCCGCAGAGTACCAAAGGTTTTTGCGGGTAACCCGCGGGTACCCAACCAGCTGCAGGACTCTAGCCCACCATCACTGCTAACCCTAGCATATGCCTGCCTGCCACTACTCTATGCATACTTTTTACACACCTTATTTTATTAATTTTAAACTTTTTCACTTTTATTTGTTCTTGCACACAGCTAACACTCTAATGTGCAAGCACACACGCCATATTTTGGCATTCTTTGGGCTTTTTATTTGTTTTTTATAAAAACTATACATATTTGGCGTTAGCATCTTCGGGAGACAAATGTGTTGTTTTTTGCACATAAAATTATATAGGCTTCTGATGTGCCTCTATATTATGAAAATATAATTATTTTTTTCTTTTCCAAGTCTTCAGAAGCTTATGTCTTGAAATTACACAGTGAAATTTTGAAAGCTTAGACTGTCCTAAAAGAAACAAAACTATATATACTAGTATATACTTTTAAAAAAAAATGTATTTGTTTGTAATGCAATAATTACGCACACTTCGCTATTTATTTTCAGATCAGGTGCTTTTGGGTTCCAGCCCTAATAGTTCAACTGAAATAGAAACCCTGCTCACACTGAACTCTAATATTTATTATGATATTTTGGTGTCTCTTAGGGCACCTACATCAATCAAGTGTTCCGGATTTTTATTATCAATCATACTGATTTATTATTAATTCATGAAAAGAAAATTGGTCTTTTGTGCCTAAACTGCATAAGTAAGACAATGATAATTGGAAAATCTATAGGATGTCTGCAAATAAGGAGTGAATCAATCTCTACATTTTTACTGTATGTTCGTTTCTAAAGAAAATGAATACTTGTAGGTGGTATTGGTAGTGTGCTGATACTTTTGCTCAGCTATTCAAATTACCATCTAATTACCATTACTGCATTAATAATAATTCCTATTAAATTGCACTGGGAATTTTATTTGCGCAGCTTTATTATGAGTAAATGGAATGCTCTTACAGGCACCATCTCGAATTAAACCTTTGTTCTGTTGGGATTTTACGCATATATTTAATAGATGCCTCTTTAGTATTTTGCATTGTGTCTTTGGATGAGCTTTGCAGCAACAGATAAAACAATTAATGGAATGATAGAATTTGGTAAAACAGAAGTAAAACCAAGCAGAGAAGTTAAAATAAACAGGGTAATAAAGTAAGAATCATCACTGACAAAATTCTGACTTTTCTGACAAGATTACATTTCCTTGAAGAGTTGATATTGCATATGAATGTGAAATATTGAAATTAGTAATGGACAGGGAATTTCTAGGAATCTCATTTTGGTCGGTAGGTAAATACTGCAAATATATTGGATAGGATATATTAAGTGGAATAACTGGGACCTAGGACTTTTGGGGGTAAAGAGTCTTGCTATAATTTAAGTTCCATGCTTTTATTAATAAAACCACAAGGATTTTTTGCCATAATTGTGGCTATATGCTGGTGTAGAGGGGTGGGAGGAGGGACCCCACTTCTGTGTATATCCCCTTCCTCTAGTCATTTCTTTAGGCAGTCAAACTCAATCTAGGATCCCCTTAATAATGTCAGGTGCTTTTGTAAAGGTAGTATTACCTGGGTCAGCTCTTGGGAGAGACTATTTACAAGGAACTGAACATGTAGTTAATTGTGTTAGTTAGTTGGTGAACTTGTACTGTTTTTCTAGTAAGTCCAAATGTCATCCATTACAGTATTTTGATATTTTCAACATTATTATTATTATTTTACCATCCAGAACATGGCAGCACCTCTTAAGCCAGGTTCCCCAGTTTCTCCCACCAGAAGGTATAGGGGTCCCAGGTTTGCCCAACTGCTAGCAGGTTGGTGTCTTGTGTATGCTGGAGCGTGGATGTTTTATTCTACAATAGTGTACCAGAAAAGGGTTATACTAACTTAATTAAAATCAACTACCATCAATGTCTTATTACAGATGGGTTATTGGCTGTCAGTAGTAAGTAGGTATGAGCACATATGCTGTATAGGGTCTGCCTTGCATCATTAACAATATACTCAAACAGCAATGGCAAATTAAAGTAGACTTTTATCTGCTCTTAACAATTATCTAAAAATCTAAATCATTTAAAGCAATCAGTTACATGGTATATACATTAATTCATTTTAATATAACAAAATACTTACTGTATGTAAAGAGAATAAATCACTGCACTGCAAAAGTTACAATACAGGTATGGGATCCATTATCCGAAATCCTGTTATCTGGAAAGCTCTGAATTACGGGGAGGCCGTCTACCATGGACTCTATTTTAATTAAACCACAATCAGAAAAGTATATATCCTTTTTCACTGTAATAATAAAACATTACCTTGTACTTGATCCTAACTAAGATATAATTAATCCTTATTTTAGGCAAAACAATCCTTTTGGGTTTATTTACTGTATGTTACAATAATTTTTAGTAGAATACAGTTCAGAAAATATCCTGTATCCCGAAAACCCCTGGTCCTGAGCATTTAGATAATAGGTCCCATAACTGTATGAGAATGTAAACTTTTCTTACATTCCCACTTAAGGTGCCTATCATGTGTACACTAGAGTCAGTTTCAATAGTAGCAAATTAATCTGCCCAAATGTTTTTAAAGATAGTTTGTTCATTTAAATGAACTTTGCCAGGTTTTTCTTTTAGATCATTAGATCATTCTGTGGCCCTTTTCATTTATTGAGGTACAGAATTCAACAGCTTTATGATTGCCAAATGCTGTAGGTAGGGCTGGGGAGATGTAGGGGCACATTTACTATGGGTCGAATATCGAGGGTTAATTAACCCTTGATATTCGACATTCAAATTTAAATCCTTCGCCTTCGAATATTGAAGTTGAAGGATTTACTGCAATAGGAATGATTTGAAGGATTTTAATTCATCGATCGAACGATTTTCCTTCAATCACAAATTGCTAGGAAAGCCTATGGGGACCTTCCCCATAGGCTAACATCGGTGCTCGGTAGGTATTAGGTGGCAAAGTAGGTGCTTGAAGTTTTTTTTAAAGAGACAGTACTTCGGCTATCTAATGGTCGAATAGTCGAACAATTTTTAGTTCAAATTGTTCGATTCGAAGTCGTAGTCGAAGGTCGAATTAGCCAATTCGATGGTCGAAGTAGCCAAAAAAAACTTCGAGATTTGAAGTTTTTTTCCTTCTAATCCTTCAGTGAGCTAAGTAAATGTGCCCCTTCGTGTAACAACCAAAAAGAACTCAGCCGTTGCTAGTTTTTATCTTCCATAGCCTCTAGGCTAACGCCAATTCCAAATGCTTTATTTGTGTTGCATTATTGGTACAACAATCTCATCAACCAGTCACTAAAAATCATTCTTTGGGCTTCACCACTGAAATCACCTTAGATGAATGTTGCCTGATTTTTGACAGGAATCAAAAGTTAGATTAGGCACTATGGCAAATTTGCTCTCTATTAGGGGCATATTTATCAAAGGTCGAAGTTAAAAAAACGTCGAACTTCGAATTCAAAAAGACCAATCGAATGGAGGTCGAAGTTCTTCTGGGGTCAAAGTGGGCCGAATTTGGCCTACTTCGAATTGTACGATCGTACTTCGAATCGTATGATCGTATTTCGATCTCCCAAACTCTACCAATTGCCTCCATACAGGTTCTAGGAGGTCCCCCATAGGCTAAAACAGCACTTTTGGCAGCTTTTAGGTAGCGAACGGTCGAAGCCTAAGTTTTAAAGAGACAGTACTTCAAAAAAATTCGACCTTCGAATTTCAAAGTTTTTTCAAATTAAAATCGAAGTTGAACTATTCCCTAGTCGAAGTACACAAAAATTAGCTAGAAAATCGAAGTTTTTCAATTCAAAACTTCACCTCGACCTTTGATAAATCTGCCCCTTAGTGTTGAGTAAATAAATTTGGCAGGCATGGCTTTGCTGCCGCTGCAAAAAAAGAAAGAAAGAAAATTGTCATCAATTGCTTTTGGACAAGATAGTAAAAATTGTCACTCGCATCAAAAATTGTTGCGCATCAAAATTATTTTGATGCCCATTGACTTCAATGTGTTTCGCAAATTTTTACAGTTTTGTTAACTTTTCCACCGTTTCGCAAATTGTTCGGCAAAGCGAAATGGGACAGATTTGCCCATCACTAACCACTAGATACAGCCACCCCTTTTGTCAAGACTTACAGTAGATACAGTATATCATACTATGACAGCATGTCATTAATAAACAGCACTTTGCCTTGAAGCAAAGTAAGAAACTTATTTAATAGGGCACTTTATCAAGGGTGGAAGACCCGAAAGCATCCCTGAGCCAGGGCCGGAACTAGGGGTAGGCAGAAGAGGCAGCTGCCTAGGGCGCAATGATTGAGGGGTGCTGGGCAGCTACCTCTTCTGCCTACCCCTAGACCGAACCCACCTGGAAATCTGTTTGCAATAAGCGATGCACGCTCGAGTGGCGTTTCGGCTCACGTGAACGTCTTTACTGCACATGCACGCCGGGACGCCTTTACTGCGCATGCGTGAGTGACGGGGAAAAAGGAAGGGGCGATCAGGTTGGCTGGGCTGCCTAGGGCGCCCGGCCTGCTTGGCCCGCCTCTGCCCTGAGCACAGCTAATTTGCTATACTTCTTGGTTCATGTTTAACTTGATCCTTTAGCTGAGAGTAGGGTTTATTGCCATACTTAGAGGCACACAGAGATTGGAACTACAAACACATAATTTAATAATTAGATGAACAAATAGTCTGAGTGCGCATATCAATGACTAGTTGCCAGATGAAACTATTTTCACGTAAGTTATTTACACAAGTTAACTTCTATTGCTGCTGAAGTTAACATTACGGCTTAAGCTGGCCATAGATACAAAGATCCGATCGTACGAATCGGGGGTTCATATGATTTTCGGACCGTGTGTGGAGAGTCCCGTCATTTTTCGTCCGGCGGAGTTCGGTCGATCGGACAGGTTAGAAAATTTCTGTCGGCTGCCGATAATATCTCTGCATGTATTGCCGATCGTACGATTTTCAGTGGGAGACTGTCACCAGCTTTGTCGAACATAGATATTGTACGATTGCTGTCAGGGGCAGAACATCGACTGATCTGTTCTTTAACTACTTTATTTGATCTGACTGGTAAGACATTAATCTGAATGGTTAGTGGAAGGTCGGGAGATGGGGAAGTCCGATCATACGATGATACGATCGGATCTTTGCATCCATGGGCAGCTTTACTCACTGGATAGACTAAGTAGTCCAGGTGATGTTTCCCCAAGTTAGAAGAGGATACAAATCACTCTGTGTCATTTGGGATAAAAGAATATACTTCATTCAGAGTTTTTTTAGATAGCATAGTGCTGTGCACTGTGTGCCGATGCCTTTTTAAACATGACTGTATATAGTACATTCCTATATCCGAACAGAGGAACCATAGTATATGCTCACCTTTACCACTGGGAGATTTGCACACAGGTTTTGGAGCCATACCACCTAAACAGCTCCTGCCTTTAAAGGGGTAGTTCACCTTTTAGTTAACTTTTTTAGTTATAGAATGGCTAATTCTAAGCAATTTTTCATGTGGCCTCTATTGTTCCTTTTTTTTTATTTTTATAGTTTTTGAATTATTTTTTCCAACATCACCGACCCCATCTAAAAATGGCTACAAATGTATTGTTATTGCTACTTTTTATTGCTCCTCTTTCTATCCAGACCCTCTCCTATTCATATTCCAGTTTCTTATTTAAATCAATGCATGGTTGCCAGGGTAATTTGGACCCTAGCTACCGCATAGCTGAAATTGCAAATGGGAAAGCTGCTGAATAAAAAACGAAATAACTCAAAAAACACAAATAATAAAAAATTAAAATCAATTGAATCAACAGAATATCACTCTCGACATCATATTGAACAGCGAAGAACTCCTTTAATAAGCACTTAATAACCCTTACTCCACTGTGTCATGTTGTTATGTTATACCCCAGATACTGTTATCCTCTTCTCCTATGATACAGAAAATAAACTGAAGTCAGGGAAAAGTACAGATGAATTACAACAGAATATAAGTACCTGCGGCAGTTATCGCTGAGATGCTTCAAACAAGAAAGATCTTGATTACATTACAACGAGATATGTTTGCTGTTAATCAAAGAGCTGTTACTTGTTTGATTTTAATTATTACCTCATCCACTCGCCAATTAAATGGTGCAGGTGCTCTGTTTAAGTGGAAGACTGCAGATCTGCTTAACTTCATGCATTGATTAATATCTCATTTCCATGAATCAAGCAAAGAGCTAATCAAACTTTAATATGCTGATTTTTTTTGGTCTGATTAGTGACACACTCATCACTTTAGAAAATTGCGTCTTGAAAAAGATGTCACTATATAAAATGAAGAATCCAGTTTTCGCTCGCACAACCCATGTTATACTTTGTAGTTAAGACCCGATAAATGTGCTCAGCTGTTGTAATAAATCTCAGTAACAGAAAACGGTATATATTGGCATAGATGATATTTTGAATCTGTATCTTTTTTATTGCAGTTACATTTCACTTGTTCACTTACAAATACATAACATTTTAAAGCCTCGCTAGTGTGCTTACTGTATAGGCAATAAAATAATAGAGTACAGGTATTGGATGCGTTATCTGGAAACCCGTTATCCAGTAAACTCCGAATTATGGGAAGACCATCCTCCATAGAGTCCAATTAAAAAAACAATTTCCCTTTTCTCTGTAATAATAAAGCAGTACCTTGTACTTGATCCCAACTAATATAATAAATCCCTATTGGAGGCAAACATATTGCATTTATTTAATGTAATGTAAACGATTTTTTTAATAGACTTATGGTATGGAGATTCAATTGACTGAAAGACCCCTTATCTGGAAATTCCCCAGTGTAGAGCATTCTGAATAACAGGTTCCATACCTTTACCTGTTATATATGCCAATAAATAGGCATTTCTACCTCTGCAGTTTTTTGTCTATACCGAAATAAGCTTTACACACATAAAGAGTTATTCACTTATGCATGTGCAAATGTGGATGCAATTGAAATGTACAATTTGCAATTCTCAGCTTTTCCCCACAATTTCAGCATCGTTACAAATGCAAGGGAGTGTGCAATTGCACTTTAGTTTTGACTCAATTAGCTAAAAATGATCTAAGTTGGGAAGGCGACATTACCAGCACTTCAAAATGATGTCTGCACATGATTCTTTAGCTGCAAGTCTGCTGCATGTATTGGTCGAGGCCACTGAGGCAGCTTGATGGCTGTAACAATTTATACAATGAAGGTATCCATATTCACATGACAGCAACTGTAGAGGTAATGCGCCCTATAGTGTCTATTTTTCCTTAAAGGGGACCTGTCACACAAAAAAAATAATTTCAAATTCTTTTCTATGGTGTTTGTCAACCAAAATAAATGTTACTTACACTATGTAAGTGCCAGACCCCACTACCTCTGACTATATAAAGGTATCAGGGCCCACTGCAATGTGCTATGCATAATGTGCTTTTAAATTTCAGGGCCCGTTGTCTCTCACTATATATTGTGTTGGGGTGTCTGTAAACACTGTTTTTCACTGTATAATGTGCCATTCAATGTACTTTGGGGTGACTGGGCCCACTGCTTATTATTGTATATAATGTGGGTGCACACTAAGGGGCATATAGGTCAAAGAGGGACATCTTTATCAAAAAATAACAGAGCTCACTCTAAAAACTAACCAGAGATTCATTTAAATGCAAGCTGCATGCCTTTATACATGTCAGTGCAGTCGGCAATGCACATCTTAGTTTGCAGGATATGGAATGAATGAATGTATGTGTTCTCATTTAAATCAGTGAGGTGGAAACCCTTAAAAGGGATGTTAACACATGAATACAAACAAGGCTATATTAATCTTATATTAAATTGTGGTTTAAAAGATAATTTTCTGCCCCACGCATGTCAAGAACATGCCCCCTACATGTCGTGACCCCATATCATCAACCCACCCCAAATGACGCTGTTCCAGAGCCATTTACTAAAACAGTTTCTCTCACACACACAGTGTCAATGTAAACATGCTTTCTCTGAATGAATAGAAACTTAGTAACATGTATAAGGCTGCAGCTGCCTGAAAAGCATAGAGTCAATAGTTTCTGCTATCCTTTAGATGGGATGCCATAAGCCTGGGTTGATGGGGCCAATGAATTAGATCTAAATCGGGCTCGTTGTTTTTGTACAGAAGCAGCACAAGGGCAGTGTAAAATAAGAATTGGACAGTTCAGTTGCATAAAAAGTACAGAGACATGGGGATAAATTTATGAAAGAGTGAAGCTAGAGATGTCCACAGTCCACTAAAGTGAAATTCCACCACTCTCCATTTATTTCTAAGGGATTTTTTAAAGGCGTATTTATCAAAGGGTGAAAACGGATGGAGAGTGGCGGACTGTGGAGATCTCTAACTTCACTCTTTGATAAATATACCCCATAGAGTGCAGATGCTATAAGGAAAAACTGTGATATCCAATAGAACCTAGGACTATGGGGCACTGTATTTCTACCGTGGGAGGCTCAAAAGCTACGCTAGCTAGTTTCTTCTCAACTGCCTCAAATTATACATGAAAAAGCAGCAGGCTTCATCAACTGCAGGAACTGGATCATGTTTCTTTTAAGTATTCAGTGTCATACTGAGCCAGTGGGACACTGGGAAAAACCCCAGTGGTCCCTTGTTGAGAGACCTGCTCTCCCGATCGGCTGGTCCATAGAGTACAGGTGTTGCACCGTTCTTGCATGCGCAGCACCATTAGCGCATGCACATGGAGCAACAAATTACACTTACACGGATGGGAGCTTGGAGGTCTGGAGGGGGCCCCCGGTGACTGCCAGGAAGGCCCTTCACATTGCAGCCCCGATGGGCCCCCAATGCTCCAGTCCAACCCTGTATTGGGCCGCAATCATGGAGAGACAGGTTGGAGACTGGGACTGCAGAGAAAGGGACAGGGTTTACCACAAAGGAGTTGTAAGAGAATGTTTTTGGGTAGGTTGTTGTTGTGGTCGGGTAGGGGAAAATATGAGAAAACAAGCACTCTCACATCCAGAACTTACTTCCCCAAGGATGTGCAACCACCTAAACAGGTTATCAATTCCTAAGTCCATAGGCCGAAGAGGAGTTTTTACAGACTTTCAGGTCAAACTCCACCTGTCAATCCATAACTTGGTTTTACCTTTGAAGCTTCTCCCCATCTCCTGTTTTGGGGTCTTGCCCATTGCTTTTGTTGTTTTATGCTAACTGCTGCCCATTGCTAACTGGAGAATATCCTCCCTATCTGTCCACTGCCAACAACATGGATTTGTTTCCATATTAAAGTCTCTAAAGTAGCTGAAATATTTGCCTAGCTATATATTGGTTCAGTTGTATTCTTGTTTATAGACTGCCACTGTGTGTGTCTTGTCTGCTCTTAGTCATAAAACTTAACATACAGTATGTTCATCATTTATAATGATGTGACTGCCCAAGTTTTTACACAGTGACTGGAAATTTTAAGATTCTGTAGATCCATTAACGTAGGGGTGGTGGTGGGATTTCTTAGCTAGCTTCCATAACTTGACAGATCATCATGGCAGTGTGTTAATAAAACAATAACTAACTGTCAGCTGCCGTCTAATAGCTTTATGCCTCCCAAGATTGTAATTATGTGTATATATATCTATACTGTCAGCTTGTTAGTTAGTGTTGTACGCTATATTTTACATTTTGCTATTGTTTTAAATGAGCAATCCAAATTTTATGGTGAGTGTTTACCACTCTAAGCCCAAGAGCTAAACATACATATAGTATATAACCAGAAAATATTGTAATTGTGATTTGATTGTTCGTTATATTTGCCATGCTAATGAACACCTTTTATTCTGTGGAATATAGCACTACATCATGTACAGTTTTAGTAGCTAAATGCACATCTGGACAAGGAATACAGGTAATGAATGCTGGCAAGCCAAAGAATGGAATATCATATTTAGAGTATATATATATATATATATATATATATATTTCTAGTGTGGTGCAATGCAATCTTCATTCATACCTGTGATTTTAAAGCCTCTGCAGCAAGTTTTAATAAGCAAGCCATCTGTTGTTATTTTGTTATTAATGAGACAGGTTTGACTACTGTTACTATAGGTAGAAACTGCAGCTATATCATTTATTTTCTGACAAGCCATGTTAGTGCTTTAAGAACCCAGTGAGTGCTGTTATAGTTTATTTTAGAAAGAAGAAACCTTTGAGAAAAGCCCCCAGACAGCCAATTGTGCTGGATTGACTCTTAAGCAATCTGTGCTGTTTTTATGTGCTTCAATCTGTTGAACAGGTTTTCCCATTGTCACAGCAGAGGCTAAATTACTGTTTATCAACATGGGAAATGTTATCTTTAAAAGAGTAAAGTAAGTTTTCCTTTTACTTCCATGCACTAGCAACAGACTGACCTAATATTCTTGATAATGATCCAATACACGTAATCACTGGAAGTAGATGTTATTAGATATATTTATTCATATTGTGTGTGACTTCTGCGATATTTAAACACTGTACTTAACAAACCCCCCCCCCCGCCAATTCTCAGGACTAAAATGTACCTTCTATATCGCCAATGGCAGCTTAGAAAATTACTATAATCAAGTGCAATTTACAGAAATGGTGGTCATAACCTTTCTTAACAGCTATACTCATCAACTATAGACATGTATGGAGATAATTCCCAGGCAGTAATTAAAACTGCACATATACCAGCATAACATGCCATCATCAGTATGAAGCAATCTCAAGAAAAGTAATGATAAAAAGTCAAAAGAAATAAAATCAAGAAAATGGAAGTGCTCTATTCTTACTCAGCTAATTTCTATATTACCTTTGCCTTAATTCAACACTGTTGTTTGTTTTTCAGGTATTCATGCAGATAAGTGAAATTGCTGGCGTGACCCACCCATGGTCACAGGGTCTGCCCTTACTATTAATACATCACCGGCAACGATAAATGTGATGCTTTTGAAGAAACCTCTGCACTTTGCATTCCCTGATGCTATTTCGAGCACCAAGTGTTGGGTTTTTAATGCAGAGATCTGCAACCCCATGTGCATTTGTGCCCAGGGGATTGATAAAAGTACCCCTAAAAAGTCAGACATCAAATTAGGGGAATTTAATGCAACTTTTTTCTGTATATTAAAATTCATAAACCGGGTTTTTATTGTTAGTAATGTGCGGCTCAGGAAATATTCAACCGCCACCCAACCCTGACCTGCAAAACCTTAACCCGCATCTGACTGTAACCTGCAAAATGTTGCCATTGTAGGATCCCAATCCATACCCACGTATTCACTCTCTGTACTTTACTTCTTAGCATGCTTCTGGTTCCAAGACAGGGACTCTTTGGGAGCAGAGGAGGAGTGTACTTCCCTAGTCTGACCCACACTCAACCCTAACCCACAACCCACTCAACCTCGTGGAATGCTGCATGTTTCGTGTAAACCAGCACATCACTAGTTTGGATCATTTCTAATAGGGCATCTATTATACCAGAATTGTTTTATTGCGGACTAATACAGCCCACGCTCTGTAGAGGGAAATAATACAATTTTAGGCAGACAATGCTCCTAGCTAGCGCCAGGATTGCCACCTGTCCAGTTTTGACCAGGACAGCCTGGTTTTTAGAACAGGACCAAAAATGCCTGCCCAGTTTTACAAATAAAAGCAGGACTCCCCTAGATTGATGCAGTGATTGCCATGTTATAGTCCCAACCCCCATGATGCCATCACCCTGTGATGGCACCTCCATGCCACATGTGATGTCACCTACCACCCACCCACACCTGCCTGGCTTTCCAGATGGGGAAAGCTGGCGACCCTATACTATGCATCCACACCAGAAGGAATCTCCCAGTGCATGCAGTATCCCAGCTCGCTCATTATGCACATATGTATGATGAAAGATTAGGAGATTCCTCCTTCATAGTTACACACATCCGTATAATGAATGAACTGGCAAACACCTATTTATTCACATGCTTATCCCAATATAAGCCAGTGTTGGCACCATAGTAATTGCCAGGTCTGGACTGGGAGTCAAAATAGGCCCTGGCATTCCAAGAACTCAGAGGCCCAAATAGTACTCAACCAGCCCACTAATTAGTGATTGTCTATGGGACCTTACAGCAGCCCCTCTGGCATTTGCCAGAACCCACAGATTGCCAGTTAGGACCTGGTAATTGCTAACATTTTTATTTTGGCCTAAAATAGTATTTCTTCCCCAAACTGGCATGCACGCTCATCTGGTGGGGGAAACAATTAGAATGAAAGTTGCCTTTTAAAGAAATTATCATTCAGTATAAACATACAGTATAAGGGTGTAAGTGCTAGCAGAGCTGGGCCAAAAAGCAAGAGCGCAAGCTCCTGGCATAATGCAGAAATGGATAACTACTGCATTAAAGACATGCCAGTTGCAGAAATTAATGAGAGTGGCCCAGGACAGCACAGTCTGGCACTGGTTTTACTACTGAAGAACGATGTTACAGAAGCAGCTGATTTACAGACTAGGAGTGAAGAAGCATGCAAAGAAATATGATAAATGGAGCCACTGCTGAAAGAAAGCTGATATTTTTAATTTACACTTTATATATTGGAAAGTTGGTTGCAATTCAACTTTCTTTCTTTCTTTAATCACAACCTTATTTTTGGTTTACATCCTTTTATGTTTACGCAGTCTACCTTCATTTAGTATTCTATTTTGTTTAATGATCAGAAATTACAAAGCGTGTCATTTCAAAAATGAATGTATATTGCAATATTGTAAGTGGTTACAATTCAATTTTATTTCACCATGCAAAAAAAAAAAAACAGATTTGGGTTTCCTTGAATCAGTTAATAGGATAGGGTCTTGTGTATCTGTCTTTTGTGAAAAAGTATATTTTATATTTGGTTAGGCTTTAGCTGTTCAGTAATCAATACGTATAACCTCACAGTCAAAAGTAAAAGCTTACCTTTATGTTTAATGATAGGTTTTGCATTTGCTACATATAAGAAGATATAATAATCCTTCCTATAAACATTTATAAATAATTTTATGCTTTCCGTGATTAATGTAAGCAGTACTTAATAAATGCCTAAAATGACAGAGTGAATTGCTCCCTTTATTATGCAACTCTAAAGCACTTTGAGTGCCACTAAGTGAAAAGTAAAAAAAGATAATTAATGCATTTTCTAGATTAATATTATGACACTCAAGTGAAGTCAAGCCTAACACTTATGTAATCAAATAGCAGTGACATATCCAAGACAAGAAACCCTGGTTATAGGTTCTGTTTTCCATTACATTTTTATTTATAGCTTATGTTTGTGATAACAACTTATGCCGGAAATCACAAGATTTTGTTTGGTTGAGCGGAAAGTTTTGTACTGTTTGCTGGGTACGACAATTAAGTAGCATCTAATCAGTAACATATGCCAACTATAGATGCAAATTTGGCTGTAGTTATAATGCTGCCCACGAAGTACTATATTTTTTAATGAAAAATAAAATCTCAGAAGTGATATTTACAGTTTTTATGTTTTGTGGAATATGCAAGCTGATGAAAACATTGAACATGCCTTTATTACTTGGGATATTGTTTTTTTATGTAGAATACGCTTTATTATACTAGTTATTCATTCTAATCACACTAGCCGAGGATTTATTTGTACACGGTAACCATTCTCTATCCTCATCACAGAGACAATTTGTCCTGTGTCAGTAGGTGGGTATCATATTAAAAGAGGTCTAAACACAAAAAGTATTTCGATGTTAACTTATTTGGAGAGGTCCTCTGAGCACTTTTGCAGTTTTCATACAATTTGGAATTACAGTTGTTCCAGAGTTTTGAGATATTAGCAGTTTTACGCTGCTAATAAGAAACTTTTTGCTCACTGTCAGCTTCCCTAGGGTTAACTGACTATGCAGGCGGAGCTAGCTTAAAGAGAGCTGCTGAGTATGAGAGTACTTAGTAAGCAGAAGCATGCCAAGAATTTAAAGGGCCCCAGCAGTGTTATAGACTCTGTATAAAATCTTCATATGGAAAGCTCTGAAATTGCCATTAGTTATAACAGGTATGGGATTCAGAAACCCAGTATCCAGAAAGCTCAGAATTACAGAATAATTCTAATTTTTAAAAATGATTTCCCTTTTCTCTGTAATAATAAAACAGAACAGTTATGGGATCCTTTATCTGGAAACCCATTATTCAGAAAGCTCTGAATTACGGAAAGGCTGTCTCCCAAAGACGTGTAAGAAAATTCTCACCACCGCACTCCTGTGTATTTACTCCTCTGCTTCCAGTGGTGCTGGGTCTCCGTGAACCCGGCAAGGTTCCTATAGTCAAATGAAGTGAATTACGGATCCGCACACACTATATCTTCAAGCAGATGGGGATTGACCCCAGTTTATTGTGCAACCACAAAGATCAACATTTCGGGGGGTTTAACCACCCTTCATCCTGATGAAGGGTGGTTAAACCCCCCCGAAACGTTGATCTTTGTGGTTGCACAATAAACTGGGGTCAATCCCCGGTGGTTAAACCCCCCCGAAAGGTTGATCTTTGTGGTTGCACAATAAACTGGGGTCAATCCCCATCTGCTTGAAGATATAGTGTGTGCGGATCCGTAATTCACTTCATTTGTCTCCCAAAGACTCCATTTTATCCAAATAATCCAAATTTTAAAAATGATTTCCTTTTTCTATGTAACTGAGATATAATTAATCTTTACTGGCAAAAGCAAAACCAGCCTATTGGGTTAATTTAATGTTTACATGATTTTCTAGTAGACTTAAGGTATGAAGATCCAATTTACAGAAAGATCTGTTATCTGGAAACCCCCAGGTCCCGAGCATTCTGGATAACAGGTCCCATATCTGTAATTTGTTCTTGATCCCAACTAAGATATAATTAATCCTTATGGAAGGCAAAACAATCCTATTGGGTTTGTTTAACGTTTAAATAATTTTTTTAATAGACAATGTATGGAGATCCAAATTAAAGAAAGATCCCTTATCCAGAAAACCCCAGGTCCCGAGCATTCTGGATAACAGGTCCCAGACCTGTACTTTGTACTTGATAATATTTAAGCTAGCACAAACCCAGAACAATTATGTTTGTTAATATTTAAATGTTATTGGAAGCTCTAGGCATGATACTCCATGTTATCCAGGTGTCAAAATTGTTCACTTTGCAAACATTTATTCGTATTGCGGACAAATTACGAATGTTTTTGCATTAGTGACCAATATTGCATAATTATCCATGATTATCTTTCCTGAGATGGCTCAATATACTCAATGTCATTCCCACTATTCAACAAGCAAAATTCTCTAATATCTGTCTTCCACTAACTTTTTGAGGTGGTTCCTAATAGATAATTAATTTTTTTTCCAAAACCCCTAACAAGGATATGGATATTATAATTTTTCCTTTAAACAAATAGGGTAGAGTCATTGCGGAGGTGCTGGTTGATCAGGCAGCAGGTATAGCGACCATGTTCCTCTAGATACTGGGGCATCCTATGCCAACGTTAGACTCTCAGCAGTGCTTAGGATGTCTGGATCGGTAGGGGAAGATGGCAGGATCTGGTTCTGTAGAATACTAAGGGGCAGATTCACTAAAGGGTGAAGTGGCTAATGCTAGTGACTTTTCGGCAGCGTTACCATTCGCATCGACTTTGCAAATTCACTAACAGGCAAGGTGGCAAATTTGCTAGCGAAAGAGGCCGTCACCGTCGTTTGTTCGCACTCTATCTATCTATCGTTACTCCCCAAATCTAGTAAAATGCGGATTCTACTGAACATTACCTCTTTTGCCACAGTTGACTTCACCACCTCAGACCAGGTGAAGTGCTAAAAAGAAGCTACATCTTCCTCAATCTTCTGTCACTGACATTTCATCCTGTGTGCCGAAAATGCATTCAAGTTCCAAAAGTTTCCTTTTTTGAAGCGGAATTGCCTGCAAATAGTCCTGACAAACATTTTTTGGGTACCCAGTTTTCTCCAGACATTTCATAACATATGGAACATTCATTTTACAGTGGGCTCATGTAGAGGGCATTATATTAACGTGCGTCTTTATTAAGGTTCCTTGTACATTTGTAAGAAAAAGTGGTAACTTCAAGCATTTGCACCAACATTTTTAATAAAGACCTCCATACAACTAAATTACCCACCTTATGCAAATTGACATAAGCGCAAGATCACTAGTGAATTTTTGCAGGCAATTGAACGGTAGTTCAATTTCGCTATGAAATGCTCGCACTACTGAAGTAACACTAGCGAAAAGTCGCCAGCGTTCGTTGCCCAGGGCGCAACTTTGCACATATATGCACTAATTAGAATTAGAGTAGTGGTAGCGAATTTTGCGCCTGGCAAAAAAATTTGCACCTGGCAAAGTGGCGATGTGTGTGAAACTGTCGATTGCGCCAATTCGCCCTTTAGTGAATCTGCCCCTAAGAGTTTAGTGACTAGAGTGACTGGGGAGGGAGTGCCTAACTAATTACCCCCCAGTGACTCCACCCTCTTGAAAGACCATGTTTTAGCACAGATGCTAATTCAATGTAGTGGTTTAATGTAACGAAATTGAATAAACTCATTTTGTACTTACGTTTTTGTAATGCCTTTTTCTGAATATATATTTTGGAATGTCTACTTTAAGCATTCACACCATTACATTCAGCACACCTCTGCATTATTTAGTTTATGCAAACAATTTCATTCATATACTTATTGTAGTCATTAAAATCAGGGAAAATGAAAAAAAAAAAAAGTAATCACTCTGGTCACACATAATTATTGAATGTGTGAATGCCTTTTGCATTTCAATTCAAGTAACATTAGTGTGCTGCTTATATGAACATAGATGCAGTTTAGAAAAACAATGCACATAGATGAGAGATTCTTTCTCTTCTCTTTTCATGCTGTGAGTAATTTTGTGGCTGAGCTTCCGATTGCAATAAACCATCTGTCTGCTACAGGCTCTGCCAGTCATGCTCTTCTTTAACCATCGGAGACTTGTTCGTTTTTATTTTTACAGTGAGCATGGGTTTATAGAGACCAGATAGACAACAATATCTCATTAAATGCATTTCATCATAGTGAATATTTGATATTTATTTCAGTTGCTTTATAGCACTTATAAAATAACAACATAGCATTGCTGGAGCAATGTGGTTTATAGATGATCTATCCAGTAGCATTTATGAAAAATAATGTAGGAACTTAATTCAGGAGTGCCCATACTTTACTAATGTTAGGTCTACTTTTAGTGATGTTGCCCCATTATGATCTACATCCATAAAAACATTGTTAGCATTATGTTCCATGGAAAATATTACTTAAATACTGATTCATGGGAAAATGTATATTGCTATATTTAACAAACAATTATTTCTTATGTAACCATAACATAATACATATCTGAATGAAAAGAATGAAATAGGAGGGTGATTTAGTCAAGCTGTTTGTTGACAGTGTCTTGAGATCTACTGACCACCAGCTAAAGGTCTACTGGTAGATCCTGGTCTTCCTTTTGTGCACCCCTGCTCTAATTCATTAGCTAGGAATTCTAGAGTTTCTAGATTTTCTAGAATTCTAGATATTGAGCTTTATTAATTAATAATCAATGGGTGTGGAGATTCTGGAAACCACGACTCAGGGACTAATATGATCCAGAGATACACTAACCCAGTTTAGCATCGTACTTACCTCACTCCAAAGGGCAAATTTACTAATGGGCAAAGTGACTAACGCTGGCGTAACTTCGCTAGCGAAGGAGATAGAGTCTAGCGGTACTTCGCTCCCTAACGCCAGGTGAATTTGCGCTCTGGCGAATGGACGTGACTACGTAAATTCACTAAGATACGGATTTTACTGAACGTTACCTCTTGTGCCAGACTTGCCTTCGTCACCTCAGACCAGGCAAAGTGCAATAGAGTAAATAGAGTTCTTTAAAAATAGTTGAACATTTTTCTAAGTCCCAAAAAATGCTGGCGTCTTTTCCTTTTTCAGTGTGATAGGCTGCAAAAGATTTCCTAACATATTACACATAAATTATATACTGGGCTTATGTGTAGGGCAATATAACAACTCTATTTTATTTTATTAAGGTTCCCTGGGCTTGTGTAATGTATTTGCTGCAACATATACGTTGATTGAACTTTAACTTCCTGCCGTATGCAAATTAGGCAATGCTAGCGCAACTTCGCTTCGCTTGGCGCAAAGTTCACCCACGTTTGTCGCACTGGATGCAACTTCAGATTTTAGTGAATTAGAGTTGTCCTGGAGAATCTACACCTGTTACACTGTGAGTGATGCCATCACTGGCATATTTTTGGACGTTTTTTGAATTTGCCCCCAAGTCATTTAAACCCGAGTATAAGTGAAAATTGTCCCAGGTGCCAAGGGAGCCCCACAACCCTCATCCTTATGACATTGACATGTCCCTTTGCCCACAAATTCTGGTCTACGGTCATACAGCAGATCCAAGGCAGACTAGACATATCAATCCCATTGAACACAAAAATACTCCTGCTCAACCAGTTTGAAGTGCTGTCTCCCAGGAAAGCAGATCAAACCCTTCTATCCCTACTCTGTATGTATGCCAAAAAAACAATCGCTTGAAAGTGGAACACCCCTGAGGGCCCTACACAGACATTGTGGGAAGACCTCATCCATAGAGCAATACCACTATAGAAACTAACATATATCAGACAAGGCTGTACTAATAAGTTTGAAAAAAATATTGGGGCCATGGGTGTGCCTAGGGGAAGAAAACCGAGGGCTTTTCCAAATATCTCTTTTTTTGTATCTCATAACCCACATTAGGAATAAAGGTACCATACACACTTATAGCTCCTAAAGTTTCTAATATTGTAACACACATCTCATGATACTTAGAAATAAAGACACAACAATGTAGGTTAACGGTACTATTTTATTGATTTGGTTTTGTTTAGTTAAATTTATTTACCAAAATATATCAAGATAACTACTGTGACACACTGTATCTGAAAATGTTTTCAATAAAAGACATATAAAAAAAATAATCAATAGGTGCTCCAAATATTAAATAAATATTTAATAAGATCTACAAACCTATACAGTGAACATAAATGCCAAGGGAGAGTTTTTGGTGGGTTCCTAGTTCAGGGTGTCCACTTTGTTCACAATCTATTCCCTCACCCCCCGGGCTAGTGCCACTGGTATTAAGTAAACAGATCCTCACGGGGGACTGAGTGGGCAGGAGATTAAAGTGCAGGTCCCTTCTTTCTGTAACTATCCAATCTGTGAATTCCATTTACAATGCGGCCCATAGATAGCATGCTGCACTTTCAAAACTATAGACTATAAACTCTGCATAGTTTGCTACAGGTCTTGTTACCGTTAGCAACCAATTGCAAGTAGTATTTACTGGTCACTTATTTAAAAGCAGGCACGACATGTTGCTAGATCTGGGCAACTGTTTGTTTTATTATAGTCTCCTAAAAATATGCAAAACTGAAAATGCTTTCTTTACAGTAGTATAAATACAAATCTCTCTTCCATTGGTGCTGTGGATTCTTCTTACAATTGCTTAGCAGAAGTCCTGGTTTAGTATCACAGTGTACATATAGCATATGGTTATTGCACACATAGGGGGTTATTTACTAAACCCCGAATGCAAAAATCACGAAAAATTTGTGATTTCTTTTATATAAAATCAGACTTTTAAAAAATCACAAATGTTTTCAGAATTTCTTAAACCCAGAGGATTGAAAAGTCATAATCAGAAAATCCAGCATCCTGTTGAGGTTGCCTATAAGTCAATGGGAAAAGTCCCAATGATTTTTGATGTGTGCTGGGTTTTTGGCAATACCAGTTTTTGGGCAACTTTATGAGTTTTCGGGTGAAAAATCCAAAAAAAACATAAAAATCTCATGAAAAATTCGAAAAATAGTGAAAATCTGATTTTTCACGTTTTTTTTGGATTTTTCCCCGCAAACAAAATAATCGGGAAAGTGTATTAATAAATAAGCCCAAAAAGCTTTATTTTGGGTAGTTCAGAAACCTACTACAAAAGATTTTCTTTTGGATTTGGTAATTATATTTCTTTTACAGTTATTTAAGATATAGAAAGGTACTGGATGCTGTAATATCAAAATAATAATCCATATACACAGACAAATCTGCAAATACTGTGCTCAATTGTACAGTTGGATAAACACCTTTTAACTGTTAACACAGTATATCAACTATGGATATCACTGGTGCATACTAGGTTTTTTAAAACATAAAAGTTACACCATAAGAATTCAGAATCAAAGAATTCTGTTCATGAATTCAAACGGCATATTAGGATGCATTATTAAAGAGAAAGCTACCAGCTGGTACAGAAATGAGTACAAATTTCTAACAGAGAAGTTATTTTTCCTGAAAGTACTTTTTCTTTTAAAACAGTTGACTGCATAAAGCCATTATTCTTCCCAGTATGGAAATTGCATTACTAAAACTGTTAATGGGAAATATGTAACCACCAGCAGATCTACACATTGTACCATGCTAAGGCTTACTGAATAGACACATGTAGCCTAAAGTTTTCAGCAGTATTTAATACGTACCTTCCCTTTGGTGCCAATTTAGGCAGGACAGTTTTGGGTGGGACATTTTAATAGCCAAATGTTTTGGAGTATTATTTCCAAAATTTAGAACAGTAGGGCAGCATGCAGGATCTGCTAAGATATACTCTGAGCAGTTGCAGAATAAATGGGATAAAAACCTTCTATAGCTGTGTTGCTCTACCCAAATTTGGACAACATGCTTTTTTTTGTACTTTTTACTCTACTTCTTACTTATAAAATGTAAATGTCATGTAGTAAAATCCCTCTACACTATCATATATAAATTTCTGTTTCTTAGGAGGTAAAATAGGAAGTTTTTTTGTGCTTCTCTTAGGTCCTAGACCTGGGTACAGCCTTTCTAGTCCTATAAATACAACATACTCTCCCTCTCCAAAAACCTACAATACCCAACAAATTCTCTCTTCTTTTCTTTACTCATTCCTATGGGTAATAGCACATTGTGCGACTTCAGGTGTTTTGAGTAGTGATGGGCGAATTTATTTACCAGGCGCATATTTGTGGCGAATTTCTGCATTTTGCCGCCGGAGAAAAATTTGCTGGCGTTAAAATATTTTTGACGCCTATTCGAAATTCTAGGCGCCCATTGACTTTAATGGCGTCAGAATTGTTGCCAGCATTGGAATTGTCGCCGGCATCGGAAATGTCGCTGGCATCGAAAATATTATGACGCCGGCGTCAAAATTCACATTTCGCCAATTCACTAGTTCACTAGTTATGAGCGTCACATTTTTAAGTAGCCCACAAAGCAAATAACTAGAGTTCCCAAGCAACCTCCTCATCAACATTAATGCAGTTCAATGCCAGATACTGCCTTCAGTAACAATTACATCTACAAATATATTAATAGCACTGACTATTTTAAATTAATGGTTAATCAGAAATTTGCTTAGAATAACATTTTCTTCGTTATGAAAAAAAAAAAAGTTAGGTGTGGAGATTCTCTGTAATCTCTGTAATCAAGCACTATGAATCAAAGTAATACTTTATACTGTATGAAATGCATCATAACTGAAAATAGGAACATTCATGTATATCTGAAATAAAGAAACTCAAAATACAATACCTAATAATTAGAAAAACCATATGGATTCTACTGTAGTTGTCTGCACTTTTTTAAATCTATTCCTTATATGGTCACCATACTTTTCATCCCAGTTGCTAAATTTATTTGTTTTGCCTTTGCAGCTGGGGCTGACAAACCAATAATAGATTTGACTTTCTGTTTATTTGACTATTTGTGTCTAGTGCTGACATGGAATACAGATTCCAAATTGGGTGGTACGTCAAATTCTGTCCTCCATCCAAGTCAGCTGGCCGGGTAGACAGAATTCTTTTGGGGTAATGTCATAAAAATCTGCTCACATGTAGTAAACAGTCAGATGTTTGTTTGTTAGTGCAGTTGACCAGTAAAGTATACTCACTGAGTTGCTGATATGGGTTACCTATGCCCCTGATGAAACTGCATGAGTGGTGAAACACATAGGGATGCTAAGGGAACTGTATGTTGTGGATAGCCCCCACTAGTCCCAATGTAGAATAGAAGGATTGACTGGTTGGGTGGTAAATTGAGGTTGTGAACTAAGTCGGAATTGATTTGTAGCTGAGCCACTTCTGTATCTCCATTAGTTTCATATAATCATTTTAATCTGTTTTTAAAGTGAACTGTAATGCACCATTCTAAGTTTCTTGAGATGTTGGCAATTTTGGATATAATTGGATAAGTGGTACAGGGGTTTTATATGTGAATAAAAATATATTTTTAAATGCCATGAATTCATTTTTGTTTTAGGTGTGGGGTAAGGCAGAGACTGTATATTGTGTCTCCTATCCTATCTATAATTGGTTTGTTAGGGGCCCATTCACTAAGTTCGAGTGAAGAAATAGAGGAAAAATAGTAGGAATTTCGAATGTTTTTTTTGGCTACTTCGACCATCGAATTGGCTACTTCGACCTTCGACTACGACCTTCGACTTCGAATCGAACGATTCAAACTAAAAATCGTTTGAATATTTGACCATTCGATAATCAAAGTACTTTCTCTTTAAAAAATTCTTCGACCCCCTAGTTCGCCACCTAAAACCTACCGAGTCCAATGTTAGCCTATGGGGAAGGTAATTCTTCGATCGATGGATTAAAAACGATCGAACGATTATTCCTTCGATCGAACGAATTGCACAAAATCCTTCGACTTCGATATTCGAAGTCGAAGGATTTTAATTTGGCAGTCTAATATCGAGGGTTAATTAACCCTCGATATTCGACCCTTGATACATCTGCCCCTTAGAGTTACTAGCCGTTTAGCAAGTTAAAACTATTTACTCATTACTCCTTTGTGTTTTGGAATTGACAACTTCCCACTAACTGACAGCGCCTGTGATGTTTTTAGCATTTGAAGGAAAATAAAGCAAATATAGATAAACATCTATATCTATATCCACTTAGTAACAGTGGGAAATTACGTTTTCTTTCCCCCTTCTTTAATTTTCCCAAATCAGAATGCAATATAGGAGGGCATGAAGAAAACGGATAGTTTTTTTTATAGTGATATACTAGTTAATTTAAAGTTTCAGTGAGCGATCAGCTTTAATAAACTACTGCTGAGGACATTACAATGGAAATTAATGGAAAGAAAGCTCTTGTGGCTCTTTTTATTAAGCGGTCAATAGTTCCATCTGTTTCTCTTAAAGAAATACAATACCAAATGACTGAGCAAATACACATTGAAACACCAGAAGCAATAGAATTTTTATTTCCTAAATCTTGAATCCATACAGAATTTTGTATATATACATTGTCAGTTTATTTTCGTTGGAAATCTCAGTGGAATAGACTCTGTGATAGACAACCTATTATTTTCTTCTCTGGTAATATATGTTAAAGGCCTAATTTCTGCAATTCACACATTGTCATGTAGTTCCTCTAAGGGAAAAGGAAAAGTCAATAAGGTTAATGTAATTTATGATACACTGACCTGGAGACCGTGTTGCAAATTAACTTGGAAGAATTGGTCAAATATTCCATTTTGTAATGTTTCTTAGGTCTCCTGATACATCCACGACACTTAAGATACGGCAATAAAGGTTTATTACTAAATGATTATTAGACAAATATTCAACAAGGTGTATATCAAATATTGGGGACACATAAGACTCATGGTTAGAATTTAAAACCTGTTTTGTTCCGTACTGCAGAAATTTCGAGTGTTTTACAAATGCACAAAAATATTAAATGCGAGTCATGCCAAAGGGAATGTATTTAGGAATTGGTTTAGATGTGCTTATCAAAGAAGAATAGAAACAACATTCTCTAACATATTGTTATGAGATTAACATGCTGGGAGCTGTAGTCCAACACCATTAAGGAAGTATTTGTAAAGAAATGCAGCAAAAACCATCTTCATCTCTTCAAGCCCTTTGTTGAGCCTGCAATAAGAATCCCATCTTAACGATTTGAATCAGAAAGATAAATAAGCGTCCACGAAACAAGTAAAAAACAAATCAGCACTCCACTTAGAAGCCCTCTGTATAAACAAACCCCTTCCTTTCAATATCAGTAGCCTCTTATCTTGTGACATAAGAAGCAGCTCATTATACAGAGTTATTTTCAGTGGACTGCTGATTTGTCTGGTTTGGCATCTGTTGCACAATACAGGTATGGGCCCTGTCACCCAGAATGCTTGGGCTTTTCCTGGCAACTGATCTTTCTGTACTTTGGATCTTCATACCTTAAGTCTACTAGGAAATCATGTAAATATTAATTGAACACAATAGGCTGGTTTTTGCTTCCATATAGTTTAAAAAGATTGCATTAATGCTTTTATTTCACAGAAAGGTCTCTCCTTTCAGCCTGGGATCATTTGCTCCCACTATATATCAGAGGAAAATGGTCATGCTCTAATGGATTATGTAATAAAAGATGCAGAATTTCTTACAGATCTAGATAACTATAGCAACTAATCAGAGGCAGCATTTACAAGCATGGTGGCTACGGATTACTGCACTGGCCAACTTTGTGCTTTTTAAACAATAAGGTAGTACTGTATACAGCCTCCAGCTACCTCTACTGTTTCACTTGATTGCCTAATAGATATCTATGTAATGGATCTGCAAATTATGGCTGACCAGATGTTGTTAAATTGCAATTTCCAGCATCCCTTGCAATCCCCTCCTGTGCTGCATGTTCTTATACGTTGCATTCATCTAGTATCTAGTATTCATCTAGTTGACAGTAGGAGGCATATTCCAATAACAGTAGGATTGCACTGAGAAACGATAAAGTGATCTCCTTCATAGTGCTTCTTAGTTACTTGCAGTTGTATTTTAGTATTATATCGATTTTTCTTTACATACGTTATGGAGAATGTCATAAAAGTCATTGATGGTCTCGTTTTTTCCATTTGTGTGAATTCTATATAGCTTTTGTTCGGCCAATAATTAAATGGATTACTAAACAGCGACTGCCAATGGAGATAAGATTTTGCAGTTTATAATTTGCATCAGTATGCAGTGCCTAATAAAACTTCTTAATGAGACATTTGTTACCTTGGACCTCAATCCAAACAAAGGGACCACTCTAAGCACACCGCCCTAAAACTGTTCCTTTGTTGCTCATCAGGTGCTCAGTCCGTAGAATCCCCACTGCTCAAACTTACATCAGAACCAAAGGAAGGACAGCACTCTGATAAATCAGAAAGCTGGTTTATTGCATTGCTCTGCAGTGATATCACGCCTTATGCGTTTTGGGACTCGATCCCTTAGTCATAGGCAATATGACTAAGGGATCGAGTCCCAAAACGAGTAAGGCGTGATATCACTGCAGAGTAATGCAATGAACCAGCTTTCTGCTTTATCTGAGTGACGTCCTTCCTTTGGCTCTGATTTGTTACTGTAGCACCACAAAAATGCACCACCTTTGCTGAAGCACATAAAAAGGCTGTGGCCAATGTTTCTCCCTCTTCAGTGAGTCAAAGCAGAACTGCTGGGAAATAAATCACCTTTCCTGTGGGTAGAAGCACAGCTAGAGCACATGCTGGTCTAGTCACATCTACAGAAGTGGGAGACATAAAAATCAAAAACTATTAAAAAAAGTGAAGGCCAGTTGCAAAGCTGCTAGAGATGGGACATTCTATAACATACTAAAAGTAAACTTAAAGGTCAACCACCCCTTTAATCACTTCTTCAAATACCTAAAAGTAGAATAAGGTGCAAATGTTTAGAACATTGTTAGAGACAATCTCCGAGGACCTAATTTAAACCTAAATTTGAAGTTAAAGTGTATGGCATCACCCCAATCTTTCCCACGAAAACCTAAGGCAACTAGGGCCAACAATGGCTGGTTGTTTTTCTATCAAAACATATGACAATATATATTTATAGCCAATTCTGAAATGACTATGAAAACCTAGGCCCTCCCCTCAACCCTCGTACTAATGCATCAGGATGATTTATCTGTCTGCCATCAGGATGACTTGTCTGGATGATGCCTGAGCGAGCATACTCAGCCTAAGGGCTATATAGAGAGCAAGGGTTTTTTGCCATTGCTCCTTTGCCATTTTTCATAAAATGTTTTTTTTTATAGAGGGAATTAAAAAATTAGAAAACAGTTTTCATTTTGTCCCTGGAGTTATGACTATTAACAAAAGCATATGTTTTAGATATCTATACCTAGCTCTGTATATCTATATCTATATCTATATCTATATCTATATATATATATATAAATATATATATATATATATATATATATATATATATATATATATATATATATATATATATATATATATATATATATATATATATATATATATATATATATATATATAATAGTGAAAGGAGGATAAGCACTCACTGTTGTAGTTACATCTTAATCCAGTGTTTCGGTCCCACATGGGGAAAATCATTTAATCATTAATTAAACCCAACTTTAAGTAAGGATTAATTATATCTTAGTCAGGAGTATTATATATATACCTGTATATATATATATATATATATATATATATATATATATATATATATATATATATATATATATATATATATATATACCATCATGGTGAAGAATTGTTTGTGTTTCTGATAAAAATACCTTTTGTCCACTCTAAATGGGTGTCTTGCATTGTATATTACAGATGAGATCTGAACAATATCTAAAAAGAGATTATATTATTATTTCATCCATTAAATCAGTTTTTTTAATACAAGACAGTATGTTATTTGTATTAGCGTAAACAAAGTCTGTGATCCACAATAATCCCCCAAACCATCATCGCAATGCCATTTAGCGCATCACTAGCATTCAGAAAGTTTTTATCCAATGCATAATCAATGTTAGCAAATTTGCTAATGGTATTTAATCTGTATTATCCGTGTACCAGTTCAGTGCAATATTTGACAAACAAATGGAGTACAAGACTAATTTATTTCTGGTAGATTGATATATCTCTATATCAAATATAATATCTAATACTGTAATGGGAAATAAACAAATTACATTTTGGGACAGGAGTATGTAGCCTTACATGGTGGTCCCCAGGATGAAATAAAGGAATCTGCAGGTGTTTACAGTTCAGCGGGTGAATGAATCACTATGTCAGTATCATCCGAGCTGACTCATTACAGAGGAAGGTTGTAGGAAGCGTGAGTCCATTTTTTTTCCAAGGCATTACATTTACTTTCAAGTAGACTATTGATCTATTAGTCTTTGTGCTGCACTGCTTGGTCAGTAAATTATTTACAGTTCACTGAAGCAGCCAATGACCCAGATCAGTCAGAGGACATTGAAGCTTATGTTTTCCAAGCTTGCTTTAGGTGTCCTGATCCAACGATCCTTTAGATTTCACATATCAAACATGGGAAGTGTTAGCATACTGTACATTCAATTCTGCTTACAGGAATTCTTTATTATGAGACTACAGGGTTCATTTTCTGATATTTTTCCCATAATTCTAAATGCTTACTGCATGCTACATCGGAGAACTTGCTTTTAAACTAGTCCCCTAAGAAATAAATACTATTATTTGTGATAAATCCCCTCTTGCTTTAAATCTATACAATCTATGTCCATGAAGCAAAGATAAGGAACTTGTAAACCATAACCAGGTTCATTTGTTTTATTATTACATACATTCAGCTCCCATGTCAAGCACAGCCTAAAAATATGAAACCTTTATGAATATGGGTAGGGATAACCTTTGTTGGTAAAGGTTATTGGTCAGTGCTGGAGGGGATGGAGCAGTAATGCCACAGGAGTAAGGTTGTGACACCACAGCGGTGGGAAATGGGCAGATTGGGCAGTGTGGATCTGAGAAGCTGGAATGGGGCTTAAATATGCTGGTTCAGGGGCATAAAAGTTCAGGCAGATGAGGGAAGGATGGGGAATTACAAACAGAATGCAAGTAAGCTGCCAGTAAATTTATAATAAAATAATGAAATATCAGCAGTATAGCAACCCTAAGTAGGAACCAGGGAAATCATTGCCAGACGTTATCCACACAACCTTACTGCCTGCAGAATTTTTTAAATACAACTAAAGCTCCCCATACATGAGCCAATATAAACTGTAGACAGATTAAGTCAGCAGCTTATTGGGCAGTGTATGGGGCCCTTCGACAGCCTTCCACAATCTACATCTGGCTGAAAGTTGGCCAGATCTTGGTTGATCGGAGGGTTTAAAAATCCGATCTGATCGAGGACCGCATTGGTTCATTGACAAGGTCCTTCATCTGACTCCCCATAGCGTTCCCATTGTGATTCAATCATTGGGCCCTAGGGCCCACGATTGGATCAGCACTATATTGCCCACCTCAAGGTGGGCATATCAGGGAGAGATCCTCTCATTTCCCAAAGTCACCCAATGAACGGATCTCTCTATGCAATATATCGGAACATATTTAAATATCTGGCATTATGAATGCAAAGTTTGACACTTTTACCTCTTAACAATAGTAATGAGTGTATTGAAATCAATAGATGGTTTTACGCAGCAACTTTTTTTTCCACTACAACTTTTACTGTGCAAAATACATTGGAGTCTATGGGTGTTTTTCTGTGCTGACTACAAATTTTTTTTACACTGTGATTTTTCTGTACAGGATTCATTGGAGTCAAAGGGCATTTTTTTGTCAGTACATTTTTTCACACAAAATACACAGTCAGCTGTGTTTTTTGAAATTTGAAAAAAAAAATTGAAGTGGTTTAGTTATAATATATATATAATTATATATATATATATATATATAAAATATATGCAGATGTTGAAATGCGGAATTTTGCTGCAAATCCATACCTGGTGAAAAATTTTGCTCATCGCTACTTAAAGGAACAGTAACACCAAAAAATGAAAGTGAAATTGTTAAAGTAATGAAAATATCATGTACAGTTGCCGTGCACTGGTAAAACTATAGTTCATATAAACAAGCTGCTGTGTAGCAAAAGTGGAAATTGAAAACAGGCTATATGGCACAGGTTAAATAGTGGATAACAGATCACCCACACAGACCAGTACCTGCTGTTTGACTCCCACCATCCAATAGATCACAAACTGGGGGTCATCAAACCTCTACATCACAGAGCTGACAATATCCCCACCAGCACAGAGGCCCTGAAGACGTGTGGGAATCCAGATTGGGCCTTTGTGAAAACCGATAAAAAGAGAAGCAGTAACACAAAGACTACCGGTGAAGGTGGAAAACAGGACATGAGAAAGAACTTGGTCCTCCCATATGTAGCTGGGGTATCGGAAAAACTTTTAATAAACACCACATCCCAGTCTGCTTTAAACCAGCAACACACCGAGGCAGAAACTGGTTCACCCAAAAGACCCAACACCAAAGCACAAGAAGAGTTACATTGTGTATGCAGTGCAGTGAGGAGTGTTCTGAGTTGTATGTGGGAGAAACCAAATAATAATTACAGCGTATGGCGTAACACAGAAGAGTCAGTTCCTCTGGTCTATATCTAAAAGAAAAAGGACACACATTTGAAGACTGCCAAGTCCAGATCCTACATCGAGAGAGCAATTGGAAGTCATATATGTAAAAACTAAAAAAAACTAGTTTAAATAGAGGCAGGGGGGTGCAACACATACAATGCTGTTTTGGCACCTCTCCCTGGAAGGTTTAATAACACCTCAAAGCTCCAATCTTGCTAATAAAATCAACACCTAACTTCATGACATCCTTGCGGATTATGATAAACGGATTATGCTGATTGGAGCAACATTCCAGAGTTTATATTCCTGAAATATCTTATTTACAAGTTATTCTGGACTGGTGAAAGTCTTCATGAAAAAACACAGCAAGTCCATTTCATTTGACTTATTTATACAGATATAAGCATAAAGACCATAGACAAACTGATGGAATTGCTGGATATCATATCAGCCAATTACACTGAGGTTGTGATGGGCATAAATAGTGACTTTTACCTAAGTGAATCTACTGGCATGCTTCACAGACCTTTTAACTGAATACTATCACAGCTACTCACTGCAACAGCTCTTGTGGTACAGCAGTGACACATACTATGTCAGTATCCAAAAAGAGAAAAGCAAATTGAGTTAAAGAATATTGTTTTATTGAAACAACATATGGAACTAATTTTACTCACTGGAGTAAGCTTTGTAGCCAGGGCTACTCTTACCAACGGTGGGGTCCACTTTTAACACCCTTATGGGGTAAGTCATTACCCAAACAATGTTCTCTCTCTTTCCTTAAGGTTTGGAAGAATGCCATGATCTAAAGATCATATTGGTGGTAAAGTTCAGTTTTCAAACCACTTTTGTCTGATTGTTCTATTCAGCCCCAATCCTGTTCCCCTTCCATCCTAGAAAATCTATGGCAGTGTAAATGCCAAAATGAAGAACTGCAGAACATACTCTTACAATCTTTTTTGCCTTATTTCCTAGGTAGACAAATGAGAGTTGTATTGTGTCACTGCATTAAGGCAAAAAACGTTGGTTTCGGCAAAGAGAGTTGCAGTGTGTTGGTTTCCTCAGCAAAGAGAGCTGCAGTGTGTCGATTCCGGCAAGAGTTTAATTTTGTTGTTGGCAAAGAGAGATGCAGTGTGTCGAACTGAGAACACAGAAGAAGAAGCCTTTCATAACATTTTAACACCCTTATGGGGTAAGTCATTACCCAAACAATGTTCATTCTCTTTCCTTGAGGAAGAATGCCATGATCTAAAGATCAGATTGGCAGGGCTGGATTTACATAGCGGACGCCCCTAGGCCCACTTGCCCTGTCCCCTCCCCTTTATTCGTGCAAATTTTCATGGAGATTGTATCTCCTGTGCATCCCCAGTGTTTTTGAACCAATGTGGGTGTGGTTGGGCAGCATGCCGCCCCCCTAAAATCCTGCCGCCCTAGGCCCGGGCCTAGGTGGCCTTCCCACAAATCCGGGCCTGCAGATTGGTGGTAAAGTGACAAGTGAGACCTGGCAAAGAGAGTGGCATTGTGTCACGGCACTAAGGCAAAAAATGTTGGTTTCGCCAAAGAGAGTTGCAGCATGCTGGGTCTCCCCCAGCAAAGAGAGCTGCTGTGTGTTGATTCCAGCAAGAGTTGCATTGTGTTGTTGGCAAAGAGAGATGCAATGTGTCAGGTCCAGAAGATCACAGAAGAACACAACATTTTAACACCCTTATGGGGTTTTAATTTTAAAAAAATAAATATTAAATATTTTAACTTTTGAGTGTTGTTAATGTGTAATACAAAAATGTATTTCTATGCCTAAACACAGTGGAAGGTAGAATGCAATTCTGCCATTTAACATTTAACAGTAATCGTGAAATTACTCTTTTACAGTCTGCTACCCAGAAAAGCTGTTTAACTCCAAAATAAGTATTGCTTATTGCAATATAACACTAAATTAGATTTTTGTATTGATCAAATAATTTGTCAAGCACAGGTATGGGCCTTATCATCTTGAATGCTTAGAGCCTGGGTGTTACCATATAAGTTTTTTTCTATATTCAGGATACCTTAATTAAGTATAAAAAAAAATACAGATCTCATTTGCTATTAAAGGAAACATTGTATTTCTATACAGGGGTTGGACCTGTTATCCAGAATGCTTGGGACCTGTGGTTTTCTAGAAAATGCTTTCTGTAATTTGGATTTTCATACCTTAAAGTCTACTAGAAAAGCACGTAAACATTAAATAAACCCAATAGGCTAGTTTTGCCTCCAATAAGGATGAATTATTTCTTAGTTTGGATCAAGTACAAGTTACTGTTTCAATGTGAGAAAAAGGGAAATCATTTCTAAAAATTTTAATTATTTGGATAAAATTGAGTCTATGGGCGAAGGCCTACTTAATTTTGAGCTTTCTGGATAATGGGTTTCTGATTAATGGATCCCATGCCTGTAGTTGAAAGGGGAAAATTAAATCATCTGAGGAGTCATTTACAAACTGGAAGGTGCAAAGTCAAAAAAAAGGTGCATTCTGCCCTTTTTATATACTTTACACCCTGCCTTTCAGCTTCAATGAATTTCTGCAGGTATAGGTCCAGAGCTGCACCATGGGCAGAAGTGGAGAGCCACATAGGCACCAAGCTCTTGCAAGTCTGCTTGGAAACAAAATCAGCCTATTGGGTTTTATTTAATTTATTATTTAATGATTTTCTAATCGACTTAAGGTATGAAGATAGTTCAAAAACTATAAAAAAGAAGAAACAAGGAAAAGTTGTGCTCACCACTAATTTTTAAACCCATTATGCGGGGGTGCAATGAGGCTGTGACCACAAAATACATATAGTCAAAGCAGTTATCAGCAGCACACCGTAGATTTGAATAAACGTGTAATTTATTGTATCAAAATATTTCAAACAGGGTAACGTTTCGGGCCACCCAGGCCCTTTATCAAGCCTCTTGTAGACAAATACAAGAGTCCTCAGCACTCAACCCATTATCAATATATTTAAGACAGACATTTTGTGCATACTGCTACTAAAAAATGCCTTACCGTTTAAACATAACAGGGATTGTTTGTCCATATATTGCAATATATTTAAGCTGGCCAACTACGTCAAAGTCATCCCATATCTGGCCAGTCCTATGCTCAATTTTCTGATGCATTAAAAATTCTATTGCTTCATTATACATTTTACAAAGGGACTAAGTTTTACCTGCAACTTACTTGCTGCTTTCAAAGTAAAACTCCCAAACTGGGCTGCCCTTTTATTAGACACCAGTGGGATCACCTGACTATAGCTGGGAAGGGTGGGAGCTACAAAAGGGCTAATAAAAGGGCAGCCAAGTTTGGGAGTTTTACTTTGAAAGCAGCTACTAGTAAGTTGCAGGATGTCATTTCCTCACTCAGCTCTGTTTGAAACAATGAGATATTATTCAGTATCTAATCAAAAGTAAAAGTATTTAAAGTTTTACTTTTTATTGCTGTGTATCTTGACCAGTGGTAATCCTTGTTCCCCTTGATAATATGTAGCTGTATTCTGCTACCTGAAGTCCAGCAACATCATTAACTCCAAGTTACAGTGTATACTGTATGTGTGTGGGAAGACCTGATTAGTTTCTGTTATCATTACACGTGTGCCATTATACTGCCTGCTCACATGCTAATACTCCTTTGTCAGGCTTTGCATAATCTTGCACTATGAATTGTTCATTAATACAATGAATGTCGCAAGATCATAACGATTATATCTGATAAAAATGCCAGTATGAAAATCACTAATAATAATACACCATCTATTTTGATTGAATCACTATCTGTCAAGGTTGATTTCTGTGCTGTGCAAGATGAACCAATTGTGTCTAGTAGCTACACAATCAGCACAAGAACTTTCCACTGGAATAGGAGCAGCGTGCAGAGGAAAAGGTGTCTGTACATGCTGCCTGTTTTATTTATGTTTAATGTCAAAGCATTTGTATATGGTTAGTGTTTTATACTAAGATACATACAGTAGATAGGATTTTTTACTGATATAACTAGACCTATTTAGAAAAGTAAAAATGATAGTTTCATAGGGACATTTAAATATAATTGCAGATCCCATTACATCAGCCTGATAGAATGAAAAGTAATGCTGCTTTGAACATACTGTATGCGATACAGTAATTTAACTTGGTAGATTTTTGAACATGTCAGAGATGTCCATAGGGGAATATGTTCCCTCTAATTCCTTCTTGGCTGTGTGCGCATACAAAATTACTTTGTGTGCACATTTTAAACTTTTGTGCACAGTTTTTAAAAATGGTGTGCTTAGTTCAGAACTAATACAAATTTTGTGTTTTCACAATTGTTTGTGTCACTTTGATGTGTGCGCTGGCCTCAACATTTGTGTATGCAAACAAACGCACACCTTAAAGGAAACATTGGGGGGGTGACTTCCTCTCATCTGTATCTAGCAGGGCAAGAACAAGGGATCCTGTTTCCCAAAATGGTGCTTATACATTGACAGGCTCACAGAAACAACTGCCTCTCTTCTGATAGGTTTTTATGGCAGCTGCAGCCTCATACTTGTTACTTTATTTCTTTTCATTCAGAGACTGAGTAGAGACTAGGGTTGCCAAGTGGCCGGTTGATTCCAATGTTATTAATAGGGAAAAAAGGTAAATATATAGGAACTAGGAAGGCCTGTATTTTTTTTCCAGAAAAGGTGGCAACCCTAGTAGAGACCTGCACAAGTCTGTTACCCAAACCAAACCCACTTCATGTGCGTGTCATATAAACCAGAGGTGATGTCATGTAAAATGGCCATGACATCACATGACTGCTAATTTCACACAGGAAGCATTATGTTCTCATTTCTTGACCTCCCAAATGGCCGCCTACTGGCCCAAAGCTGCAGCTAATGGGCGTCAGTGGACCACCCTTATGGTGGAGACATAAGGAACATTCAAACCGAGTCCTGATTGCATTACGGGTATTCCAGGGGCACCAGACCTGATGCAAGACTCTAGATCAGACCATTTACATGATGCTGTGTGTCAGATGGTTTAGCAATGGTTGTGCTTTATTGCAGATGAGAGAGGCTACATCTGCTTGACTATGAAGATTTTCATTCATCCAGATCATGGTATATCTAATATAAGTAATTCAAAAAGCAACTGGACTGTTGATTAATTATTGAAGACATTTCATTACTCATCCGAGCAGCTTCTTCAGTTCAACTGACTGAATTGGTGTGGGAAGTTCTCGGCATATAAACTCTTCCATTAATCCACTCACAATGGCACATTGTATCTCTTTAGAGAGGTGAAATCTGAAATTTACAGAGGTGTTGATTCTGTCTATCTATCAATAATCACAGGCATCCATATTTATTCTGTTAGAAGAAGGTACATTTTATCAGCTACATGTTAGACTGTGACTGGCCATAAACTTTTAACCTCTCAGCTGGGAGAGACACATACGTCTGTTTCCACACAAGTTTTTAGGTTATTAGGTGTTGAAATGTTAAAGAGGAACAACTTCTTATGTATTACATGGAAAAAAGCCCCTTCTCCTGCTATGTGCAGTTGTTGTAGTGGAACTACTTATGTCATCCATATTGTAGATCTTCTAAATAAAATCCTGGCATCCTTGCCTGTTAGATGCAGGTTGGATCTTGGAAGAAGCAGCAGCATCTGTATAGTCACTATGAGGCCACCTCAGCAACATCCACCTATGAGGGAGGTTATGAAACATATAAGGTGTATCGATATGGGGTCAGTATGAACACATTTTTATATGTTTTTTTTAATACAAAATAGATTTTTTATGAATTTTCAGTAATGGGATATTTTTTGTTATAAGTGGTAACTCAGCAACAGCAACAGGATTTTTTGTCCTAAGACATTTGCCTGAGAAACAGTGCATTAAAAAAAATGTATGTAATATTGGTATTCTAGAAGGGTGGCCATATCTGAATCTTTGTCCCCAGATTTTATTGTAGAAAAGCTTTCCTCTCATCTGTACTATTATTTGGATGTATTGCTGCTGATTTCTCTGTATGGGGAATATTGTGGCTTGGTGGGGACTCTGTGCTGCTGCCAAGTACAGGGAAATAATCAGTTTCCAAAGAACTAATACAGGAATAACAGGACTACAGCATAAGTTATACAGTTTGTTATTATGTTATGCAAAGGAAAATGCTTTTATATTATTTACAAAACATATTTAATTTCCTACAAACCATCCCTCAGACGGTCAGACCAGATAATACCTTAATACCATTGACAGTGGTTATTCACCTCCCACCTCATTCACCTTCCTTTTTTCTGTACAAAAACAGTTGGAGTGAGACTACTGCAGTCCCACCAAAATGCATGTGCTAAATGGGTAGCGCTTTTTCATGGGCTTTAATTTACATTTTACATAAATCCAAGCAAACTAGTACACCAAATAGAGACCAGTTACCATAATAGTAGAAATTGGAAGGAACTCAACATACTATAATCACCTAAGTCTATTTAAGCATGTGAAGCACTGAAGAAGGATAATGTAATGTGATCACATAATATTCAAAATTCCAAACTCACTATAAGCGTTTTCTAGTTCATAGTCCCCAGGGAAATGCATTTTTTTACATAATTATACTGCATAAACAGACATAGAAAGCCAGATAGATAGATAGATAAATAGAGATGTATAGATATATAGATAGATAGATAGCTTATCTATAAAATTGTGCAAGATAGATAGATAGATAGATAGATAGATAGATAGATAGATAGATAGATAGATAGATAGATGATATATAGATAGATAGATAGATAGATGATATATAGATATAGGTAGCTAGATAGATAGATAGAGCTATTTAGAGAGAGAGAGAGAGATAGAGAGAGAGAGAGAGAGAGAGAGAGAGAGAGAGAGAGAGATGATAGATAGATAGATAGATAGATAGATAGATAGATAGATAGATAGATAGATAGATAGATAGATGATATATAGATATAGGTAGCTAGATAGATAGATAGAGCTATTTAGAGAGAGAGAGAGAGATAGAGAGAGAGAGAGAGAGAGAGAGAGAGAGATGATAGATAGATAGATAGATAGATAGATAGATAGATAGATAGATAGATAGATAGATAGATAGATAGATAGATTATCTATAAAACAGTGTGCAAGATAGATAGATAGATAGATAGATAGCTAGATAGATAGATAGATAGATAGATAGATAGATAGATAGATAGATAGATAGATAGATATTCTAGTATTGGTCACTCCATGCCTAGTTGCATTATCAAAGATATAATGAAACAACAAAGTAAAAATATATGCAAAAGGAGTAACAACATTACAAAAGTCTTATGTCACCTAATATATGCATAGAGTTCAATTCGTGGGTATGTTCTCCTGGGGAGTATAGCTTGAAGATGGTTATAATTAAAAGGCAGACATACCATTACTGCAATTCTTGCTTCAGTATCTTTTCATTATGTCTCAATAAAATACCTTTAGTAAGAGACCTACACATATGTTGCTTTTTCTACATATATTTTGTGACTGCATAATATCTCCAGTTTTTTTTATAAGATGTACACTATGGATTACATTCACTGCAGTAATTTAATGGTGTAAATATTATAACGGGAGGATTTTAGCAGAACTCTGATACTCTAAATGGTGTTTGTTTTCTTTGCCTACTCTTAAATATAAAGAAAATCACCTCCGGCATCTTGAAATACACCCTTCATGGGCCATTGGTTGCTTTATGATATTCCTTCACTACTATGTTGCAGTACTTTCCTGGGACTACTTAGAGATAGGATTATGGCAGCCATTTTTCACTGTTTGATGTTAGAATGACCTTAAAGTATCTTCGCTGTTTTGAAAATAAAATCTACTGAGCCATAAATTGAGGATACTTAAATAATTTAGAGCTAGAAGTGTTAGGTGTATGGTTTCCATATGAGGGCACTGCAGCATATACGTTTCACAAAAAATATTCCTCTAAATCTTAAATAATGAAATAAATTTTAAAACATGAAATAATTGTTTACGTGCTTTATAAATATTGACTTCTTACATATTTATTTACATTTGTTCATCCAGATCCTATCTATAAATATAAGCCAGGCTCAGTTTATCCATTCGAAGCACATTCTAGTTTAAGGCATAATTGGGAGTTTCATTCAAGAAAGTGCAGCATTCTGCATGAAAATATAACAGGGACACGGCTGATTCTCCTTGTGCTATTTACTCTTACTTTTTGGAGCAGGCACCCAATCATTCCACAAACAACTTGACTGTCAAAACAAAATGCTTCACAGTGTTTGTTCATCATTAGATGAACTTATTTTATGATGTAGAGAGTGATTCTCTGAGACAATTTGTAAATGGTTTTTGTATTATTTAGCTTTATATTCAGTAGCTCTCCAGTTTGCAAATTCAGCTTGCTAAGGTCCAAATACCCTAGCAACCATGTACTGATTTAAATAAGAGACTGGAATATGAATAGGAGAAGTCTGAATAGAAAGAAGAGTAATAAAAAGTAGCAATAGCGATACATTTGTAGCCTTACAGAGCATTTGTTTTATTAGATGGGGCCAGCGACTCCCATTTGAAACTGGAAAGAGTCAGAAGGCAAATAATCTAAAAACTAAAAAACGAAGGCCAATTGAAAAGCTATTTTGAACAAGTCATGCTATAACATACTAAAAGTTAACGTAATGGTGAACCACCCCTTTAAGCATTTTTGCCCTTCTAGTCCTTAGTCATCGGCCCTGAGCCTTGATTTCATTAGTGTCCCAGAGGGTCACAAAATGCTTAAACTATTTTAGTTTTAGCCATTATACAGATGCAGCCACTTTGGTTTGTCTGTTTGACACAGAATAACTAAACACAGATATCCCATTTATCTCATTTAACACAGAAAACTGTGTCACAACATCCCATCTAATTAAAGCATTCACCATTGTGAACAATGGAGCTTTGGTATGCTAATGAAAAGGTTAAATGCATTAAATGAGTTAAGATGACTTAAGATAACACAGTTTCTTCAATTACCCCTGAGTCATGACGCATTTAACTCACAAATCCAAGTGGCTTCATCTGTATTAACATAAACAATATTTTTTTCTTTTTACTAAGTATGTTTCGATAATTACTGATCCAGTTGTATTTTATTGTATTTAGTATCTCTATTGCAGAATGGGATACAGCAGTAGACCTATTCATTAGTGATGGGACGAATAAATTTGCCAGGCACGAATTTGCAGCAAATTCCAGCGTTTCGCCGCCGGCAAATAAATTCGTGAAAATTCGCTGGTGAAAATTCGCCTGTGGCAATTTCTGATTTTCAAGTTTTTTTGTGAAAACGTTCAAAATGCTCTATTTTTTGTGAAAAGGTTCGAATTGCTCAATTTTGCCTGAAACCGTTCAAATTTTACGAATTTTTGTGAACTTTCCGTTTCCACGATTTTTTGCAAATTTTTCGCCGTCTCGTGAATTTTGCAGGAAATTTGCGAATTTTTCGGCGAAACGAAACAGCAGAGATTCGCCCATTACTACAATTCATTGCATTCATATTACCTTTTATTCCAGAAAAAAGCGAAAACAGCGGAGCACCGAGGAGGCCAGTAAAAATATAAAAAATTTTAATTTTATTTAGTATACATTTAAAAACAAATTACAGCAGCATTGAACCCTGGCAGCCCGCTTAATGCGTTTCGTGGCATCTGGAATGATTTGACCGCATGGGATGGCGTGGGGTGTGCAGCACGATGAGCCCAGTGTCCGGTAAGTGCTCCCACTAAACTACAATTTTTCTGGACTTCAATATTACCTTTTATTGAAATGTTTACCTACACCAGGCTCTTTTCTTTTCACAATTCATTTTAATTAATTAATTTTAACCTAACACATTAAAAAATATTGCTTGTTAACAGATTTTGTATTCGGAAGAGAAACATCTATTAAAATGTTTGTTCAATGGCATTGCTACAAAGTCTCCAAATAACCATGATACCAATCCTCTCAGCATTCCAATGATCCCTTTTAGTCAGTATACCCTGGAGCAGAGCGCCTCCATAGATTTCTTCAGGTCATAGCAAGACCTTAGAGTCTATGCTTTAGAATGCACATAAAAGTGACCTGGCTGTTGTGTTTACAGACTGCTACAGGCTACTGTCTAATCTTGGCAGCCCCTTTCAAGCAAAATTTGGACATATTTCAAACATAGATAAACATTTTAAACATGTTAAAGGATACAACATAATTTCATTTATTTATTTGCAGCAAATTTCAGTCAAAACAGCAAATGGAGACGTTTTTTAACATAAACTGACACCGTTGCACTTGCAATTTAAAGGAGCAGCATTACATAAGACTGTCCTTGTACCAATAAATGGGCTCCCAACATATTGGTTTCCCCAACACCTAAGGAAGGGGCACTTGTTCCCCTGATGGTGAACTTTTTATACACATGGTGAAAATAAACATATAGTTATTTTTGGTGGGTGGGACCTTGCATTTATCTGTGTTTGCATCATACCAGGTCTAGAAATAGGAACTTTATTCTACTAGGCGTCTGCTCCCCCTGGCTGAAACGCAAAAGGTACTATGGACAATGTCTTCTTATGTTGTATTTCTTCTCCCTTGCATGTGCCCTTCATTTCTCATAGCTGCACAATTTTTGGGTCAAGCTGGAGGCAATTGCTTAATTAAGGGTGTATTCAATCCTGCCTTTGCTTCCCTTATACCGGGGATTAATGTGACCTGAGTCCTGTTACTGAATGTTGTGCTTTTGAGTCCAGCATCCTGTAGTCCTGAACCTGTGTTCTGTACTGTTTGATGTGAATCCCTGTCACGGTCATTTCCCTGCTTTAACTGATCTCCTGGTTTTGACCCCGGCTTGGATTTGTTATTGTTTCCCTGACCTTTTTGCCGCCTCATGGACTTTCTCACCTGCCCTGACCTATGGATTGATTATGGCAGGGGTGGGCCAAGTCAACAGACCCCCTGGCCAGTCACCTTGCCTCCCCCATGTGCAAACATGTGTGTGCATGGGGGATGGTTAAAAGAGGAGAGAGTGACAGCAGAAGCAGGAGAACCTGGACTAGAGGTAGCAGAAGACCCTTCAAAAAGGTACCTGCCCAGTACCCCCCATCGTTGTGCCCTGGGCAGTTGCCTCTTCTGCATACCCCTAGTTCTGGCCATGTTTTATGGACTCAGTTCTCAGCCTGCTGCCTACCTTGACAACTAGCCAGCTATATGGACTGGCCTTCCAGCCATCTGTTTGTTATTCTTAAAGGGATACTGTCATTTTTTTTTCAAAATGAATCAGTTAATAGTGCTGCTCCAGCAGAATTCTGCAAAACAAAAATCAAAATCATAATGAGCCCAACGCGTTTCGACCTTAAGGGTCTTCATCAGGGGCACAAAAAATTAAAAAAATCAAAAAGGCAGAACGAGCCTTACTGTCTGTAACATTTTATAGTCCATGCAGAGTCCATTTGATAGGGATCCGGCGTCTGACGTCACTTCGGCCCCTCTGGTCATAGGGGGTAGAGCAGCGTTGCCTAGTATCGTAGTGGAACGCATATGCGTTCCAATACAGCGTATATACCCCTTCTAACATCAACAGATGCGGATCGTTACCCTGACGTCACTTCCGGTTAGCTAAACGTCCAGGACAGCCTCAGCGTCGAATAAGGATCCAGCTGAGACACACATGCGTTCCACCCCAGTATCATAATATAACACGCTCAGGAAAGGTTGCACAAAACATCACAATCAACATCAATTGTAGTTCTGGAGGCAATTCACTGACAAAACATAAAAAACAAACATTAATAATAGATCGTCTTAATAAACAACCGACTATACAAGTGTACATCATTAGAATTTCATCAAAATAAAAGTAAATGTGGCACCCCTCTCTTAGCGTGAATCAAGTAAACCATAAACAATGTTGAAAATTTGGGGGACATGAAGCAATGTACTTTTCGTTAAAGGGTAGCTGACCAGGCAAAACCTATCAGAGGGATCGCTGTGTTCCCATCCAAATATACTAGGTAAAAAAGAACGAAAAAAACGAAAAAAGAAAAAAGAACAAAATCATAGTGAGGGGAAAATTCCATACTTACTCCGGTCCAGAGGATCACGGCATATGTAGAGGCTGAGCAAGAGAGACCACAAGAGACCCCTCATCTAGTCTGCAGAAAGCAAGATAGGTTTAATATATCATTAAGTCCAGACGGAGTTACCGTATTTAAACGAAAAATCCATTCCGCCTCACGACGCAACAGTAAAGTGTTCTTGTCCACACCTCCCATAGAGGAAGCTATCTGGTCAATCCCCATTAGGCGTAACGCCGATATGTTATGATTATGATCCCTATAGTGTTGTACTAAGGGGGTAGATTCCTTTCCCAACTTAATGACACTTTTATGCTTGATAAATCTATCTTTCAATTTATGTATAGTCTTTCCAATGTAATATAAGCCACATGGGCAAATAATAATATAGACTACAAACGTGGATTGACAAGTGATTCTATGCCTAATGTTATATCTCTGCAGTGTCTGTGGGTGAGTGAAAGAAGTATCTTGTATCATGCTATTGCATACTGAACAATTAAAACATCTGTAGTTGCCCGGTTTTGGATCGCTCAGAAAATGTGGAGAAGTGTAGTGTAATTTATTGTTTACCTTTACAAAATGATCTTTCAAATTTTTTCCTCTTTTATATGCGAACATAGGTGCATCCTGGCACGAATTACCCAAGATCGCATCTGTCTGCAAATGATGCCAATGTGTAAGCATTGTATGTTTAATGAACCGACTAGCTGTTGTAAATTTGGATACAAATACAGTCCTATTGCTAGTGGAGTCTGTCCTTTCGAAATTGGTTTTTACCTTTGTAATTGCTTGATCAATAACCTCAGGAGTATAGCCACGCTCACGAAATCTGTCAGCCATAGTTTCTATAAAAGAGGAAAAAATTTGAAAGATCATTTGGTAAAGGCAAACAATAAATTACACTACACTTCTCCAGATAGCTTCCTCTATGGGAGGTGTGGACAAGAACACTTTACTGTTGCGTCGTGAGGCGGAATGGATTTTTCGTTTAAATACGGTAACTCCGTCTGGACTTAACGATATATTAAACCTATCTTGCTTTCTGCAGACTAGATGAGGGGTCTCTTGTGGTCTCTCTTGCTCAGCCTCTACATATGCCGTGATCCTCTGGACCGGAGTAAGTATGGAATTTTCCCCTCACTATGATTTTGTTCTTTTTTCTTTTTTCGTTCTTTTTTACCTAGTATATTTGGATGGGAACACAGCGATCCCTCTGATAGGTTTTGCCTGGTCAGCTACCCTTTAACGAAAAGTACATTGCTTCATGTCCCCCAAATTTTCAACATTGTTTATGGTTTACTTGATTCACGCTAAGAGAGGGGTGCCACATTTACTTTTATTTTGATGAAATTCTAATGATGTACACTTGTATAGTCGGTTGTTTATTAAGACGATCTATTATTGATGTTTGTTTTTTATGTTTTGTCAGTGAATTGCCTCCAGAACTACAATTGATGTTGATTGTGATGTTTTGTGCAACCTTTCCTGAGCGTGTTATATTATGATACTGGGGTGGAACGCATGTGCGTCTCAGCTGGATACTTATGCGACACTGAGGCTGTCCTGGACGTTTAGCTAACCGGAAGTGACGTCAGGGTAATGATCCGCATCTGTTGATGTTAGAGGAGGGATATACACTGTATTGGAACGCATATGCGTTCCACTACGATACTAGGCGACGCTGCTCTACCCCCTATGACCAGAGGGGCGGAAGTGACATCAGACGCCGGATCCCTATCGAATGGACTCTGCAAGGACTATAAAATGTTACAGACAGTAAGGCTCGTTCTGCCTTTTTGATTTTTTTAATTTTTTGTGCCCCTGATGAAGACCCTTAAGGTCGAAACGCGTTGGGCTCATTATGATTTTGATTTTTGTTTTGCATTTTTTGTATAGTTTTTTCTTTTGTCCAATAAATTAATTTGGTTTTTTCAAATTAGGTGTGCTATCCATTCCTTTTGCTGTTAAATATTATGGAGACCCGTATGGGGAGTCACCTTTGGATTAGCACCCTGTAGTTTTCTAATAGGGTGTGCGCCTTCTTTCTACATTTTGATGCCAGCAGAATTCTGCACTGAAATCCATTTCTCAAAAGAGCAAACAAATTTTTTTTATATTCAATGTTGAAATCTGACATGAGGCTAGACATTTTGTCAATTTCCCAGCTGCCCCTGGTCATGTGACCTGTGCCTGCACTTTAGCAGACAAATGCTTTATGGCAGGCTGCTGTTTTTCCTTCTCAATGTAACTGAATGTGTCTCAGTGGCACATGGGTTTTTACTATTAAAGCTGTCGCCAAACGAGCGGATCTTTCTCCCATATGCCACTAACAGCATGGCTATATCAGGGGTAATTCGAACGCTCGGCCGTATATGATACGCCAAGGGGCTCCGACGTGTCGGTCGGTTAAAAATCGAACCTTCTCGATCGATATCGTGGCCAGATATTGATCGGGAAGACCCATCGGAAGCCCCCATACACGGGCAGATAAGCTGTCAAATTGGTCCAAACGACTGATATTGGCAGCTTTATCTGCCCGTGTATGGCCACCTTTAGTGTTGTTCTTAGATCTACCAGGCAGCTGTTATCTTGTGTTAGGGAGCTGATATCTGGTTACCTTCCCATTGTTCTTTTGTTTGGCTGCTGGGGGGGATATCACTCCAACTGGCAGTACAGCAGTAAAGAGTGATTCAAGTTTATCAGAGCACAAGTCATATGACTTGGGGCAGCTGGAAAATTGACAATATGTCTAGCCCCATGTCAAATTTTAAAATTGAATATACAAAAATCTGTTTGCTCTTTTGAGAAATGGATTTCAGTGCAGAATTCTGCTGGAGCAGCACTATTAACTGATTCATTTTGAAAAAACATTTTTTTCCCATTACCGTATCCCTCTAATATCAGCTTTCTTATGAAATCATTTATATGCACAATATAGTTATCATTCAATATCATCAAACACCCAATGCGCTTGCACCAAATTAACAGCACACAGGTTCCTTCCAGCCAATTCTACACCCATGGTTTAACTTGACAAAAACAATTCCCATTTAGGCATATATTCAAATATACTGTTAGTTTTGAGCTTGAGACCAGCATTCCTCTTGAGTTTGTATCAACAATGACCTCTATTTTACTCTCTTCATCTATAAGGTATTATGTTTTGCTTTTGTAGTAACTAAGGAATACTTACTCTGTTGCTTAGCTGTATAGCTGTATTGTATATACCGTATATACTTGAGTATAAGCCGAGTTTTTCAGCATCCAAAATGTGCTGAAAAAGTCTACCTCGGCTTATACTCAGGGTCAGTGGACAGTAGCTGAGATTGCAATCACTTTTAATCATTCCTATACCAACAGTTCACTTGGGGAGAGACTGCAATATCCCACAATGCCCTCTGTTGGTTATATGAAAGAATAACAGTGTGCCCTCTGTTGGTTATATGAAAGAATAACAGTGACTGCAATATCACACAGCGCCATCTGTTGGTTATATGAAAGAATAACAGTGACTGCAATATCACACAGCGCCCTCTGTTGGTTATATGAAGGATTAACAGTGATGGTAATATCACACAGCGCTTTCTGTTGGTTATACAAAAGATTAACAGTGATGGCAATATCACACAGAACCCTCTGCACATGGTAGTGGGACAGTGGGACAATGCACACAGTAATCCGTTTGGCAATTCTCTGTCACAATCAAATTTGCAAAGAAGTCCAGTTGATCGCTGGGGGGGTCGCTTTGGCAGAATGTGCGCTGCTGGGAGACAGGGCTGTAGTTGTGTCTAGGCTTATATTAGAGTCAACAAGTTTTCCCAGTTTTCGTAGGTAAAATTAGGTACCTCGGCTTATACTCGGGTCGGCTTATACTCGAGTATATACGGTAGCTGCTCTGTTCAGCATGATGCAATTCCACCTAGACTGGAGAGCCTTAGCTAACAAAAAGAATATTGGCACAAGAAGCCCATTCATTAGTTTCTACTGGGCCCTAAAATGGAATCATTACTGCTACTTGGATGCTGGGAATTATAGTGCTTCTGCACAACAAAAGGTGACTTGCCTTGTCCTAAACTTCTACATGTATTTTTATTATGTCCTGGTGATAAATTCCTAATTCCAATGTATCTGAAATGTCATGAAATTCTGGGGCCACTTATCAATCAGTAATTCAGCCTCAGGGACTGAGGAGTTATAAGTCTGAATAAAGTAAAGAAGTGACCAACTTTCCTAACTATGTTTGTATTTTAAAGTAGGTGAAACAACGAGCGTGTTTTTGGGTGTGTTATCGTATTGGGTTTACGGTGGGCAGAGCTTAAATTTTTTTAACCCACTGGATAGGCCCTAACAGTCTCAGTTGTTGGATCTGGACATACTTTATGATGCACTTTAATTAGCATAAAACAATAAATAATAAGACACAGAGCTTAAGGGTGATAAATATTTATCATTTATGGTTTTGCAGGCAAACACTTACTACATTAATTTTGGTTTTCAAATTTACACCTATAGGATCCCTTATCCAGAAACCCATTAACCAGAAAGCTCAAAATTATGGAAAGGCTATCTCCCACAGACTCCTTTTTAATACATTGTTTAAAATGATTTCCTTTTCTCTATAATAATGAAAGAGTACCCTGTACTTGATCCCAACAAAGATGTAATTCATCCTTATTGATGCAAAAAATCCTATTGCATTTATTTAGGAGGTTAATTACTAAAACTTGACTTTATCTCATTGTTTCAATAAAAAAAACCTCAACCAAATGCCCCTCCCTGATTTTGCTTATTTATTAATATAACAACTCAGATAAATCGGTAAAAAAACAAAATAAAACTCAATAAAAACAAGCGAAAACTCGAATCAAACGTTTTTTTTTGGACTTTTCTCTGAAATCTCTAGATTTTTGGAGGGTTTGCCCAAAAATAGTGATGGGCGAATTTATTCCCCAGGCGCAAATTTGTGGTGAATTTGCATGATTCGCGATTTGCTGGCGAAAATTCTCCAGCATCAAAAAAATATGGACGCCAGCGTCAAAAATGGATGCCAGTGTCAAAAACGAGACATCAGTGCCGTTTCGCTAATTTTTCGCAAATTGGCCCATCACTACCCAAAAACCCAATTTTTTTCTGGACTATTGGGCTTAAGCCAGAGCAAAACACATCTTCAAAGTGGATAGGGGCATCTACCATTGATTTATACATGACCTTGAAAATTGAGGTTTAGTAAATAATGATGATTAAATGATTTTTAGTAAACTTAAGGTGGAGATCCAAATCACTGAAAACTCAGGTCCCAAGCAATCTGGATAACAGGTCCCATACCTGTACATATTATAGCAAGGAATAGGTAAAGGTCTGGGTGATTAGGGATCCATATACCTGTAGGCATACATTTCTAATGCTTACATGAAAAACTGGCTTGTCTTTAAACCTCACTGTAAAATGGCAATATATGAAGTGATATCTTTTTCAATGCCAAGATCGTTAAAGTGAATTTCAAATGAACATTTAAGAATTAGATTCTCCTGGCACGCAGAAATGATCGCTTGAAATATTAAATGACTTTCTCAATAGACTCACTGTCCAGCACTTTACAGATTTCATTTAATTTTGCAATTGATGAGGTGGTTTCCTGTGACCACAAATCATTTTTTATTCTCTGTGCGCAGTGCAATCCTGTACTTCAGTGGCAAACAGATTATTCAAATATATTCGATGTGTACAGAGAATAACATCTTATACTTTACTATTACATTTTGTAAGCATGAGTATGTGTATATGTAGGTAGAAATAAAATTCATGCCTATCAGACATTTGCCTCTTCACCTGAACTTGCTGGGGATGAATTCCTATTGACAGCTAAAATGATGTGGGTGCAATTACCCAGTAAGGTTAATGCCACACCAGGACCATGCATCAAGGCTACTCAAAACATTTACGGGTAGACATATTAGGATTATTTTAATATTATTATACATATTTCATGTTTACCATGGTTTATAAAACTTACTATTTGTGGAATATTCTGGCTCTGCAAACTCTTACACTAAGGGGCACATTTACTAAGGGTCGAATTTCGAAGTTAAAAAAACGTCAAATTCGACCATAGAATTTGATACTTCGATAGTTGAAGTATTTTTTTCTCAGACCTGTCGAGGTTGCATATAAGTCAAGGGGACAAGTCCCAATGACTTTTTGATATGCTCTGGGTTTTCGGGCAATACCCTGAAGTTTTCAGAGTTTTTGGGTGGAAATTATGAAAAATCGTGAAAATCTGATTTTTTTCCCGCAAAGCAAATTTGTAATAAAAATGTAATAAATAATAAACGTAAAAAACCCGAGCGGTTTTGATCGGAGTTTGTAGCAGAAAATATTGAGATAAATTCGGACTTTGATAATAACCCCCCAAATCTTACCACACTCTAATGGTTGCTTATTTATTTAAAAAAAATAAGCTAAATAACTTAATTAAAATCATCAATGTGTTTACCAATTACCAAAAAATTTAAAAAACTTGAATTGAAAAAATGACTTACTTAGGGCAACTTCCACTGACTTCTACATGAATGCAAAAGCTTTTAGATGCCAATGTTTTTGTACTTAATAAATATCAAACATTCACGCTTTGGAAACCTCAATTCACATTCATGAGTTTTGGCAGATTTAGAAGGAAGGAAGAGGATTGCTCATCCACAAGTACCCTGGGTTGGTGCAGCTTTCTGCTAACAGAATCACCAGCCTGGGGTACCAGGTAAGTCATTACAATACTTGAGTGATGCCCTAACATTTGGCACCCCCTTGGATTGGAGCTTTCCTTCTCATTCAAATTTGCTGGTTGTGGATTTAGTACAGGGAAATGATCAGCTCCCAGATATCTAATACAGCAACTGAAACTAGGTCCCCAAGAATAACAGGACTGTAGCGTAAGAATGGAGCCTTTCTTACCAAATTTATATATTTCTTTTTCAATTGTTTTATGTATAGGGATGTCGCGGACTGTTCGCCCGCGAACTAGTTCGCGCGAACATCGACTGTTCGCGTTCGCCGAATGTTCGCGAACGTCGCGCGACGTTCGCCAATTTGGGTTCGCCTTAGCTGGCACTTTTTTTGCCATTTCTCCCCCAGACCAGCAGATACATGGCAGCCAATCAGGAAGCTCTCCCTCCTGGACCACCCCCACACCCCCTGGACCACTCCCCTTCCATATATAAACTGAAGCCCTGCAGCGTTTTTTCATTCTGCCTGTGTGTGCTTGGAAGAGCTAGTGTAGGGAGAGAGCTGTTTAGTGATTTGAGGGACAGTTGACTTTCAGTTGACAGTAACTTTGCTGGCTAGTAATCTACTTGATACTGCTCTGTATTGTAGGGACAGAACTCTGCAGGGATTTGAGGGACAGTGAGTTTAGGTTAGTTAGCTTTACTGACTAGTAATCTACCTTCTACTGCAGTGCTCTGTATGTAGCTGCTGTGGGCACTGCTTCTGATCTCATCTGCTGACTGCTGCCTGCCTGTAACCCAATAGTCCTTGTAAGGACTGCTTTTATTTTCTTTTTTGTTTTTTTACTTTGCTACTATAAGAGCCCAGTGCTATTAGTCTAGCTGTGTTGGGGAGTGGGACTGGTGTGCTGCTCCTCCTAGTAGTTCACCACTACCAGCACCAACCAGAGTCAAAATTGTTACAAAGTATCTTATTTGCACCTGTTAGCTGATCTGAGCTCTCTGCCAAAAGCTAATTAAGTTAGAAACTGTTTTTTCTCCTGGCTGTTTAGTGCAGAGAAAAGAGGGACTTTCCAGTACAAAAGAGGGACAGGGGGTTGAGTGGTCAAAAGAGGGACAGTTGGGAGGTATGCAAGTGCCACCTAGCTGTGTGAGCTTTTTCACATTCTGTCTAAATAACAATAATAATTCCGTGTCCGTAAACATCACCTGAGTGATGTTTTTACAGCAGCAATAATATATTCTGTATCCACTACTGTATACGTTGCCCTTGCAGGCATTGTTTGCCCAGTCTTTAACCAAGTGCCACCTAGCTGTGTGAGCTTTTTCACATTCCGTGTCCAGAAACATCACCTGAGTGACGTAGTGTGATTTCTGCCCTTTACAGCACAAAACGCAGCGCTGTGTCAACAATGTATTTTTCAGATACATTTTTGCCCTTGATCCCCCTCTGGCATGCCACTGTCCAGGTCGTTGCACCCTTTAAACAACTTTAAAATCATTTTTCTGGCCAGAAATGTCTTTTCTAGCTTTTAAAATTCGCCTTCCCATTGCAGTCTATGGGGTTTGCGACGTTCGCTACATCCCTATTTATGTATAACACAGTGTTTTTTATTTGCACATTAATGGGGTTATTTACTAAAGTACAAGTGGTCGTTTTTGTGCAAATTCTTCTGTTTTTTTTTTTTTAAACAAAAACTCAAATTTTGCTGGATTTATTAAAGTCCGATGCTGCAAAAGTCAGAATCCGAAAATCCTCCATTTCAGACCTGTCAAAGTTGTTTTATATTATACATTTGGAGAGCTCTGTAACCTATTTGGAAGTTTCTGTGGTCTGCTCTGGAATTAGCCCGAAAATCCGACTACTTCTGACTTTTCAGGCACAAATCTGAAAAATTCTGACTTTTCCAGAAAAAGTCTGAAAAAATTGTAAGATTCTGGAAAAACCTCTGAAAATATTGTACCATTTGGGTTTTCGCTAGATTTTATCTAATTTTCCCCTGATCCAATTAGATTGTGCTTCTTTAACAATAAATAAGGTCCAATCATGGATTATAGTTTGGTCAGACTTTTTTTATTTAAATAATAAGAAAAATTCGGATTTTAGTAAATAACCCTCCCCATGTCCTATGGGCAATATAACTGGTGATGTTTTTCTCCAATGATTTATGCAATATGATAAATAAGCTCCTAGTATTTCATGAATCCATTAGGAGGGGGATATTATGGGACCATCAGAGCAGGTACCGGTAACTTTAAATTTAACTTGACAAATATCCTGTGGTCACATGCTTGTAACTTGAATAAAACAGAATAAAAACTACTGTTGTGCAGCATTGTACCAAGGTGAACTGTGCCCCTGTTACCATGTAAACTTTTGCCAAAATGTAGATGCCGACAATAAACAAGACAGCACAAGACAGTAATGTTGCATTTCTCATAAATTGGTAGCACACTCATATCAAGCCGCATAAAGAAAGGACAATGCCAAAACTGGGATTACATCCTGTATGGTATTAGCTATTTTTCACAACAAGTTACCTGAGGCTTTTTGTCATATTTTTTTGTTAAAGATCATTTGCACATTAGCAGCATTCAGTACAAGCAGTAAATGAATTACGCATATGATATTTTTTAATAGCAGAATTTGCTTTGATAAATGGACTCTTTAGTTTGGATGTATCCAGCCAAATACAAAAACTTTCCAATTGCATTTAAATTGGTGCAATCAGCAGTACGCCACCGGCAATGGATCATGATTTTCATCACAAAATAAAAGCCAATCTATTTACTGGGAGCTACATGGGCTACGTTATTACATTCAATAAAAACTGTTCAGGTTTGCAAGATGAAAACAACACGAAGTACCTCTTTGTAATAAAGACTATTCGAACATGAGCGTAATCTAATTTTTATTTCCAGCATCTCTCTTTTTGACAGCCTAGGTAACTCATTAACTTTGCTGTTTGCTCGCTTTTCAGTGATGCTTTCTCACTGTCTGCCCTGATAAATTCCGTACTCCCTCAGACAGTTGGGCCATTAACATTTCTTGGAGTATTTACTAGCGTCGGATTGCTGAATGTTGCTTTTGTTATGTACGTACATAAGCATTACATTTCCCTGCTTATGTTCATGTAATAATACCTTTCATAAAGTTTGAAGGAAGGAAAGTTTATCTGTTGCGTGTGCAAAACCTGGGAAAGGCCCAGTGATTTTGAAAGAAATATGCAGTGACATATGTTGACAAATATGGCTAATTATACCAACATTTATCTATTTAATTATACCAACATTTGTCTATTTAATTATACCAACATTTGTATATTTAATTATACCAACAGCACACATAGGTAATAAATCTGCCCCATAGTCTACTAGAAAATCAGGTACAGTAAACATTAAATAAACCTAATAGGCTGCTTTTGCTTCCATTAAGGATTAATTATAGGGATGCACTGAATCCACTATTTTTTATTCGTCCAAACCCCCAAATCCTTTGCGAAAGATTCGGCCCAATACCGAACCGAATCTGAACTTTAATTTGCATATGCAAATTAGGGCTGGGAAGGGGAAAACATTTTTTACTTCCTTGTTTTCTGACAAAAAGTCACGCAATTTCCCCTCCCCACCCCTAATTTGCATATGCATATGGATTCAGTTTCGGCTGGGCAGAAGGATTCTGCTGAAAAAGGCCGAATTCTGTCCGAATCCCAAACCGAATCGGATTCGGTGCATCCGTAATTAATTATATCGTAGTTGGGATCAGTTACATGGTACTATTTTATTATAACAGAGAAGAAGGAAATCCTTTTTTAAAATGTGGATTGTTTGGATAAAATGAACTCTATGGGAGACAGCCTTTCCATATTTTGGAGCTTTCTGCATAACAGATCCCATACCTGTATGCAAGCTGGTTGATTTTGCTTTCAACAGTATTTCAGTTGCATGGACATCATGCAATCAACTTTAACAGTCTATCTGCAAAACAAGCAGTGTTACCAGCAGAGCACTATTCCATTTAATTGTACATTACTGCCCCCTATTGCCCCAGAGGCGCTACAATATTGTCTTCAGCAATATCTTCCAATCCCCTACAAAAAGCCATCTTTTTCACTCTACTGCACACACGTTGGCCATAGGCTGAAGAATGTAAAATGGAAGAAGATGCTTTGCATCCTGGTGCACTTACAAAATAACTCCAGCCAGCGACGTTTTTAGAAAACAGGTGCACCAGCTCGGGGTTCTAAGTCAGCTATTGTAATCATTGGGATGTACTTAACATTTACATGATAAATTGTTTCTGTAATGTGGCAAACTAAACAGGTAATGCCAAAGGACAGACAAAAACTGCTTTCAATATAAATACTATATATTAGGGATGCACCGAATCCAGGATTCGGTACGGGATTTGGCCAGGATTCGGCCTTTTTCAGCAGGATTCGGATTTGGCCGAATCCTTCTGCCCAGCCGAACCGAATCCTAATTTGCATATGCAAATTAGGGGCGGGAGGGAAAACGAGCGACTTTTTGTCAGAAAACAAGGAAGTAAAAAATGTTTTCCCCTTTCCACCCCTAATTAACATATGCAAATTAGGGTTTGGATTCGGTTCGGTATTCGGCCGAATCTTTCGCGAAGGATTCGGGGGTTCGGCCGAATCCAAAATAGTGGATTCGGTGCATCCCTACTATATATGCAGCATTATTATAATCTAAATATAAATGCTTAAGATTAAAGCAATCGTCACCGTAAAACATGTTTATTTGCCTAACGAAAGAAACTTGAATTATAATCAACTTTCCAATATTTGTCAGTGTAATTAGAATGAAAAGCTGGATCTACCTGGCTGTAGCCTGGGCAGGACTGAAACAGTGTAGCAAAAGCCAGCTAATTAACAGACCCTGAGGAGGAATGATTTCTGCTACTTTGTTTCAAAAGAATCAGAGAACAGACTGATGCTTTCAATAGCAATTACAGTTACAAATAACTTTAAAACCAATACACGTTTAATTAGCAAATATTGGAAGGTGGATTATAATTACATTCTCTGGAAAAAAAATGTTCTGTTGATGTTTGTCTGCTTTAAGTCAGCGCAGCCCAGCACCCTGATGCCACTATTAATCCATTAACTATTTACTAGAAATAATTTTCTTTTAATATACTTACTTTAATTTCTCCCAGTCCAGAACAGACTGGCATATAGGGGTGACTCAGTAAATGTAAGATGCATACATAGGGGCAGATTTATCAAGGGTTGAATTTTGAAGTACAAAAAAACTTCGAAATTCAACCATCGAATTAAAAAACTTTGAAATCGATATTCGAATTCGAAGTTTTTTCAACAAATTTGGCAATCCTGCGGTCGAATAAAAATTTTAGCGATCGATTGAAAGATTTTTATTCGATGTGTAAACACTTAGAAAAATGTTGTAGAAGGTCCCCATAGGCTAACATAGCGCTTCGGGCAGGTTTAATTTTGCGAAGTATTGAAGTCGAAGTTTTTTTATAAAGAGACAGTACTTCGATTATTGAATGGTCGAATATTCGAACGATTTTTACTTCGAATCGAAGTCGAAGTAAATTCGAAGTCGTAGTATCCTATTCGATGGTTGAAGTATCCAAAAAATGACTTCGAATTTTTTTACTTTGAAAATTCCCTTGAATTCAATTCGACCCTTAGTAAATCTGCCCCATACTGTATGCTGTACAGGTATGGGATCTGTTATCCGGAAACCCATTATCCAGAAAACTCCATATTGATATGGATGTCATTATCCAAATAATCCACATTTTTTAAAATGATTTCCTTTTTCTCTATAGTAATAAAACAGTACCTTGTACTTGATCCAAACTAAGATATAATTAATCCTTATTGGAAGCAAAACCAGCCTATTGGCTTTATTTAATGTTTACATGAAGACTTGAGATATTAAGATAGAAATTACGAAAAGATCCATTACCCGAAAACCCCTAGGACCCAAGCATTCTGGACAACAGGTCCCATACCTGTACTTTATTTTACTTTCTTAGGCTTAAAATTGATTATGGTTTCCAGAGTTGATACACCTAAAATATTATGAAGTGCCTAAATTGATATTCTATTATTTTATCATTTTTTAAATTAGCTGCCAAAGTGCTCTTCAAGAAATAACCAACCATAAAATGAGCTAAGAATTAGATTGGCTCTTTAACATTGATGGCTCCAGGGATGTATTATAATGTAAGTGCGCATATCTCATTTGAGTAACAGCAGATTAATGTATTCCAAACTGGAGACTGGATGTGATACACACGCATAATCTTAAATTAATTACTGCTCCGTTTTAAGTTATTCAATTTGTTTTTAGTCACAATCATCAGAGAATGATGAAACAATCAACAAAAAATTAGATTCAGATTAGAGAGGCGTATGTGTAAAATTCCTAGGGTATTTTTTCCAGGTTTTTATTTGTTTACATTTTTAAAATGATGCTTAATGGAGTAACCAGAAGGCAATATCTGTGTTAAAAATATGAGAGGCAGAACAGAGCAGAGTCAGAACTAGGGGTAGTCAGAAGATTCACGTGTCTAGGATGCCCGGAGGGGGGGGGGTTATAAGACTATATAGCCTTAGGTTTATATAGATTTGCTTGTATAGTACAAACAAAAATATATGATATATACTGAGAAGAAATATACAATATTAGCCGGCAAGGATTAGAATTTTCACCCCCATGTTTCCTCTGTCTGCTCCAGTTTCCTCCAGATTCAAGAAAAGGCGTTATCACGTGAAAACTCATGGACGAGATTCTATTTGAGATGCAGTTTATCATGTGAAAACTCTATTGAAGCCATACGGGGAAAAAACTGAAAATTGGAGAAAGGTTTCTAATCTTTGAACTGAATCTCGTCCATGTCTTTTCATGTGTTAAACCGTGAGATAACTTTTTCTCCCTGAATTGAATCTGGCCTACTATGTGTAACGTTGATTGAAATAAATATGTACAATATTATCCAGTATTAACATTTTTCTTTGTAATTAAAACTATTCAGTCCAATTAATTCCATCCAGGATGTGACATCCTTGCAATAGGATCTTGACAAACTGGCAATATGGGCAGCTAAGTGGCAGATGAGATTCAATGTTTATATGTGTAAAGTCATGCACCTGGGATGTAAAAATATCCAAGTCACCTATACCCTTAATGGGACTGCACTAGGCAAATCCATAATGGAAAAGGACCATGGAGTCCTTGTAGATAATAAATGTTGCTAGTCAGCAACTGCAAGGGCAAACAAAGTTTTAAGCTGTATTAAAGGGGACCCGTCACCCAAAAAAAAATATTCAAAATCCTATTTTATCAAATTAGTCAAGCAAAATGAATTTAAATTACACTATAAAAAATATTTGGATCTTGTTTCCTTCAGTCTGGGATTTCAAAATTATTGCAAGCAGGCAGCAGCCATTTTGTGGACACTGTTATTAAGACAAGCCTTGCATCATCTCAGAATCTTGTTTGTGCACCAGTATGGGGGACCTGATGTCCATCCCCATACCCTGGCTACACAATTAAATGGTAAAAAGAACGGGGGGAATATATGGAGAGCAGTGACATCTAAGAAGTATTGAATGGAAAGTGAAAGTAATTGTCTGCCCCGCCTCTATGCCACGGGCATAGAGGAGGGGCAGACAATATTTGATTGACAGCTGAGATTTTTAAATGAGCTTACAACAGCTATGAATGCTTAAATAAAAAATAGAAATTGGATTTCATGCTTAATTTAAAAAGTACTTTTATTATACAGATTTTTGTGTCTGGGTGACAGGTCCACTTTAAAGGGCCATAGAGGAGAGGGTCATTCTTCCACTTTACAGAGTACTGGTAAGGCCCCATCTAGAATATGCTGTACATTTTTGCACTCCAGTTCTCAAACAGGACATTATTGAATTAGCGAGGGTGCAGAGAAGGGCATCATACTGGCAAATGGTATGGAATTCTCAGTTATAAAGGAAGACTGGCCAAGTTGGGGTTGTTCACTCTGAAGAAGAGGCGCTTAAGGGGTGAAATGATAACTATGTATAAATATATAAGGGGATCATATAATAATCTCCCTAATGCTTTATTTACCAGAGGCTCCTTCCAGCAGACACAGTGTATAATGGATTCATTCCGATTAGAAGAAAGGAGATAGTTGTGAAATGCTCTCCCTATATCAATTGTACTGATATATTAGATAGCTTCAAGAAGGGATCAAATGGCTTTTTAGCAAGTAGGAAAATACAATATTATTGAAAATAGTTCATGTGGGCATGTTTACTAACATTGGAGATATATAGCTCTGAAGATGTTGCCCATGGCAACCAATCAGCAGTTAGATTTAAACAATCACCTACAAGTTAGAAAACAAAAGCAAAGATCTGATTGGTTGGCATGGGCCACATCTCAGCAAATCTCCGGAGATATTTATTTCCAATACTTTCCAGAGTGGACATGAGCGAATCTCTACTGTTTTGCTTCACTGAAAAATTCACAAGACTACAGAAAAGTTTGCAAAACTGTTGTCACAAAATATATTTGTAGGAAACAAAATTAGAGTCTATGGGCATTTTTTATGGCATCTTTTTTCTGCTTTGTGGCTAACACTAAAACATGCTTTCCTTACTTTCAAGTCTTGTTGTTGATGAATGACTGTGTTAAATGAACTTGCCATGTTTTGCTTTATAACCTCACCAAAACATGTCTTTTCAGAGAGACTCACCAAGTAAATGAGGAGGCTCAGGTGCTCTGCCCCAAGCCTTCAGCATAAGGGAGTGGACATCACCATATTGTTTGTAGGGTCGGCACACAGAGAGTAATCCTCCAGGCAGTTGTTGTAAAAAGGTCTTTATTGAAGTAAGGATTACAGCCTTATGCATTTCGTGTTCTCACAACAATTAGTCATAGGCTAAGGACCATAGAAGACCTCCTTTTTCAATAGAAAAAAACTCCCATGTTGCCATTGTTAAAAACATAGCTGTGATTTTTTACATTACCTATGGTCGACTGGTTATGGTAACTACTACTACACTATGTTGTTTAAGCAAAAAGTACCATCTATAGTTTATGTATTACTAATAGCTTACAAACACAGGCACAACTAACACTTACAATAACTATGACCAACCACCTTTCCAACAGATAATATTTGGGTGCTTTATATCCCACATTAAAGGAATTATCCATTTATTTGTGTGAAGGAACCACAGCTATGTGTAATTATAATGCATCTAAAATACTACTGTATGTAATGTAATATAACTAGTGATGGGCGAATTTATTCGCCAGGCGCGAATTTGCGGCGAATTTGCGCAATTCGCCGCCAGCGAATAAATTCGCGAAACTCCCGCGAAAATTCGCGTAAAAAATTCGCCGGCGTCAAAATTTTTTTTTCGAAAAAATGGACGCCGGCGTCAAAAACGGGCGCCAGCGTCAAAAACGGGCGCCGGCGTCGAAAAAATGGGCGCCGGCATCAAAAATGGGCGCCGGCGTCAAAAACGAGACGCCGGCGCCGATTCGCGAATTTTTCGCCGTTTCGCGATTTTCGCGCGAAATTCGCGAATTTTTCGGCGAAGCGAAATGGCGCAAATTCGCCCATCACTAAATATAACATGATTACGATTGAGAATAGTCAAGGTTCTGTTAATAATTCAAACAACATCAAGTAACATCTGAGTATGAAACTCTGAACATAGCAACAACATTTTTCTTTTCATTTAAAGAAAAGTGAAGTACAGCAGTGCATATATTTGCATATGATATAAACAATGAATTTAAAAATTTAAAGAGATGATGGAAGAGGAGGAGAAGTAGAAGGGGGGGTCTCCCCTGAAAGTGAGCAAAATTGATCTCACCCCCTGGAGTTCCTGGTGCAGCGTCTGTATTCCAGGTGCATAGCATATACCTGTTGGAACACCAGGACCTTGAGATCAGCCATGTCCTGAGCTAGCAGTGATTCAGCAGCTGGTGGTGGTACTAATGCAGCTCCAGGTGCACTTTGGATCCATTCAGCTGGCAAAGACAGTTTGAGAAATGCAGCACTTGCATTAATACTGTACAAATATACAGTCTGAGGTATGAAACTTCAGGAAACCTAATCATCTAAGGATGGCAAATATGGGACAGGGACATCTTTAAAGGGGTTGTTCACCTTTTAGTTTACTTTTAGTATGTTATAGAATGTCCAATACTAACTTTTCAACTGGCCTTCATTATTTATTTTTTATAGCCTTCCACTTTCAAATATTAAGGCTGCAAATTTGTTATTATAGCTGGTTTGTATTACATCCTCTACTATTCATATTCTACTCTCTTATTCAACTCAGTGCATTGCTGCTAGGGTAATTTGGATCCTAGCAGCCATATTGCTGAAATAGCAGACTGGAGAGCTGCTGAATAAAAAGCTAAATAACTCATAAACCACAAAAAAAATAAAACCAATGGCAAATTGTCTCAGAATATCACTCTCTACATCTTACTAAAAGTTAACTCAAATGGGGAAAACCCCCTTTAAAAGAGTCCCTTGCAGCAGATTTTCTCTACTTGATAACTGATTTACTTGTTCTCTGCAATTATACATGTTCCTGATGTTAAACCTTAACACAAATAGGATTTGTGATGGTGAAGGCATTTTGACTAATATTTTAATTCTAGGAAATCAGCATCTTTATTGTAATTAAGAAATCTACATTTGACTTCCTGGATCTCTTGGACCAGGTCTGGATGCCTCCACTTAAGGTTGCTCCAGACCTGCTGTATTATACACAATACACACAATTCTAATATTGAAGCTGTGCCTCAAGCACCTGTAGCTGTAGCATTATTTGCTGCTTCTGCTCCTGCACATGATGAATCCCCACAGGGATATCATCATAATCTGCTGAGCTGAAAGCGGACAAAAAAATGCACTTAATGTGCATTGGAGGCCAGCCATGTTAGTTAGCCAAAGTTTTCCAAAAGCACTAAAGGCTGGGCATTGGCTATTTATACTGGTGTTACACCTGTTTTGATGCCTGCATCATGTGACATATCACGTCACATTTTACGCACATCAAATTTTACACAAACCATTTGAAGTTGGCGGTTTGTTTCCTATACGCGCCGATTTTGATACATTAGTTACTGAATGAAGTAGGCAGCAAAGTCCTTTCTGCTTTTATTTATTTCTTAGACAAAAGGCCAAACAGATATAAAAGCCTTACACAAATTAGCAGCAGCACTCATTGAAGAGACTGCTAATAGTATTGCAGTGTCACTCTCTAGAGAGTGTCTAGAGGCAACAGGACTTGAGTTGACTAGTCAATGTATTGTTGACTGTAGTGATGAAGAGGTACAAACCTGCCACCTTTCACATTGTGTCATAGTTCGCTGAATTGCATTGGAGATAATAGGAAGGTGCAATTACATGAATTATGTGAATTACTCCTATCCACTCTGCTACAACTGCTTTGGACTGGGATTCGAACTAGGCCGTGGCATATCAATTGCACAGAGGCCAAAACATCTCCCCACCAGCCCATTAAGTGAGTGTGACATCTAACAGCAGCCTATAGATCAGATCTATAGATTTCCAATCCTGGTCTCGGCTCGTGCTTCTTCTTGTATTAGCTGCCTTTGGCCTCGGGAGGAGCCCTCAGCTACTCAGATGCTGCCAGGTCTTAAAACGAGAGGTGCAAGGCGAGGGGTTCTGGACAAGCAAAGGGGCACGACTGGATAGCAAAGTCTTTGGGCAGAAGTTCCACATCAGGAACGCGGCATTGGACCCCACTAGACCACCAGGGCAGTAAGTTATTACACCTGCACTTTTGGGTTGACCAGCTGCTATTTATCTGTACTTGATCTAACCTACACTCTGTAGAAATATTAAACAGCCTTTATTTACACTTAAAATTTCTATGGCACAATTACAGCTTACAGTATGTAAATGTATGGATAAATGCATAATACAAAAAATTAGATGCTCAAATGCCACATTAGGCCACTATTATACATGACTCCTCCACTGGCTATTGGTGTACTGAATCTTATTTTGCATTTTTGAAAAAATTACGCTCCCAGTGACAAAGTGCAGTAAGTGAACACTTACCCTTTACTCTGGGGGGGAGCATGTAAAAAGAGGTGAAGCTTTTAAGCCCCAGCTAATTCAAAAAATAAACCTTACGTGAGAATAATTTAAGTCAAAGATACAGGGTTGGGTTTAAACTTGGGAAGAAGATTATCATATAAATGCAAAGCATTTGCAGTAATTTCCATTTTTGTATCATGCTAGAAGTTAATTTGATTTTAAAGTTGCCCTTTAATGCTGCATTTGCATAAATTTGGTGTCAATTGTAAGTATAAGTCTATACCTTTGTGACAAAGCTTTCAAGCAAAGGCCAAAGAAGAATGATTGGGTAAGTTTATTTAAATGAACTAAAATGCTTTGCTCTGTAATAAGTCTCTTAACCCTGTTTGCAATACATTTTGTACCCGTACAAATGCTATTTGTGCTATTTTCTAAACAACCTCTTGATTGAATATCTATTAAATGCAATTGTGAAATCTGAATACATTACGTTCACATTATTACTTTTCTCTCAGTTCCAGCTTTCCCACTGAGACCAATTTGCAGAACAATTTTTTAATCACTCACACCATATCCAATCATTATACTTGGGCAGGATTCTATTAGACATGATAATTTAGACTAAGTGGTCTTCTGTAGTCTCATAGTATGTGAGATTGATTGCCGATATATGCTGTTCCAGAACCACTGGCTCTAGCTGTGTCCAGCTGTGTACAGGAAATATTTTATTTTAAACCAATTATATATATATATATATATATATATATATATATATATATATATATATATATATATATATATAGATATATATAGATAGATACATATAGATATATATAGACAAATAAAACAGTCCTCCGCACTCAACCCACTATCAATATATTTAAGACAGAGACATTCTGTGCATACTGCTACTAAAGAATGCCTTACCCTTTAAACAAAACTTAGTCCCTTTGTAAAATGTATAATGAAGCAATAGAATTCTTAATGAATCAGATGAAAATTAAGCGTAGGACTGGGATGGGATGATTTTGACGTAGTTGGCCCGCTTAAATATATTGCAATATATGGAGAAACAATCCCTGTTTTGTTTAAAGGGTAAGGCATTTTTAGTAGCAGTATGCACAAAATGTCTTAAATATATTGATAATGGGTTGAGTGCAGAGGACTCTTTTATTTGTCTATTTGTATTTTGTGGTCACAGCCTCATTGCACCGCCGCCTAATGGTTTTAAAAATTAGTGGTGAGCACAACTTTCCCTTGATATATATATATTTATATATATATAAAGCAAAGTGGCACTTTGCATTGAAAAATAAATGCACAGTGCAATTACTAAACAATATCCAATAACAGTTCCAGAAAAAAAAATTGGTAATCATCTACCTAGTTCAGAGTAAAAATAATTTTTGACCATCTAATTGATTTTATATATATATATATATATATATCTATCTATATATATATATATATATATATATATATATATATATATATATGTATGTATATATATATATATTATGGATGCACCCAATCCACTATTTTGGAACCCCGAATCCTTTGTGAAGGATTTGGCCGAATACCGAACCAAACCGACTTTTTTTTTAATTCCTTGTTTTGTGACAAAAAGTCACGCGATTTGCCTCACCACCACTAATTTGCATATGCAAATCAGGATTCGGATTCCGTTTGGCCGGGCAGAAGTAATCCGAATCCTGCCAAAAAAGGCTGAATCCTGGCCAAATCCCGAACCGAATATATATATATATATAAATTTGGCACACATACATTTCTATTCTAGGAGCGTCAGTGGAATGTTACAAAATACATAAATATGGTAAAATTGAAGATATATATATATATATATATATATATATATATATATATTTGATAAACTCAAGGAGGTATGCTACACAACTAAGCCTTAAAGGACCAGTAAGGTAAATAAACCATAAAAGACCAGTAACACCAAAAGGGAAGGTATTTTGTATAACTTTAATTAAACTGAACTGTTATCTTGCACAGATGAAATGTGTGTAATCACTTCAGAAACAATGCTGCATTTATAGTTGCTCTGTAGCAATGGGAACAGCTATTCAAGCTGAAACTGGGTGACAGATACATTGTGCTGAATAAGAAGGTTTTGCTCCTTACACAGGTAGACTGGAGTCAAATACTGCTCATGGTAGGACTATAGATTGAAAATCTTTCTTATATAAAATAGGACGGTTGGTGCCAATAAATAGTTTATTTGTAGGTATTAGATGAACAAATACAAATCTTCAATTTTACCATATTTATGTATTTTGAACATTCCACTCACACTAGAACAGAATGTATGTGTGAGGTAGATATTCTAGAACTTTACCAGAAAAAAAGTATGAGGAGTATTGATTTTGTCTATAAAAATAGTGGAGAATAGAAAAATATATCTTGTGTCTTCTCCTTTTAGAATGAAAGCTTTTTTGGACAGGGCCCTCTTCACCTTTTGTGTGGGTTATGGTCACTATGAATGTTATTTTGTATGTTCTTTGTATAAACTCACTTATTGCACAGTTCAGCTGAATATATTGTCACTCTAAAAATGTATATTTAATAATCATCATCATCATCATCATAATATAGGAAGGGACCTATAAGGTTAAATTCCCCTTCCTGTCAGTAAACTATGTTTTCCCTTGAGCCTTACCAGGGTAACTTACTGGTGTCTGGTTCCCCGGTGTATAAAAAGGAGTGATACATACACTCAATTTCTTTCTGGATTCCACTCTAACAAGAGTTGTATTTTCTAGAGGTGGAGGAAGACCTCAGTATCCCATGAGAAGAGGCTGGTGTTTTCCTAAAGGAACCATAACTTGAAGAAGTAGGAGTACAGGGACCCCATAAACAACATTAGTAGGTAATTGATGAGAACATTTTTCACCAGCCATGGCTTTACAGCGAAATTCCGCTATCTGCAAACATTTTTGCAAAAAATCATTGTGGAAAAATTTGCAGAGGCAAAAAATTGCAGAGACAAAAAAAAGTTGCATTGACTTTAATGCAATTGGACAAAAAAGTCGAAATAAAAAAAAAACGCCCATTGACTTTAATGTATTTGGACAAAAAAGTCGCAGAGACAAAAACCGTTGCCACAATAAAAAACTCCCATTGATTTTAATGCATTTGGAGCGAGAAAATTTGTCTTGCAGGTAAAAATATTGCCACCCATTGACTTCAATGCATTTTGCGATCCACTCATCACTATTAGCAAGTACGTTGGTATCTATACTGTCTTCAGCTTGGTTTTGTGTGTGAGTACTATATGCTGTCTGATATTGTCTTGCTGGATGTAATAAGGGAGTTCCTTGTCTGCTTAATAGCACTATCCGCATGTGCTAATTCTATAGTTTTGTTTGGATGAATAGCACAAGGTGCAATAAGCCATAGTCTCATCATGCATTATTTCAATATACGCCACAGAGTTTCAAGCAAACTTAGTTCCTGCAACTGCTTTGCCGGGTCATTCTCATGTCCTCCACATACAGCTGCTGATGTATCCAGCTACATAAAACTACATCCCCTATTGGCTTCTTGTAAGAGAGAGAGTCTTGGGAAGAGACAAGGCAAGTTGGGGCTATAACACATAGAACAATGGTTTTCTTGTGCAAGGCTGAATAATCCAGAAGAAATAACCCTATAATTGAAACGAATAAAATAGATTGCACAAACACACTGCTACCCCACCAACTAGGAAAACATTTTAAACTTCTCATATCAGCATTTTACCGACTACATGTTTAATGTAATCTTTTCAAGTTGTACAGTATTTCAGCCTTCAGGAGTTCTCAAATTGGGCCTTTACAGTCGCTCTCTCAACTTTTTGTAATACTAGGGCATTTGACTTCATAGTTTACTGCTTTTAAATATAGCAATTCATAGAGCTGCAGTAAATGTCATATTTCCTATAAGCTGCTTAGAGTTTGCGGACAGGGAACAGAGATTTAAAGCTGCTTCAAATAACTCTTTTGGTCAGAGCATTTACGTGTGTAAAAAAGAGGTAGGAGATATCGATCACACCTGGAAATATTATTTTCTCGTATACTATTGCAGCCAAATGTAACCTTCTCATCAGAAATATCCTTAATATTATATTGAGCGCAAAACTCCACAAGAATGTTAATTATTGGGTGAAAACTAAAAGCTATTTCTAAGAGACAAAATATATTTCATTTCTTGCTGGTATTAGACAAACTGCATTAATACAAATTGCTGAGCAATGCAGTAGGCACAAACTATAAGTAATAAATATACAAAAACTCTAAACATGCTGGGGTTTTTTTTTATATATATAAGCCAGATCACCGCTGCTTTTATTTGTTCATTGGTTTACAGTTTAGTAAATATCCTGCTAAATAGTATGGATACATTAGTCAGAAAGAGGTCTGCGATTTTCAGCTGCTTTGGGACAGTAGAAGTATCTAAGGGGAATTCACAAAGGTGGAGTTAAAAGAAACTGGAGTAAGAAATTGTTTTCAATTAAATTGTCATTAAAAGAACATTAAATTCACAAAAATGGCACCATTCACCCTACTCTGATATTGCTGGGGGTACAGGTCCCATCATGATTTAACAATTAAATTGTTACATTTTAATCCATGATAAAATATACTGGGATTTGTAGTCCTGTACAGTGAGCATCAGTGTTTAGAGCTCTTTTAAAAGAACATTTTTCTTGCCCACAGCCTTAAAACAGGTCAGTTGTGATAAAGCTCCGGTAAAACAATGACACTGAGACTTAACAGGAATTGATTGTTTACAAAATATTACCATTAACACCTAGATTTAAGTAACTATGCTTTTTAAAAGATACATTTTTTTGTAATCCCAAAGCAAGTTATTGGACAGTTTCTGTTAATACTGATCCCTTAGTCAATAGTCCTGAACTCTTCTTTCTGAAATTAATATTTGCAAGTAAGTTTTTGTCTTCACTTGCATTTCCCTTTGCACCTCACTCTGGAAAGGTCACTAGCTGGAATGCAAACGTTGGTTAATATTAATGATACTTCAGCAAGGAAGGATCCAACTGGCAAGGTTTGTAAAAGTTTTGGTACAACATCCTTGTCAAATCTGTAAAATATTTTCTGGTACTTGGCACAAACCTTAAATAGTTTCTATGTCTTGCAAAGGAAATTGTAACAAAGCACTGGGATTCACTCTTTTAACAAAACCCAAGAAAAGATGAAGAGAAGACAAAAACAATGTCAATAAAATAATTCAACCATAAAAATCGATATCTCTCCCTCTATATATTTAAGGGCAAACGCTCTGCTTTAGTGCTCAGTTTATTATACTGCTTCTTGACCTTCAGATGAAACAAAACAAGAAAGAGAAAAAAAACACTATACTAAACTCACATGAAATAAGAAGAAATGTACTGAATGAAAATATTTTATGAACTTAAAGGAGAAGGAAAGCTAGTGACGCATTTTATGACCAATAGATTAGCCTCAGTAGTGCAAGCTAGAATGCTATTTTTTATTCTGCATAATGCTCTACTATACCTGAGTAAACAAGAATAAAAGTTCTCTCTCTTTGCTTAAGATTGTAGCCGCTATATCAGTTCTGTGTGACGTAACTTCCCTGCCGTGTCTCTGGCTGCAGGCTCCACTCTAGGCTGAGATTACAGCAAGGGAAGGAAGGGAGAGCAAAGGAGCAAGAGATAAGGGAGGGGGATCAATGGATAAGGGAGGGAGAGTAAGGAAGAAGGGAGGGGGAACTGCGCAGGCACAGCTGCCAGCGGAAGAGGGTTTGAGCAGTAAGGAGGAAACCTGATATCAAGCCCTTGTGTAAGGAATTGGAGGAAAAGAACTTGGTGACTCTTTTCACAGAGGACTCAGAGCAGCAATACTGTGAGTGTTTATGGTTGTATTTACCTGGACCTTTCTGATAAGAGAAAATGTTGAAGGCAAAAAGGAATTAAAAAAAAGATGTTGTATTTTTCTCAGGTTCGGGTTATATGTACACCATTTCTGAATCAATCCATTATTTAGTGAATAAAGTACCCCCTAGTGTAAAATATAAGGACATTATAAGTCACAGAGAAGTTCCATAAGCATATAAAAGCACGAGGCCAAAGGCCGAGTGCTTTTATACAGGTCATGGAACACTGAGGTTACTTCTAATAGCCTCATTTTTCCAACAAGAGGTACTTTTTTAATTATAATACACAAGTTTTAGTGAGTCATGTGACAAAAATGACATCACTGCTCACCATTTATAACTGATGACAACACTAGTCACCGTTTATAAGCATATCATTTACAAGATATTCATGGCTTTTGTGTATTATAATGAAATTAGGATCTTTCTCCTTATTTGCTGCCCAATTACAATGGGAACATTAAAAGTGGAAATTTAGTGCTCCTTGTAAAGTTCTGGTGAAGATTAACTTTTGAAATGATTGGAAGGCAGGTTTTGTATGGCAAGAAGGGACAAAAAAATGCAGAAAATAAGAATTGCCTTTAGTTATTCACTCAAACAACATTAACACTGTGCTTATTTTCATGTGGCATAAAAATAAAGAAAAGCGTCTCTCACCAATGAGATTGTAGACTTCCTAAGTATCCCAGGGCCTCTGCCAGAGTCTGGAGGTTACAGAATGTTACTCACAGTACAGACATAACTCTCTATTAGCAAGGCCACACAGCCTACTTCCAAGTCAGCTTCACTGCTGCCCTTTTTCAAACAGCCTTTCTCCAGTTACAGTCACCTTGGCACTCTCAGTCTCAGACACTCTCTAAGTCTTTGGCTCCACAGGCTCCTTGGTTCTCTCTCATGCTTCCTCTCACTCACTAGGAACCACCAGACACACAAGAGAGACCCATCTCCTTTAGACATCCAAGGAAGAACTCATATTAACCCTATCTCCACTAGGTATCGCCCTTCAGCCTTTCAGTCTTCCCTGTACATTTTTAGACCAAACAGATGTAGGATTCCCATGCACAGAAAAGTAGAGTATGGTTCCAGGTATAATATCAACAATAACAGATTTCTTTCATATGTAGGGTTTCATATACTGCACACTAGATTTTACTTGGCAGGGTTAAATGTTCACTGTAGCCATGAGATGTCTACTGTGCAATTATTACAGTTTTAGTTATCAAGAACAGCTTTGTGCTCCACCAAGGAAAGAGTAGCTTTCCCCTAGGCAGTGGTGGAACTACCGGGGGAGCAGGGGGTCCCTCAGGGCCCCTGGCAGTCCATGCACAACAACAAATGCGGGCAAATGCGGCCGTACGGAGGGCACCAGGACCCGCCCCCCTCTAGGATCGCTACTGCCCCAAGGATCTTCTTGCCTGTAGTGAAGGGACCCCAGTACTGACAAGGGAAACATGTTATTGTTCTATCCACGTCTATGGTAGGGGATCCGGACCATATGAGATACTGACAACCTGGAAGGCGATGCTTTCTACTCCCTCAACTATTCATTCAGTGGTGCCATCTATGCTGTGTTTACTAACACCTGTGACTGTACCTGACATCATTCTGAACTACCTCATGTGCTGTGAGTATTATCAACCTTGTGGAGCTTTAATTGAATAAAGCCTTGAATTATTTTGTTTGCAAAGAACCCCTGGTGTCCATTTTCTGTTCTTTTACATTTTGGCAGTATGGAAGTGTAGTCAAACAACACCCTCATGTGCTCCTTCCACTTAGCGAAGGCCCATCCTGCTGAAAGAAGTCTACTGTAGCCCATGCTCTATGCTACTAGTTGGTATTGGCCTTTTTAAACCAAAAAGGGGTTACAATTATTATTATTAATGTAATGCTGCACTATATTAGATTAACATGTCAGCTTCTTTACCAAAAAAATGGAGGATCTAAACATGAGAATAAAAGTGTTCTCACAAATAAACAAGAGCATAAGGGGAGCAAAAAAAGGGCTGACAGTCTATGTCAAAATGGCCACATAAGATCTATAGACAAGGGCAGGCTCAGATTTGTGGAAAGGCCACAAAGACCCGGTCCTATGGCAGCAGAATTGTAGGGGCAGCATGCCACCAAGCTGTATCGCAATGGGTTCAGAAGCACTGGGGACATGCAGGAGATTTGCTAGTTCTATGACTATTGGCAGTACAATAATTTAGGAATAGACAGTCTAAGGTGCAATGGTGGGGACACTAGGCACATACCGCTTCTGCCTACATATCTGCCATCAGACTCTTCTATAACTTTGACTGAGGCAACTGGCTAGAGGAGCTTGTTACACTCCCTTGTCACACTGTGGTGGGTGATAGAGGCCTGGAGATTGACATGGACACACTTGCAATTTGGCCTGGCACTGTTACTTGGATATTGTAGATAAAGAAGCAATTGGACAACTGCTTCCTTGTGCTGTCTATGACTCAATACATTCTCAATATACCTCATAATATTCCCTTATGTAGTCTCTCCATTGGTATATTTAATCTTGTAGGTTTTGGCGCTTTGACAGTGCATTTCAATATGTTTATAGGAGGCTCATTGGATTACAGGAGTAATGAAGTACTGGAGTTTCTCTTGCATTTAACTGGTTAACATTGTTTTTTTCTGAATACAAAAACAAGGTTAAATAAATGGCTTTATACTCAGATTTTATAAACCAGACTGCTGGTGTTCTGCTCATATTAGATAGTATACTCCCAGTTGCTTTTTGCTAAATGAGCATGTAGGAAAAATGCTCAAGAGATGCTTCCCTATTCATCCATTAATAGTTTTCTTGTCACAGGAGGCTTGCACGGGGTGTACTCCTGGAATTCTCACAAATTGCACTGCCATTAGTTAATATGAAAGTAAATAAAACTGACGTATTAAATTAAACTTTTTTTATCCATATATCAAAAATTATTGGAGCTTTTGCTACTCGAATGAACAACATTTGTCTCCACTCAGAACAATTCTGTTGTTTTTTTCTTCTGGAATTCAGAAATGTACACTTAGAAACAAGTTTTTAGTCTAGCAAAAGCAATATTATGCTTGGGTGGCTTTTGGCACGGGCATGTTAAAATTCTCGTCATTAAACTGACAGGGAGCCTGATTGAATTTTCAGTACAATCATAGCCCATGTCATGGAATATAACATTCTTTAATGAATATTTGGTATTTCTATACACAACTCTATGACATGTTTTGGAAGATATTATGGTAAAGGCTTACAAAAAGCAATTCTCTGTTTTTTTTTTAAGGAATGTCCTGCATCTCTGTTTTAGAATACATTTTTGCTGTTATATATCTATTTTTCACCTGAGGATTTTCAGGAGGCTGAACGTTGTTTTGATGCATAAGAAGGAAAAAAAAAACCCCAGTGAAAGGATTCGAGAACAGTGGTGGGGCATGTCACATAATGGTGCACCTAGGAAACAATTCAACTATGAGAATTCTACAGACTATAACCTTAATCAATAAATAGCATGTTAGTTTGGCACACCATGAGAGTCCACATAATACTATTATCAGAAAATAGTAAAGGGAACAGGGCAAATGAAATTAATTTATTTCATAGTGTTTAAATACAAATAGACCTACAGGCCTGCATTTAAATTTTTTTGCATGTTTCCCTGAAGAAGACCCCGCTTTTGGGGTTGAATTATATTTTGTTTTTCTTTTTGTATTTAAACATTATGAAATCAAATAATTGCTATTTTTTAATACTGGTGTTCCCTATTCCCTTCACTATTTTCTCATAAATGTAATAAAGATGCAGGAGAATTCACAGATGATCATGCTGATTACCTACACTATGCCAGGAACCTTGCTATTATCTGACATCATTATATTACACTGTTATCAGACATGGGGATAAAAAAAAAAGTTTGTTCAAAACTAGGAAACTGTGCTTAATGCTTTCAACTCCAGTTGCAAGGACAAAGAACATTGAGGTAGATTTACACAGATCAGGTGGGACTCCCATTGGAGGATTATTTTGCATTATAATGGAGTCCCAGGCCCTGGAGAACAAGTTTTTATTGAGCAATATTGCTTTAATCCAACCCTCATTTTACTGGACTACACCTCCCTTCATACTTGAAAGGGGAACTCTTGTGAAAATGAAAATTTAATATTAGCTACAGTATCCTGAAATAAGAATCAACGGTTGTATGGTTTCAATAATAAATTGGTCTTCATTATTCCTCTCTCAGAATCTGTTTCTCCAGATTCTGAGAGAGGAATATTATAGAGTATAGTATTATGAGTATTAGAGCTCACTCTATTAAAATCACCATACATCGTGTCTTTCTATATGCAGAATTTGTGCAAAAGGCAGTTATTTTTTTTTAGATTTTGTTTGTACTGGAATCAGTTATTCGAGTGAGATCTAATACATCTGCTAGGAATGGGAGCCCCTCCTATTAAACATATTGGATTATTCATCTGACACCCAACTGCTGAATGAATACATAATGAAGAGAAACAGATGCTGAGAGAGGAAAAGTGACTATAAACTTGATTATTTCAGAAACAATGCAATATTTTTAACTGTATTTAGAAAGTTTCTTACTTCAGTGTGAGGAAGCTTATATTAAAATTTCATTTTCACAATAGTTCCCCTTTAACCTTGACAGTATGTTAAAGTATGCTGGGATTAGCCCGGCAACATCTGAGTAAAGTGTGGTTTAGCAGTACAGTACAGTAAGGTTTAATAATTACACATAATAACACTGATGGTTCAATTATTTACGGAATGATGTCATGTCTTTTTTAATACATAGTTTCAAAATCATGTGATGCATGTGGCATCAATAAGTGTAATTTATAATTAAGCACTATTCTTAAGAAAACATTATCAAGGTTATTCCTGACTTCTATGTAGTGAATAATGTACCCCCTATTGTAAAATATAAGGATACCGAGTTCTAAGACCATAGAAAAGCACAAGCTCAGAGGTGACTTCTAATAACTTTATATTTGATAACAGGGGTTTCAGTGAGATAGGTGATTAACTTAAATTAAAGTGCAGTGCGTGCCTACTCTTATAGTTCATCAACGATGATATATAAAAAAACCAATCACTTCCCGAATCAATTAATTCCAAGCCAATTCATAAATAAATAAATACATTTCAATTTCAATAAAAAGCATTTATTTATTTATGAATTGGCTTGGAATTAATTGATTCAGGAAGTGATTGTTTTTTTTATATATCATCGTTGATGAACTATAAGAGTAGGCACGCACTGCACTTTAATTTAAGTTAATCACCTATCTTATAGGTAGGGGTTGAATCTATTACTAGATACTAATTAATTGTCACAGACAATACAACCTTTTGGGTTCAAGTCTCCTTTTGGTCACTTATTTGGTTGGGCACCTTTCGCTCATAATAGAATTACATACAGTATGCATGAATTTATCATCATAACAGTTTTCTTGCTACAGTCCCTGCTTCAGTATAGTTGAAGTCAGGCAGGATAATTAAAAAAAGCAGATAAGCAATTATTATGAAATGATGTGGTTGGATATGTTCTCTGACCAATGAACCCATGGGTTTAATATTAAGAGAGAATATGAGGGCCTTACATGTTATTGCTGCTCCTCTTCACTGTCCCATCTCAAATTTTAAGATGTTATTATATGTTAAATTATAGCAAAACTATGTCAAGTCTTTGACAAAGAATTCCCAATGGATAAAGTTTAAATTACGAGGCCTATTATTCATTTTCTTCTGGCAGGTACATAACTATTATGCTTCCCCAGTGAGATTTGCTTCTAATGTTTCTTCTGGGTATAAAACGATTGTACACAAATCAAACCTAATCAAAATGATTATAAAGTGATTTTCTGCTTCTTTTTATACTCTCACTCTGTTTCCCATGCAGTAAAAGTAGCCAACTGGAAACATTCATTACTTCAGGCAGACTTCTGCGTCTTTGGGATATTGTGTCCAAGTGAATGCTAAGCTCAACCAACCATATCATGGATTAAAAATGCAAAAAATAATATTCTTGAGCTGAGAAATATCAGGATTATCATTTCAACTGAAAAACTATATCCATAGTAACTATAGATTCATCAGATGTGTGTATGTTTAAGATGATCTTTTTTTCTATAGGATAATCCTGTTCAGTAAAATGCTGTTGGGACTCTAAGCTCCATTCCATAATGAATTCAATCCATGAGTCAAGCTGCCATATTTCTGATGGTAAAGTAAATTTTCTCCCCAGCAATTTTTTTCACACAATTATATTTATATTTAGTTATATTTTGCTTCATTATACTTTTTGCATTCCCTTATGGATTAAAAATCCATGTATTTCTTTGTTTTGTGTTAGATAACATAACTACAGGTTTGGGACCTGGGGTTTTTCTATATAATGGGTCTTTCCATAATTTGAATCTTCTATTAGAAAATCATTTAAATATTAAATACACCCAATAGGCTGGGTTTGCTTCCAATAAGAATTAATTATATCTTAGTTTGGATCTAGTACAAAGTACAGTTCTTTTATTACAGAGAAAAAGGAAATCATTTTTCCAAATTTGGATTATTTAATTATAATGGAGTCTATTATGGGAGGTGGCCTTTCCATAATTCGGAGCTTTTTGGATAACGGTTTTCTGGATAACGGATCCCATACCTGTATTTGTATGATTTGGTTTGTACGTACAGAGAACATATATGCAGCGAATTACATTACATCAACTGACCAAACTGCAGGAGATATAGAAGCAGGACAACTGAAGACCCCATCTGAACATGGTGACCCAAGTGTGTGTATTTAAGAGGCTGGATATCCCAAAAACTGGTTTTGTCTTTTAGCTAACTGAGTCCTAGGCATAGTCTGCTAACACTGCTACAAATATAAGTGATCCTTTCAGGTAAAATGTGCCAAGCAAGCCTATTTATCATGCTGTGTAAAAAGTGGAGTGAAACATTACTGGTTATGTTGCTCATAGCAACCAATCAGATCTTTGCTTTTGCTTTCTAAATGTTGAAATCTAAATGCTGATTGACTGCTCTAGGCAACATCACCTGCAATTAGTGATGCCGCAAGTGAATAGCTTCACGAAAACTGCCAGGACAATTCGCCTTTGAAAAAGCCGTAAAAATTGATTGTCAAAATAGTCGTGCGCATAAAAAGTGTCACACGTCAAAATTATTTGGACGCTCATTGACTTTAATGCATTTGGACCAAATAGTCACGTGTATAAAAATTGACGCTCAGGTCAAAATTGAAGCCCATCGACATTAATGTGTTTCGTGAATTTTTCAATGTAAATACGCAAATTTTTTGGTGAAACGCCACCGATTTGCCCATCACTATTTGTAATGCTTCACTCCACTTTTTACACAACGTGATAAATAGGCCCCCTTGGTCTCATGGTAACTAAGTATCTAGAAGTTAAATATGATTATCTAAACCTGCCAAGCAAGCAGATCTCAGGTAAAGTGGATAAGACCCATCCCTAAACACTGCTTTATTTGTTTCTATAGTAGGTTGGGTCCGTGGTCCAAGAGCATTGGCAAAAATTTAGATTTTTCATAACTGGAATTAAAAAATAGAAAGAATTATAGTTTTTTGAGGGGAACATAATCCTATACCAATCCTTCTTTTAATGCTCAGGCTCTCCAACTCTCAAATATTAACTATATTATCAGCATCTATCTGAGGCACCCCTCTTCATGGCTCCTGACTGGACTCCAAAGCTGGCCCTGGTCGATATAGCACTGTTTAGTAGTTGTGGAACTGCCTAGCAATAAATGCATAAATACAGAACATGGAGCAGGGTGTGCACAGAGGAAATATGTTTCTTAATGAAGTCATTATAACCTGGTGGAACGTTTTTGAGCAGTATTGTTATAACAACACATCATAAATGGCAGAGAATAATGGGGTTTGTCCCCCATATAATGTGGGTGGGACTACACTTCTACTGAAGGTTCATCTTCCTCTGTGCTTCCCTTTCAATACAAAGACTGAAAAACAAATGTTTCCTATCCCTCTTCAGATTATACCATTATCTGAATTATTCTTTCCAGTGGCGTAACTACTCACCGGCAGGCCCTGGTAGAGGATGGGCACCCGGGCCCCCTGTCAGGCCCTCCTCCCTATGAATCTTGCACCAGAATGCTGCTGGCATGTGCAGTGTAAAAGTCATTGTGGCTCCGTGGGCCCCAACAGGGTGTGGGCCCGGGTGCAATTGCACCTTCTGCACCCCTGGTAGTTACACCACTGATTCTTTCAACCCTGAATATATTGTTGTCTATAAAATGTGTCCGATTTTTTTTTTAAAATTGAATACAGCTGCCAACGCAATCTGTGCTCTGCAGAAATTTCTAGCTGCTTCTTCTTTCTGCTCAGAACCCCCCATTCCTCATTAGCGTTGTTGATAACATATAAAAATCCTTCACTTGCTCCAAATCAGTATATGAAGTCACAAAGAAACTGAAATCCGAGCAGCAGTTTTGCTCATGGGACAAGCCCAGACAATATGATGTTATGCAAAAATGGAAGGACAAACAAATCCTTTGAAACACATCTTCAAATACATTTAATATCTGTGCCAAAGAGGGTCACAACTGGTCATTAGCACAAATCTGTTCTTTTTGATTATAACATACCATAAAGTAAATGTAAGCTCTCATTAATTATGCTAAGTACTGTAGTTCCGCACTAATATACCATAGCAAATATACATTATGTGCTGATAGCAGAAGTACTGTCACTAGAAGTAGAATATTGTTTTCAGCAAAGGGAAACTTAGTGAGTGATGCCATTGGCCACCTGTCCAGATAAATGAGTTTATGTCCTACTAATACTATTTGCATTGGCTTGTAAAGCACAAAACATGCTTCCGAAGAAGAGGGAACACCTCTGAATACTAAAATATTTCTGCCATATAAAAATGTTTTATGGCCATTTCATATCCCAGAAGGAAAATGAAATCAGTTTTATGTCTTCTTGATATTATTGTGAATGATGAATCTGGCAATAAACCATCCAGTGGTACGTGGCAAGTAATGTAATTTAACTACAGAATTAACAAGCCTAATTTAATACAAACCACAAACAGCAGACATTACAGTGCAGAGTCAGACAGATTACTGAGTTATTCTGCTGCTGCTGCTTCTTACAGACCCTGGTATTAAGTCTCCACAATGTACAGTTCTTGTCTTTAAAAATAGGTCAGCTACAGAATGTCAGCATTAATTCTAACCTAATCATTCTTTACAGCAACTGCCTTACGTGTAAGAATAATTAACAGTATTGTGACCACACTATTCTGACCTACAGGAATATACATTCATGGCTTTAAAGGACAAATAAAGTCGCAACATTGAAATTCCATCCATCGAATCACATGGATGCATTGGGAACAAGCTTAGGTTAGACAACAAAAAAAGGGTCTTGTTCTATAACTTCTGCTATTCTATAATACCTAGTTAAACTGTCATATTATATGTAAGATTTATTCTGTCCACCTTCCAAATCCAAGTCATGAGATCAAGGGACAGCTAGTACTGGAGTGATCCTTCTGAAGTTGAAGGTTTCTTATGAATATTGAATAAAAACAACACAGCTGTCATATTTACAGTACAATATAGAGATATTTTTTTTCTATTTGTTCTATTTTTCTATTCTATTTTCTATTTTTAAAGAGGTTGTTCCCCTTTCCCCCTGAACTCATATTTTTCATCTGTCTACACAAATAAGGAACCAGTAAGTGAAGGTTTCCTTCTTAATAGTCCCAATTCTAGTAATACAACTAATGATGCATGGTTCACACATGAAGAAATTCAAAAGAGACTAAAACATGTTAAGATTAACAAAGGTCCGGGGCCAGAAGGTATTCATCCCAGGGTAATTAGCGAGCTTAGCTCTGTGATTGCCAAAGCTCTTTACTTAATTTTTCAGGATTCATTGAGATCTGGCATAGTGCCGAGAGACTGGCGAATTGCTAATGTGGCGCCTCTATTCAAAAAAGGATCCCGTTCTCAGCCTCAAAACTATAGGCCAGTTAGTCTGACGTCAGTGGTAGGAAAGCTTTTCGAAGGGTTAATAAAGGATAAGATACTGGACTTCCTAGCAAATCATAATACTATGAGTTTGTGCCAGCATGGTTTTATGCGTAATAGATCTTGCCAGACTAACTTAATTTCTTTTTATGAGAATGTAAGTAGACACCTCGATTCTGGGATGGCAGTGGATGTGATTTACTTAGACTTTGCTAAAGCATTTGATACAGTGCCACACAAAAGGTTACTGGTTAAATTAAGGAATGTTGGCCTGGAACATAATATTTGTACCTGGATAGAGAACTGGCTAAAAGATAGACTACAAAGAGTGGTTGTAAATGGAACATTTTCTAAATGGACCAGTGTTAGTGGAGTACCGCAGGGCTCTGTACTAGGTCCCTTGCTTTTCAACTTGTTTATTAATGACCAGGAGGTCGGCATTGAAAGTACTGTTTCTATTTTTGCAGATGATACAAAATTGTGCAGAACTATAGGTTCCATTCAGGATGCTGCCACTTTGCAGAGTGATTTGTCTATGTTGGAAAACTGGGCAGCAAACTGGAAAATGAGGTTCAATGTTGATAAATGCAAGGTTATGCCCTTTGGCAAAAATAATATAGATGCAAGTTATACACTAAATGGCAGTGTCTTGGGGGTTTCCTTAAATGAGAAGGATCTAGGGGTTTTTGTAGATAACAAGTTGTCTAAATCTGGGCAGTGTGATTTTGTGGCTACTAAAGCAAATAAAGTTCTGTCTTGCATAAAAAAAGCATTAACTCAAGGGATGAAAACTTAATTATGCCTCTTTATAGGTCCCTGGTGAGGCCTCATCTGGAGTATGCAGTGCAGTTTTGGACTCCAGTCCTTAAGAGGGATGTAAATGAGCTGGAGAGAGTGCAGAGATGTGTAACTATATTGGTTAGAGGGATGGAAGACTTAAATTATGAGGGTAGACTGTCATGGTTGGGGTTGTTTTCTCTGGAAAAAAGGCACTTGTGAGGGGACATGATTACACTTTACAAGTACATTAGAGGACATTATAGACAAATAGCAGGGGACATTTTTACCCATAAAGTGGATCACCGCACCAGAGGCCACCCCTTTAGACTAGAAGAAAAGAACTTTCATTTGAAGCAACGTAGGGGGTTCTTCACAGTCAGGACAGTGAGGTTGTGGAATGCACTGCCGGGTGATGTTGTGATGGCTGATTCAGTTAATTGTGATACTAAGCTCTATAGTTAGTATGGGTATATAGAATTTAATTAAAAGTAGAGGGGTGTATGTATGGATGCTGGGTTTTCATTTGGAGGGGTTGAACTTGATGGACTTTGTCTTTTTTCAACCCAATTTAACTATGTAACTATGTAACTATGTAACTATGTGAGAATTTGCCTTCATTCTTTATTATTTGTGTTTTTAGAATTATTTAGATTTTTGTTCAGCAGTTTGGATTTTCAGCAGCTATATGGTTGCTGGGGTCCAAATTACCCTAGCAACCAGGCAGTGGTGTGAATGAGAGACTAGTAATGAAAAGGAGAGGGCCTGAAGAGAAGTGATTAAAATTAACAATACAACTACAACTGTAGCTTCACAGAGCAATCGTCTACAGATGCCCCCCATTTAAAAGTCAGGATGAGGCAATGCTTTCTACTGCCTCATTTTAAACTTATATCTTCCATGGCCTATTAACATTATAGACAAATGCCACCGGTGATGTTGCCAATAGCAACCAATCAGCAATCAGACTTGAACAGTCACCTACAAGTTAGAAAACAAAAGCAAACATCAGATAAATAAATATCTCCCTTACTTTTAAATGAGACCTTTTCCTGCAACAGTCTAGTAAAGCAAATAAGTGTAATGAAGGGTCATCTATCCTGCTCTGTGTCTTGTAAGACACCTGCTGTATTCCAGATATTGCCATTCTTTGCATTTGGCTAAGATCAAGTGTAGTACTGGGCCTTTTGGCTAGGTATCTGTTCTTATGATCTTATGTGAAGATGGAGACACACTTGGTCCTCTGGTCTAGGCCGGCAAGCTAAGCTTGATGAAAGCGGAGGCGATGTGCTCTCGGGAGGGGTGCTTGATTCATTTTGGGTCTTGCACAATGCACATGTACTTCTTGCTTAATCTTGCTTCACTGGATGGGTGTCATAGTCCTCTGGGCTTCACCCCAGGCCAAGACTTACGCCCTGGGGAAAGCTTCGGCAGAACCCAGGGTTGATGGGACTACCCCTAGCTGCAAAGTGAAGGGGAGTCCAAACGGCTCTAAACCCCCTGGGGGGGCTCACCCTAGCTTCGGCAAAGGTGGACCCACATGCTCATGCTGTTCTTTGGCCTGGCCTGGGATACTTGAGCAACGGAGCCCATGCCTTTGGGTAGGACTCATAAAGGATGAATTATCTCTATGTATAAAATATTTTCCATAGACCTCAGTGACCTGGAATCTAGTGGGCAAAAACAGTGCCTTCTAGGCTATATTAATCAGTTACATTTGAACAATGAACTTGTCAAACATTGGGAAAGTAGGAGTTTTCTCATTAAAAAGAATAGATGTTAGGACTTTGGCTGGTGGGCCGCAATATCAGTTTCTTTGGTGGGCCGCAATATCAGGTTCTTTGGTGGGCCGCAATATCAGGTTCTTTGGTGGGCCTTTGGTGTCCCAGTCCAACCTAACTGCCGCCTCTCTGTGAACTGTGACTGTGAACAATGTAATAGATATAATATTTCTTCTTTTGTGTTATTAATGCTACATATATCAACCACTGAATGCACAAATACCATACTCACGTGGATTAGAATTATATTAGCTAAATGCCTAACAGCTGCTTCACAAGCGGATGAGACTAGATAAAGCAACCAAGCTTTAAAGCTGTGCAAACTGCATGAAATGCTACATAATGAAACTGATTATGTTACTACTAACATTACTATGCCTGTGAACAAAAATAACACACCAGCAAATCCCCTAGCAAATCCCCTAGCAAGTTTAACAACTGATGAGAAGAACAAAAATATCAGATAAAAAATAAATGTACAGATGGACCGTTACAAGACACCAGGCAAAAATTATTTTATGATGCAATCAAACAAAATCTTACATTGACTAATCTTTAATATATTAGTGCTGTAAACCTTTCTTTTCCAGAGAGCCGGAAATTTAAGGTTTTAGTCTGAATTTGTCTATTAATCTATTTATATTTTTTTCATTGAACTAACAATTTGTTTTTCAATTTTATTAAATTGTAACACTAAAGTGACAGTGTAAATGTGCAACAACTTCACAATTTATTTCCACAATTATAAAGACAAGACATGGCCAGATAAAGCCAAAACTTCTCTACTATGTAACTGGTAACCTTAAGTCTCTGCATTTAGAGACCTATTTATCATAATTATAAAAATGCCAGACAACGGTGTAAAAAGCTGTGCAAAATAAATGGCAAATTCATTAAGATGTGTGTTTTATTTTGCACCACCCAAATGCCATTGATGATTTGATGCTTTACACGATTTCCAACCTAGTGCAATCCAAGTGTAATGGGAAAAAATTCAAGTGGCAAGTAAGTTCCGGCAGAAAAAACAATACATGGAAAAAACACAATGGAAGAACACCAAATTTTCCCATAGTATTTTTAAACTGGATTTTTACAGAGTGGTTTACCGTCGCTAAAAATCAATACACAGTATGATAAATAACGTTCATGTAAACTTTGTCAAGAATATAATTGTATGATGTAGTGGCACACGTATTGGCATTGATTGGTGTGGCTTATAAGGAGTTGAAATAGATTTTATTTCATATGTAAATAGTTGGGCAATATTCAGTGCAGCCAACAGATGGCAATTGGCCTGCAGGGGAATTCTCCTTAAGGAGCCTACATAATGAGGTGCAGGAACCAAGTGACCTACTAACATCAAGTGAACCGATTTCCATAGAACCAGGGCCAGGTGGGAAACTGTAACTTATTAGGGCTAGAAAGGGAGTTAGGAGATTTATATCAGCTCACTCTAGAAGTGAGCAATAGCTTGAGTAGCGGTATAAACAGCGTGTTGAGAAGTGAGTCATACAGAAATATTCATCAATGGAGGGCACTCTAATGTACCAATAGTTACAATTGATTTAGTTAATTATGGGTGCAATCTGCCCCAAAAAAACCCATACAAGGCAAAACATTTGACTGAATATTATATAAAGGGCTAATGAACAGACCAAGTGGTGTTGCAAAAGGTATATATTTATAAGATAAGAAATCACAAAAAAAACTCAATTTGGCCATATATACAAAGTAAGGCAGAAAATGTCAACAAAATATACAGTTTGAATATACATACCACTAAAGTATGGTAACAAACAGTTAATCAGAAAGAGGAAGCGGATAGCCTCGCCACAGAATGTGAATTACCCTGACGTTTCGGATAAACGCCTCTCTCAAGGGGAATTCTAATTGTGCAGAGGCACTCTGGAGAATACCATTGTATACTATTACAGAGCTTATCTGTTAACATTAACCTGTTCCTTGAATGGCTGCTTCCACGGCTACACAGCAGCTTGTTCATATAAACACATTACTTTTACAAGTGCAGGGCAACAGTACATTATATTTGAATTTACTTTTTTGCTGTTACTTTTCCTTTAAAAACGCAATACATTAAGCACTTGTGCCATACACAAAGCTCCGTGTTCTCTGCTGTTTCACAGTTTAAAAACCCACTGCAAAGTGCAGAATATAGTGTTCAGTGGTGTAAGGCAGATCTGAGCAGGCATTAAATACAGGGATCTAGATGCATCCTCTGCCTGAAGGCATTTTAGCTTGATATTTAACATTTAGTAAAAGGTAAATGAGCTTTACAATAAATTAAAAATCACAAGCCATAGAACCTAACTGTTTCCATTTCTGTAATGACTAATCAATGTTTGTCTGTGGAACCTAAGGCATAAAGATCATCTGAATCATGCAGTGTAATATCAATTTAATTTCCTGCTTTTGTGACCTACTAGCATGTTATTTGACAAGTCTCATTTTCTCTTTGATAATCGCTTTTATGATCATTCCAACACACTTTGAGATTAGGAAGGATTTCATACGCCTTAATTAGTAACTACATTTTAATCATCAGTAAATAAAAATGTTGACATAAATTATACAGTACATTTAAAAAGGTAGTTTTTATTATAAATCGTAGCCACGACTCGAAAGCAACCAGTTTATATAATAACTAGCAATTATCAGTAATAGCCTTTTTCATTGGTTAAAGTTCATAATTAAAAGCAGAATGTTGCATTAATGGAATGTGCACCCCGGTGAGTGAGCCACCCAAGGGAGGATCTTGGCACGGATACAAGTGTGGGTCCCCACATTGAAGAAAGGTCTTAACCATTAACCTGCTACAAGGGAGCTGCTGCCAACTACAAAAGGGAGAGGTACTTTTGGGGAATAAGGTAGTGCTACCTGGGGAATAAGAGCTCTGGGGAAGGGACAATCATTTGAACTGTGTGGTTATCAACCTCTTTCCAGGGGAATTGGGACTGTGATATTTACCAAGGACTGTGTAAAAGCAACAGTAAGCACCTAATAATGGTTTATGTAGTGCCCCACGTGCCCCAGTGTAGGAGTGAAGTGTGTATTAGTTGCCCCAGTGTTAAACTGTTTATATAAAGTTTATATTTGTTCAATTGCAAACTGTGTGTTTTATTATTCCTAGTGGAACCCCCCTGAGGTGTGTTCCTCAGTGTTCACTAGGTGGAGGCACTGCGCTGTAATTCCCAGTTCCCAGTACTATACATACTGTATACAAAAGGGACTCAGGGCCCCTGGATTGCTAAGGGTAAGTTGCTATTTAAAGAGACAGTAACCAAATTAGTGTTATACACATTAATAAAAAATAAATACTTAGTTTACTACATTTTGATGTTTTTGCCTATTACACATGTACACTATGTAAGCAGTGTCAGAATCATTGCAAATCAAGACATAAATGTTGCCAGTTTCTATCATTAGCCGAAAATAAAGCTACAATTTGTATAGTGGGTAAGATAACATGTCAGTTTTTAACAGGACCAGTAAATATTTGTCCATTGGCGTAACTGTGCTTATTGTCCTTAGAAATGCTAATGCCTTGATAATAATTTATTTTACAAAAAGGTTGAAAAGATTATTGATATTAATTAATATTGCTAATGAATTGTCCATAATTGTCCAATAATAATACATGGATAAATTGGTAATTATTACTTTATTAATAGGGATGAACGAATGTTTTCGCCTGACACAGATTCATGGCGAAATTCAAGTTTTTGCAAGTGACCATTGGTTTTGTTTTGCTGGAGAGAAAAAAGTCAACAAAAACACAAGATAATGCCCCCTGACTCCAATTCATTGATATAAAGGCATTTGGTGTAAGAAAAATACTCAATGACTCCTATGCATTTGGTATGCGGAAAAAAGATGGAGAAAAAACACCCATTGGGGTATATTTATCAAAGAGTGAAGTTAGAGATCACTACAGTCCTCTAGAGTGAAATACCGCCTCTCTCCATTAATTTCTATGGGATTTTTAAAGGCGTATTTATCAAAGGGCGAAAGTGAAAGTTCACCATTTGATAAATACGCTTTTAAAAATCCCATAGAAATGACTGGAGAGTGGCTGTATTTTACTCTAGAGGACTGTAGTGATCTCTAACTCCACTCTTTGATAAATATACCCCATTGACTCTAAGGCATTTGGCACAACAAAAAACACGTGCAAAAATTACTATTGACCTAATGCATTTGGCACAACAGAAATCACGTGAAAAATAACTATTGACTCAATGCATTTTTTACGAGAAAAAACAACTGACTCAAATGCATATTTGCAAATATTTCCACAATTTCATTAATTTTCGAACAAAGTGAAATAGTTTTGCTCATCATCAATAGTAGATTTAGTGCGCCAAAAACTCACAATGCAGATGGAATAACAGTAAATTAAGCTGTTTCGTACAGTGAAAAGGGGAATCAGCTTCCTCTATAGCCGCTGACTGAAAATTTGCACACTCGCTGCCTGCAATGACAGGGAATAGTGATGGGCGAATTTGTGCAGTTTCGCTTCGCCGGAAAATTTGCGAATTTCGCGCGAAATTCGCGAAACGGCGAAAAATTCACGAAACGGCGTCCGTTTTTTCGAAAAAAATATTTTGACGCCGGCGAATTTATTCGCTGACGGCGAATCGCGCAAATTCGCCGCAAATAAATTCGCCCATCACTAACAGGGAATAAGGAGGAAAAGGGAACGAATCAGCTTCCAGGCAGCTCCACCTTCCAGGCAGAAAACAAGCCAGCCACACCTCCCCCTAGGCTAAACACACTTCCCCAGCTGATTGGTCAGTACTCTCTAGCATTGTTTTCAATGAAACTGAAAAATATGGAGTATGTGACGTCATCTTCTTCTTCCTTTGATGATGTGCTGTGTGATATCATCTTCTCCTCATGTATCATGGCTGTTGAAGTCTGGAGGGAAAGTTATTTGTAAAGAGAGAGGATTCCTGCAGAAATGGCAAGAGTGTGCACGCTGCGCTGGGTAGGTGTCGGTGTGGTCTACTTCAAGACTTTTTGGGGGGGGTTTCCTAGTTGTTGTGAAGTTGTTCGCTGCTGGTTGTTTTTATCTATTTTTACACCAGCTAATTTTATTATAATATTATATATCCTCAGAATTTGAGACATGAAAATTTAATATTTCTATTTGAGTCTCTTGTTAAAAATTAAACCAAGGCTGCAGCAGGTCAGCCGAGAAGACGCTAAGGTTGCAACTTGACTTTGATGACCACAGTGGCTGCCATGTTTGAAAACCAAAGCAGCAAGGTATTTTGGCTATACCTCTAAATATTAGGGATAGTGATGGGTGCATCTCTTTCTCAGCTACTTTTTCCAAGCTGCATACATGGGTGCTTTTTTGAGTCACCTTTTTTTCTGTACATAATACATTTGAGTCGCTGTGAAATTTTCCAGGTGTATCAGGAAAATATTTGCAGATGACGGAATGTGGAATTTCATTGAGAATCCATACTTAATTAAGCGCATCACTGGTTAAAAAGGATATACTGAGTATTTTTATTAAAAGGTATCATTATCACTCAAATGTGGTCATACTACATCTCCTTAAAAGTGATTAAGTAAAACTAACTTATTACAAATGCTGGTGAATCAAAAAAACTTTTCTGCTAAATAATTACAGTTTTGGTTTATATGAACAACAGAACATGGGATTGATAGGAACTAATGGTGGTATTACCTGCAAAGCTAGTCAGTTCAGCAGCATGGACAGTGCCCCTACTAGAAAATTTAAAATTTAACTTTTAAAAAACTATAAAGTAATGGTAGGAAGCCAGTCACTAAAATGGCAGATGATATTGCCCAGTGTTCTATGAGGAATTACTAACAGGACGAATCATGCAACTGGCGAGGGTTGTTTAGAGTCTGTACATGTTGGAATCTCTTTTTTTGCTCCTGCTTGCAAAAATATATTTAACATTGAATATATGACTTAGACATAGTCATACAGCCACCCATTCCTGCCTATCTACTCTGGAACCAAGATGACTAAGCCTATGCCCACCCTATTTTGTTCCCTTAGTGGCTTCCTCAGAAGAAAACCTACATACTGTCTTAAAGTTGAAAAGATGTAAGTTACATTTTATGGGGTGTTTTATACCTCCATAGTTGTCAGTGGGTCAAAACGTATTAATTAAAGTGGACTGATATTGGTTTTTGGTGTTTGCATTGAAGCATTTTGTTGCATGAAGAAAAGCATTGGGCATGAGACCGACCCCTTTAATGGATGAGTAATATGAATGCTTGCTGCCTCTCCTACCTATCACATTTGTTCCTTGCCACCCTCTGTTGTATTAGCAGATCTTCATTTTGGGGCTGTGATAAATGCAGTAATCTAAAACATACATTTAAGCATAGAAACATCCACCTATAGTAAAATAACTCACCAAGGTAGAATGGTGGCCCAGGTGCTCCTGCCTCAGGCCCTCACCTCATGGGAGCGGATAATCCGTATGCATATTTAAGAAAGGTTTAGGGCACTCTAGGAAGCCACATATAGATCAGGCCAAAAAATGGTTTAAAAAGTAAAAAAAACATTTATTCAAACAGTCATCTTGAGCCTTACACATTTCGTATCCCCAAGACACTTAATCATAGGCATGACTATGATTAAATGTCTTGGGGACTCAAAATACATAAGGCTCGATAGGATTGTCTGAATAAAGATTTTTTCTACTTTTTAAACCAACACGTTTTGGTCTGATCTCTATGTGGCTTCCTAGAGTGCCTTCCTAGAGTGCCCTAAACCTTCCTTACATTGCATAAGTGCAGTAATATCTGTGTTTATATAAAAATGAGGGATATTAATTTTTATGCCTCTGGCTGCTTAATGAATGTCTACAATTGCACATAATAAAAAATATATTATTGCAAAATCAACTATTGTGAGGACCTGGTGGTCTAGTGGGCCGGTGGGTGACGCCCCCTATGGTGAGCTCTTCTCTTTAATTGGCGGTTTTTCAATAGTGCGCTTCCAGGTTTTACGCATTGCAAGCATCATGACGTCTCTGCGTTTGGCACACATTTTGAATATTTAAAGGGGCTTTGAATCCAAACTCATTGCGCGTTGTTAGGTCTAACTTGTTTAGTATCTGAGTGCGATTCTCCGTCTGTTTGATTCTTGTTTTGACCCTTGCCTGTCTGACTACTCTGAACTCTGCTAATCCTGACCCTTGCCTGCCTGACTCTTCTGAACTCTGCTAATCCTGACCCTTGCCTGTCCGAATACTCTGAACTCTGCTAATCCTGACCCTTGCCTGCCTGACTATTCTGAACTCTGCCAATCTTGACTTTACCTGCCTGACTATTCTGAACTCTACCAGTATTGACCCTTGCCTGCCTGACGATTCCTTGAATGCTGCCTGTACCGACCCAGCCTGATTGACCCTGCTTGAACTCCGCCTGTACCGACCCCGGCCTCCCTGACTAAGCTTTTCGTCTATTCCCTGAACTGTTGCCTTCTGTCCAAATCCTTGGAAACGCACGTGTCCCTTTGCTCGTTCAGAACATCTGCATTGCTCCTCTCAAGGTAAGACATGGCGGCATCTGAGTAGCTGAGGGCACCTCCCGAGGCCAAAGGCGGCGATTGAGCCATGACCAGGGAGCTTAGCGCTTGTTCTGGATTTAGGTAGCCATACGTGACAACTAAGAGATATTACATATAATAGATATAACTGTACTTGATATTCATTGTGATGTTTGTAAAGAGTTGATATTTATCCACTACATTGACTACTATTTTTCTATTATAGTTTTACTGTTATATGAGTAGGGGGTGAATCCATTAGCTAGAACCATGCTTTATTTAATCTCTGCTATTGCAACCAAGTCAACCAAAAATGACAATTACAAACAAGGTCGAATAATAACACTGACATTTTATTTTTGTTATCATAGTAATTAGGGATGTAGCGAACCGCCGTGTATGTGTTCGCGAACGCCGTTCGTGAACTTGTGGCGGACGCGAACAGTCGAAGTTCGCGCGAACTAGTTCGCCGGCGAACAGTTCACTACATCCCTAATACTAATATAAATCCTGATTTCTTGATCGTCAATACAATGGCAATTCATTTACTTTAAATATGAGCATTTGTGCAAGCTGTCATGCAAACATGAATTTGCAGCTAACGCTGAGAACTAGAACAGAAGCAAATACATTCTATGGGATTTTAAGTGTATGTCATTAAATAAACACTGCCATATAGCAGACATTTAGAAGCACGAGCAACTCGGAAAGTAATTTTAAAATATTTATAAGCTAATCTTAGTAATGTCAAACCATTAAACAATAAATAATAGAGTTCTTTCATGGAAGACGTCTCCTGCTATGAAATCGCTGGCCTTAATCTAGCTATATGGATTAGGAAGTCAGTCTTATCTATTTTCTGTCTAATCTTCACTTGATACATAGTGTGTTTGATCTAATATTTTTAATACGGTAGGAGAGAATTAACACATCTGTCATCACCAGGTAACCATCCATAACATTCTTACCATGATCCTATAATAAGTACACATTTTCACGGTGGAATGTGTTCATAGCCATAAAAGTAACATATCCAAGGCAAAGTACTTTTACACATTGCTGAAGAAAGAGATCTGGATTTTTTCCATTACTGTGTCAGTTGTACATAGAGGTTGGCTACAAGGACTGGCAGTGAGGGCTAAAGCCTGAGAACTGGGATCTGGGATACAGTATAATAATTGTTAGAAATTTCAGAGCTTCTGGGAGGGATGTTCAGCTTCTTCTGGGAAGGTATTAAGCTACTGTCTCCAGGATACCGCAAAGAGCTTAAAGGAGAAGGAAAGCTACAGACGCATTTTATTGCCAATAGATTAGCTGCAATAGTGCAAGCTAGAATGCTCTATTTATTCTGTAGAATGTTTTACCATACCTGAGAAAAAAAGCTCTAGAAGCTCTCTGTTTGTTTAGGATAGGATAGCAGCTGAAACATTAGCTTGGTGTGACATCACTTCCTGCCTGAGTCTATCTCTGCTCACTTATAGTTCTGGTTCTATCTCTGCTCACTTATAGCTCTGGGCTCAAATTACAGCAGAGGGGGGGACAATGTATATGAAATCCCTTCCAAGCAAATATAAGAAAATAAGATAAACGTATGGGACATAACATGGGAACAGGATCAGTACGTACAATTTAAAGATACCAAATTTAGATTATAATTTAATTTAATCGAAGCATGAGATCTCCCACTCCCTATTCATGCCCCCATGCACCTCTGTAGTTTTCAACTGGTGAATCCAGTAAGCTTCTTTTAATAACAATTCCCTATCCAGATCACCTCTCCTCACATTCAATTTTACCTCATCAATGATCTGACTTTGTAGTCCTTCCTATGGAGAGCTGACATATGCTCCAGAAAATTCAAAATTTATATATATATATATATATATATATATATATATATATATATATATATGTGATAGCAGGTTTCTTTCAATCTGCCACTTCACTTTGGGGGTTATTTACTAAAACTCAAATATATGCAATATTTTAATTAAACCAAGCTCAACCAAACTCCCGTCCATGATTGTATCTTATTTATCAATAAATTAAGTTGAAAAGTCGAAAAAACTCGATAAAATTGAGCAAAAACCAGAATCATCAGATTTGATGCCCGAATCGCTAGATTTTTTTCAGGTTATCACCTGAAAACCCTGAGTTTCAGATAAAACCCAGTGCAGATCATTATATCTTCAAATTGTGAAAGGGACATCTCCCGTTATACTTGACCTTCTCAGGTTTGAGATGGCAGATTTTCAGATTTTCAGCTTTGGTGTATAATAAATCTCGAAAAAACAATCAGAAAAAAATACCAGAAAAAATAGTTTTTTAGAAAATAACCCCCATTTTGTGTAGCATCTAGTCTCCATCTCCTTCCATCTTCCATGTGTTAAATGCAAGTGAAGTGGTGTCTTGGGCCATTTTTGAAGTGCACATAATACTGTATTGCTTGGATGGATAGCTGACCAGACAGTCTGTTTTTATATATATGTCATATTCCATACACAGAGTGATGCTGTATTTTATTATCCCAAAGGACTCAATACTCAATGTTTTGTAATGCAGAAAGAAGGCAAATCAACAAGAGGAGATACAAACTAACTCAGGAGGAAGATACAAATTCATTGCAATGTGTAATGGGGGCAAATATCTCCTGTGACATACCAGTGTTAACCCTTGATGTACCACCAATCTTTTGTGTAGGGGAACCCTTCAGTGAGAGGTAGGCAGTCAGAGAGTTGCAGTTCAAACATGTTGTCTTTATTGTCAAGGCCTTCAGTTAAGCAGCAGCACGTTCACAGGGCTCAATCTCCCAGCTTTCTACAAGACATTTTCTATAACTGCACACTACCATGGGAGCACACACTACAGGCACCCCTCTTAGGTCCTGGCCTGCTCACTGTCCAGATCTAGCCTTTACACTTATGCCCTGGCTGGGATTCCCACTAGGAATACTATACCCACTGACTCTTAGTTGGTTCTGTAGCTGCCCATGCTAGTTATCTCTCTAATTTACACTTCCTAGAATGTACTATTACACCACTAGGCCTCACGCTATCTAGGCTCAGTACCTCTTCCAGGAGATGATTCTACTGCTGCAGGGTCCTCTGCTCATCTCTCTTCCCATGACGCATCTCTAAAAATAACTTCCTGAAACCTTCCCTTATATAACCTACTATTCTCCACCCACTGGGGCCTTTCACTTACCATTGTTATCCTCTAGCTCCCCCTAGTGGCCAGCCTAAACAAATGTATTAACAATTACTAAAAGGAAAACTATACCTCCCAAACAATGTAGGTCTCTATTAAAAGATACTGAGTAAAACAGCTCATGTGTAAAACCCTGCTTCATGTAAATGAACCATTATCATAATAATATACTTTTTTAGTAGTATGTGGCATTGGGTAATCATAAATAGAAAATTGCCATTTTAAAAAATAAGGGCTGCCCCCTGGGATCGAAAGATTCACTGTGTACACATACAAACCACATGTAAGGTCACATGAGCCAATTAACAGACAGAGTTGTGTCTTTTGCTTCCTCACTTCTTCCTGTTACAGTTAGTGTTGTAGTATTTCTGGTCAGGTGATCTCTGAGGCAGCACAGATAGAGTCACGAAATGGTGGTTCAAGGCAAGAGATGTAAAAGGGCAATATTTATGTAAATATATATTCCAGTTTGGTAAGATTCTTTAATATGTCATTCAATTTGATATAAACTATCTGTTGCTTATGTATTCATTTTGGGGGTATAGTTTTCCTTTAAACATTTATATTAAACCATTAACATTTTACCCTATTACATCTCACCCTCCTGAAAACCAGACACGTCCTCATGTCTGCCAAGTAAACTATTACTCTACATCTTCACAAATGGGCTGGATATGCATAGGCACAATTGATGGCAAGTAGCTGTAAAGATACCTCTGGTGCGTACACAGCCGCTTCATTTCCACCTGCAAGCTGATTCTCTGTTGCGAGTGATCGCACTTTTTCCAGGTTATGATATGCATCTGACGACATTGCGTTTGGTTCTATTTTCCCAGGTAAACAGCACAACACATCCAGTCAATTTTCTTAAAAAGCCTTTATTGGCAAAAGGGCTTTAATAGGACAGAAATACAGTGACGTTTCAGGCCGACAACAGCCTTTCCTCAAGCTACTAAATGCATGAAGTGAACACATTTATATACTATCTCTATACAGTGCCATCTACTGGCTAGTTTGATGCTAAAGAAACAGCTGAACTTCCTCAAGTTAATGAGAACACACAATGTTGCAAAAATACATCAGGGATTATATACTTCTTGAAACAAATCTTCCTACTCCATCATTGAATGTTTCGATGAGCCTTACAGCAATCCCAATGACACAACTCTGTAAAATAAAACCAATAAAAAAACAATTTGCAATAAAAACACATTATTGAAAGATTTTGTGCAGCTCATACTCCCTATTCAATCCCCCAGGTGTAAGGGTGCCAAATAACATAATAATGCTTTTAATCTATCACATTGCGTTTGGTGCAATTAGTCGATTATTTAAAGGTCTCACAGCTAATTACTGATTGCCCAATGTAGGTCTATTTCTGATGTGCGTTTCAAGTCTGTTCTGTCTGTTTCTGACCTAGCCTGTCCCTGACCTTCCATAGTTTGCTGCCTTTCTTGACCTTTGCCTGTTTTTGACCATTCTCTCAGATTATGTGCTACTGTTGGTTTTGATCTCAGCCTGTGACTCTGACTACGTACCAAGTACACATGCGCCAAAAGTGCCGGAAATTGCCGGAGGACGCCAAATTTCTAGAGGGGACCCAAAGAAATACAAAGATCCAGAAGATAGCGCCCCCACAAGCTCCACTGCACTTACTCTGCACTGATAGGTGAGAAATATTTTAGGGACATTTTCAGGGCAATTGAAGTATGCGGGGGGGAAGCAGGGGGGTATATCTAGGTTAGTAGGTAGGGGCTTTTCTTAATTGGGGGGTTGAGTTCTTCTTTAATGATTAAATAGTACTGCTTACTGAAACAAAAACTAGCCTATACAGTATGTCTAGAGGTTGTCATGCAAAGGGCCAGATTTAATTCCATGAGAAAGAGGTTTATCACATGAAAACTCATCAAAATTATCTCACTGTTTATCATGTGAAAACGCTGAAACTGAATTAGGAGAAATGTTTTTTCTCCTAGAACTAAATCTAATCCATGAGTTTTTAAGTGATAGACATGAGATAACTTTTTCTCACCGATTTGAATCTGGCCCAAAGTTTGATGCCATGGGGGACTCGTGGTTAAATCTTTGTAAAATGATTGGCTTATATTAAGCTCTTCTCTCTCTTTTTTTGTTTTTTTTTCTTATGCATTTCGTGCTCTAAGTTTTGAGCCTATGACTAAGAGCTCTTGTAGCATTCAGATGTTGTGTCTTTTTTTGTTTTTAATACCATTTTTGGTATCCTATGTGAACTTTTTGAGTGCCTATCTAAGTTTTGAAATATATGGTATTCTGATCCCCTTTGCTGAGAGCCTGGGGCTGGTGTACCCGGACCATGTTCTTCTTTATGTGAGCTACTGTTGTTTTTTTTGTTCCACAAGCCTACTGTGAGCAACGTGTTATTATATTTGGATTTTAACTTGCCATCGATTCATATATTATAACAGATGTTAAAATAGCCCTACAGAAGACAAAACAGGGGGCATAAAGTGGCAACATCATCACACTGTTTAATAAAAAGAATGATTTCTGAACACAATTCTAAATTCTAAAAAATAGAAAAATCTGATAAAATAATGTAGCCTCAGAAATATGCCATCTTGGCTTTGACATTTGATGTGGCTCCCTGTTGACTGTGAACCCCCTCTAACTTCTGTACCATTTACTAGAGTGCAGCTTTTTGAATCATGAAAATTATTTCAAAGGATTAACTTCTGTTATTATCGTTCCACCCTCATTTTAGAGATCCTAATGAATTTAAACTGCTGGCTTTCCAAGCATCACGTTTCTTTAGTCTGACAGAGGTATTCTTGCGATAAACGCTACTTTAACACATTTGTTTTCAGCTGCTCATCTCATTTTCTTTGAAGAAGGTAATTAGCCTTGGAGGGTGACTGCTTGTAATATATTTCTGCATTTTAATCTCATCAGTCAGATCACTGTCACACCTTCTCTCATGTTAATGCTATGTCATTGTCTTACTCCTGGGAGCAAAAAGGCCTGCAGAATAATTATTAACTAGCATATCCTAACGTGCAAGCTCATTAATTACTTTTTCTATTTTTAAAAAGATGGTGCTTCTTTCTCCTACATAAGGATACTAATAATATATGTAAAGGTGATACTGACCTAAAAAGTCACTTTTAGAATTCTGTAGACTAAAGTTTTATGATTACATAGCATTGGCATTTACCAGAGAGCTTTACAGAGATCCACATCATTCCTGCCTCAGTGGAGCTTACAGACTAAGGTCCCTATAATTCTTATTTTTATCAGCAACCAATTAAGATGCCAGTATGCATTGTAGCAGGTCTGGACTGGGAATCAAAATAGGTCCTGGCATTCCAATTACAGAGAGGCCCAAAGAGCCCCCCACCAGCCCACTAAATAGTGTCTTTCTGTGGCAGCCCCTCTGGCATTTGCCAGAACTCACATATTGCCAGTCCGGGCCTGATTTTGAGTGTGGAAGAAAACCAGAGTACCCACTCAAGCACTGGATGAACACGCAAACTACTTCTGAATAGTGCCCTGGCTGGAATCAATCCAAGGACCTTACTGCTGCAATCAAAATCATTTTTGTGTAATTATTTCTTCAACCTCTATAGAAGATTAAGGGGTGATGCCCCTTTAAACAATAACACCTATATGTAATAGAAAGTCACTATGTTTGCCCAGGAGCAGTAACATATGGCAACCAATAAGATGCTTGCATTTAAATAGGTGACTAGTAAATTCTACCTGCTGATTGGTTGCTACGGGTTATTGCTCCTGGGCAAACGTAATGCTTTATATTACATAATCCCATCAATGTTTAAAGGGACACTAAATCCAACTTTAAAGCTGTTCCCTTGTGCCCCCAATTTCTACAAAAAAAAGAATTACACATGCAAGACAATTCACTAATAATAATTGAACTGACCAACTTAATTATAGATAATACATACAATAATACACCTATAAGAATTCTGATTACCTGCACTATGTCAGACATCTTGCTGTTAGCTTACATATGGAGATTACTTTGTCATCTAGGCTGCATTATATTACACTGGAATCAGACACTAGGATATAGAACAAATTTGTTCAGTTCTAGGAACACTGTGTCTAGGGGATCAGGGAACTCTCCCACCTGTTTTTCCTGTATTCATTTCAGGCCAGCCAGCTCATGTGCCTTAGCTGCCTCTGCTTGTCACATCACCCAGCCTGGTTATAGGCAGAGAAGAGATCCAAGAACATCTAGGAGGACCCAAAAAGCGCCTGGTTTTGTTACTGAAGTTGGAGGCAAGTTGGAGGGTGAGCCATCAGAGGCTATAAAGGAACCCCTGCTTCAACTTCTAGACAAAGAAAGACTTCGAGGAACATATAAAGGACCGTACATCTGAGTCAGATAGACCCCAACATGTCCCCATTGAAGAAGTGTTTCTTGTATTAGATGCCTGTTGCATTATATCTATCTATTATATCTATATAAAGTTTATTTTTGCTGCAAATCTTTGTGTATTTTATTTTGCTAGTGGACCCCCCAGAGTTGCATCCCTCAGTACCCACTAGGTGGAGGCACTGTGCTGCAAAATCCCAGTATCTCACACATACTAGATGGAGAAGCCAGGCCTCTGTTGCAGGTAAGCGCCAGGGTGAGTGTGATCCCATTCTAAAGGAATGTGCCAAGAAAGAGTTACATGTGCTTAAAATTTCAGGAACATAGCACATGAAGCCAGATTTACACAGTTAAAGTAGGTTTTATTCCACTTTATTATTATTATTATTATTATTAATAATAATAATAATAATAATAATAATAATCATCATCATAATAATAATCATCATATGTTGTTATGCATGAATTTGTAGTCCATAAACAACTGAACGAAGGAAATTACACAAACTGTAGATTATAGAGTTTTGATATATAAATCAGAACTGTACACCTTTCTTGACATGAGTTTTGCTTAAAATATTCCATTGTTTAGTAAATGTCATTTTTAGGTTATTGTTGCTTCTAAAATCTGTTTGCAGATAATGAGGTAGAGATATTTTCATTCTTTTATGTATATAAAAGATAGGTGTCTATACACCAAGGACTTTGAAAAAAGAAACAAAAAAATGTATTATATATTATGGTAAAATTATGGACTTTTTAATATATGGAGCACAATGTGCACCTAGACCTGTGTTGTACTGGGTACATATGATAACATCTCAATAGGGGAAAATTCATAACTCTCATTGGTTTATTTTACCTTTAAATAGTGAGATTATACTATTGTAAGAATATGCTTATGAGTAAGAGCTAAGGTAAGCAGGTTGAAAGGTCAACATTTATTTTAAAAAACCTTTTTGCTTTTACAAGATTGTTTCTGGGACATATCATTGAGGTATTGTCTCAATACATTATGTTATCTCCGTTGCCTTTGTTGAAGGTTCAGGAATGCTCCTGAGCCCCTTTGGTAAGTGATAAGATATATTTACCTTCCTATTTTGCAGTTCCTCTAATTCTTCATGTAAAAACCACTAATCTATGTTATTTTAGCTCTATAATCATAGCCACCAAAGAGAATTTTTTTTATTCAAGCAGTACTAGCTCAGTAAAACCTGACTTCAGATTGAGTGCTTTGGGCTTCAAGACTGGGGCACACTGTGCACAATTTTGTACATAACTCTGCTGGTCACTTGTCACTGTATATTCCCTATAACCCTGAAGAGCCCCCAGCAGTTCTCTAATTATATCAGGAATGCATTTGGAAGACTTTTCTGGAAAATCCTCTAGAACAAGAGATACTTTCCATAGTACTTTCAGGCAAAATGTATAAAAAATATGCTTCAAACAAAGTGATGAGATTCAAATGGGGTCACTAGGATCAGGGTCCTACCTACTATACTTATGTGGCAAATTAGAACATTTCTATGTATGATGTTCTCTTCTTGGTAAATTTTCCTCATTATTTTTATTTTAGTAAACTCCTTAGGTACTTATGTTTAGGATCTCCTTTATTTGCCTTTTCAATACAAAAAGGTTTTTATAAGGATTAATATATACTGATCTTTTTCTATTTCACATAAATCAATTTCTCGTCCTCGACTTGCATTTGTTATCACTCTTTGCATTTGTCTTATGCTACAGCTAACTTCTCCCCTGATGGTTTTTCTGTTGCTCACCTTAAGGCTTTGTTCTGCAACATCTGCTGTTTCTCTCCCCCCCACACAACATGGTACACAACTTGTAATCAATCTTTATGACATCAAACAAGCTGATACATTCAGGGAGCTTCAAACAGCATATTGTAATGATTAGCTTTGTTTTGCGTTAAATGATATTATTTTGAGGCTTTAAGAAGAGAATCCATAACATTTATCTAGAACTAAAGAGATACTTTGTTAAAGTCACATAACTTTACATCTCCTTTTTAACACAGACATTACCTGTTTGTTTCAGTGTGTGGCACCTTTATTCTATAAAGTTTCAACAAAAACTGTATCTACAAGCACAGTAGAGCTTTTCTGATCTTCTATGGACACCCTTAATCCGGAGCATTTCTCCTCTGTTGGAATGGACAGTATTTAATAACAAATATCTGCCACTGCAGCACAAATTAACTATTTATGTAGTTACCAATAATAACCCATATGTAGCCTAGTAACCTCAGGCAATTTATAAAAGGAAGTGTAACCTAGTTCTCTATAGAAGTGTACGAAAAGTTTTAGTTCAAGGAGAACTAAACCCTAATAATTTATTAATAATTAATCGGCTAAAAATGCCATGGTTTATATACTGAACTTATTGCACCAGCCTAAAGTTTCAGCTTGTCAATAGCAGCAATGATCCAGGACTTCAAACTGGTCACAGGGGGTCACCATCTTGGAAAGTGTCTGCAACATTCTGGGCTCTGAGCAGCTGTTGAGAAGCTAAACTTAGGGGTCGTCATAAACTATCTGGCAGAAAATTATGTTTGTCTGTAATATAAGATGATGCTACAGGGCTGATTATTAAATTCTGATGCTAATTGCACTAGTTTCTGTACTGTCCTTTATTAATAATCTGTATTAATTACTAACCAGCCTTATATTGTGACATTTATATTCTATGTGTAAATCTGGCTCCACGATTTTGGTTCCTATAAAGGGAGCTAGCTGCACGTTTTTGAACACAGTTTTTCTATCACAGGCAGGGGTTGATTCTGGGACTGCTACCACCTGGAGGCCCCGCTCCGCTTAAAAATCAGCGTAGGAGCAGGTCAAAGGAGGGCAGCATCATTAGTGCAATGAGTGCAATAGCATTCTCTGCACTAGCAGAGTCAGATTCCCAGGTCAAAGCCCTGAAATTTGGCTCTTAAAGTTACAAGAGGCGCATTTTTGCCGCCCCTTGTAACTGGCAGCTCGCTGTCACCTGAGGCAAGATTCTCACCTTGACTCATAGCAGGAATGGCCCTGATCACAGGACAACTGAAAAGCAGCATACCATCCCTCCTGGTCTATGATTATAGTATATATATAGAGAAAAAGAAGATTGAAAGATAGAAATAGTGAGCAGGGGTGGGGAAGGAGAAGAGGAAGAGGGAAGGGGCCAATTAGTATAGCTTTGGATGCAATAACTGAAACATTTAACATAATGTAAGCTAGTTTAATTCTGAGTAACTGTCCAATATCCATTCATTTAGTTATTGAAAGCAGTATTGTTTGGTCTTTGCCATTACCTGCACCGCTGGTAATGATTACATTGACACAGTGTTGCAATACTCTGCCCTCCTCAGTCATTCTCTCAACATAACTTGTATTCTTCTTCTTTACAGATGTGTTAATCACAGAATATGCAAGGCATTGCAGCAGCTGGATTCTTGGCTAGAGAGGAGGGTACAGATGAAGCCACTTTGTTTGTTGTGTTTAACACAGAATATCTAAACACACTTATCCCACTTAACACAGAAAATTGCATCACAGCATCCCATCTAATTATAGTGTTCACCATTCGTGAACAATGGTGCTTTGGTATGAACAATGGTGCTTTGGTATGCAAATAAATAAGGTTAAATGCATTAAATAAGTTAAGATGACACAGTTTCTTCAATTAATCCCAAATCATGACTCATTTAACACACAAATCCAAGTGGCTGCATGTACTGTACCTGTAGCCAGAGCCAGCAGTGCAGTGAATACCAAAGAACTACTTTCAATAGAAATGACATTTAGAAATAACTTTGCTTTTCACTAGAAATTTAAAATGAATTTATACTTGAAGGTTGCTTAGAATTACACTTGTTTCATTGCGTTATTTTTGAGGTTTACATTTTAAAGATTACATTTTTCTCTGGCTTATTCAGTTTCTGCTAGCTAGGTACTCGCTTCAGTTCTAAAACCTTTGGCTTTCTAAAATGTTCTGCTTTCTGCATTCACATAAATGCATGTTCAAGTATTGCCAAAATTCCTCGCTAGGTCGTTTATACACTTTCCCATGGCCTGAAGTCATCAACTATTTAATGAATGAATCCAAAGGTTGTTTATGACCCTGCCACTACTTTATTTATAATTTCCTTTTGTTTTACTAGCACTGTGAGAATTCCTTGGGATCTACGTTACTATGCTGTGCTCTGTTATCAACATGTTTACGAGGCGTCTCTCTGGATTTCCCCTTTCATGCAAGTTTAGGCTCTTAAATGATTCTGTTTCAAGATTCATATGCTATTATTAGTGTTATGAGCTTACTCGTGTAAGTGTCAAACGCAAGCCGCAGAATCCCGCAGAAAACCCAAGCCCCCAAATTGAACCTCATACTTATACTCTGTATCAAACAAATATTAATGTTTTTGAATATTCACCCAGTCGTTCCAATTTTATAGACGAGAGTACAAAAAATGACAAAAAAATCTCCCCTAGTTGCAGAATGTGTTTGTATGTCAAGTAAGCTAAATTATTCACATGGAGTAGAAAATACTGTTAATTAAAGAATAGACTAGGTCATAGACTAGGTCATTATGAGGTCTGAATATAAAGGAGAATGTAATTCATGTTGCTAATCTGGTGGTAAATTCTTCTTCTTCTTGCACTCTACAGTAAATTCTTCTTCTTCTTGCACTCTACAGTACAGACTGGAAGTATAGCATTCTCCTTTTTGGTTTGACTATTCGACCATTCGATAGTCAAAGTACTGTCTCTTTAAGATAAAACTTCGACCCCCTAGTTCGCCACCTAAAAGCTACCGAAGTCAATGTTAGCCTATGGGGAAGGTCCCCCTAGTCTTTGGTAGCTTTTTTTGGTCGAACAAAAATCGTTCGGTCGATGGATAAAAATCCTTCGAATCTAACGATTTTTCGTTCGATCTTTCGATCAAACGAATAGCGCTAAATCCTTCGACTTCAATATTCGAAGTCAAAGGATTTAACTTCGACAGTCGAATTTCGAGCATAATAATCGAGCATAATTAAATCTGTCCCATAAAGTAATAATGCTTGATAAAATATTTACTCAACATCCCAGGGCCAGCCACTACCCTCTATCTCTCACTGTATAACGTATTCAGGATCTGGAGACATTGTTCTTGGAACAATGTCTCCAGATCCTCTGCAAAATTCATCAGAAGAGGCAGAACACACTGGAAAAATACAGCTGTTTACACTAATAAATAGTTTATATTAATTATGAATGAACTGTATAAATAATTACAGGTACATGATTTGTTATCTGGAATGCGTGGTCTTTTCTGGATAAAGGATCTATTTGTAGGGCTTGTTGCAATAAGGATTCTAAGTACAAGGTACTGGTTTATTATTACTAAGAAAAAACAAAAAACAGGAGACAAAAATGGAAAGCAAAAATCAGGCAAAAATGAAGAACCTGTTGTTTAAAGTTCAGTATAACTAAAGCTAATGCTAAAGAAGTAGCTAGAAATGTTGTACATTATGTTTTAGGCTTCTGTACCAGCCCAAGGCAACCACAGCCCTTTAGCAGGGAAGATATGTGTCTCTGAAGATGCCCCAGTAGCTCCCCATCTTCTTTTCTGCTCATTCATTGCACATGCTCTGTGCTGCTGTCACTTACTGAGCTTATGGGCCGATGCACAATATACTTAATATATAATATAAATAAGGCTGATTAGCAAATTATTATTGGTACAGGGCAGCTTAGAAACCAGGAAATGCAATTAAGCCAGCACTCACCAGAAACTCCAATTTCTTATTGATAATCAGGTGCACGTCATTCGGTGTCTACTCCAACCGACTTTAAATATCCAAACAAAGTGTAGCAGACAGCACCATCAAAGATTTCTGTTAAAAAGCCTTTATTTTGCTATTTTTTGGCTTTATGATCTGGACAGTTACAACGTTTAAAGCCAAACAATGGCCCTTTATCAGCTTAGAAACCAGAACAATTAGCCACAACACAATATATGACCAGCAAACCAAAATCGATTATGATTTTTGACAACCCCTAAGCTTAGCTTCTCAGCAGCTGCTCAAATCACACTGAGCATGTGCGTGTCACTGACACTACTAGCAGAATACAAGATGGAAACTCCTTTGACAACTTTGAAGTGCTGGATCATTGCTACTATAGAGGTGATGAACGTTTAGGCTGGTTTAAAATATTCAGTGTATAAAATAGGGCATTTCTAACCATACACATTTTTAAGGTTTAGTTCTCTTTAAACAAGGCTCTATGGGAAATGGGGTTTACATATTTTCTAGCTCTCTGGATAATGAGTTTCTGTATATTCATTACCATTACCAATTTATCAATGTACCATTTAAACGAGTAGCGGCCACTTAAATAACATCAGCTAAATGTCATTTACTGTCATTTTTGTTGTACATTAATTAATTATTCAGTTAATTCACTAGTAATAACTACTCAATAATCGCCACTGGTTATAATAAAACGTTATATCACATCTCACTCATGAAACAATTTTGTGGGTAGACTAACACATGGTTAACGGAAACACTTCATAAGGATTTAGTCAATATTGGCTTCTTTCTCTTCGTGCATTTTTCATAGCAGGTTGAATCATCAAATGAAGACAAATTTATGTTTTATGTTTTATATGAAAATTCACCCCATAATGCATAGCAGGGACAGATATGATGCCAGTTCTTTAACATGAGCAATACAAATAAGTGAGTGTGTGGGGGAAGAATGATATTTACAAATGTATTATTAGTGAATCCATCAGATTTATAGCAGATTATGCCATCAAAAGCATAATAAAATCGTAGTTCAGAAGAAACAGTGCAAAAGTGATTTCTTACACTTGCATAAATAATAGCAGCTGTCACAAGACAATGGTAGTGAGAAGCACTTTAGTAGACATGGGAGCTGTGTTTATTCTGGCTTAAGAAAATTCACATTGTTAAACAGACAAGGTAGTTTGAGAAAGATACAGCTAAATAGAGCAACACAAGCTGAAAGCAGAAGCAACACTCTTGGATTAATGTAGACACTAAGGGGCCGATTCACGAAGGGTCGAATTTCGAAGTTAAAAATACTTCGAAATTCGACCCTCGAATTGAAATCCTTCGACTTCGAATATCGAAGTCGAAGGATTTAGCGCAAATCCTGCGATCGAACGATCGAAGGATTTTTCGTTCGATCGAACGATTGAATCCTTCGAATCGAACGATTCGAAGGATTTTAATCAAACGATCGAAGGAAAATCCTTCGATCAAAAAAAGCTTAGCAAGCCTATGGGGACCTTCCCCATAGGCTAACATTGACTTCGGTAGCTTTTATCTGCCGAAGTAGGGGGTCGAAGTTTTTTTTAAAGGGCAAGTACTTCGACTATCGAATGGTCGAATAGTCGAACGATTATTACTTCGAATCGTTCGATTTCGTTCGACTTCGATCGAATTCGATCGAATTTAACCAATTCGATGGTCGAAGTACCCAAAAAATACTTCGAAATTCGAAGTATTTTTCATTCGAACCCTTCACTCGAGCTGAGTGAATCGGCCCCTAAAATAAGAGATGAAGTTAAAAAAAAGACACAAGTCCATCATGTTCTGTGCTTCAGTAACTCATGTCAGTCTCCTAGGAGATTAAGGGGCCGATTCACGAAGGGTCGAATATCGAGGGTTAATTAACCCTCAATATTCGACTAGGAACTAAAATCGTTCGACTTCGAATATCGAAGTCGAACGATTTTGCGCAAATCCTGCGATCGATCGATCGATCGAAGGATTTTTCATTCGATCGAACGATTAAATCCTTCGAATTGAACGATTCGAAGGATTTTAATCCAACGATCGAATGAAAATCCTTCGATCAAAAAATCCCAGGCAAGCCTATGGGGACCTTCCCCATAGGCTAACATTGACTTCGGTAGCTTTTAGCTGCCGAAGTAGGGGGTCGAAGTTTTTCTTAAAGGGACAGTACTTCGACTATCGAATGGTCGAATAGTCGAACGATTTTTAGTTTGAATCGTTCGATTTTCGTAGTCGAAGGTCGAAGTAGCCCATTCGATGGTCGAAGTAGCCCAAAAAAACTTCGAAATTCGAATTTTTTTTAATTCCAACCCTTCACTCGAATTTAGTGAATCGGCCCCTTAGGGTAAGGTGTAAAAAAGATTTTTAATAATGATGGGCGAATGTGCGACGTTTCGCATTAAATTTCACAAATTTCCAGTGAAATTCGCGAAACGGTGAAAACTTTGCAAAACATCGCCGGCGCCCTTTTTTTTGACGCCGGTGAATTTTCGCATCCGTTTCACGAATTTATTCATCGTTGGTGAATCACGCAAATTCGCCGCAAATTTGCGCCTGGCGAATAAATTCGCCCATCACTACCAAAATCAATAAAGCACTGCGTATCTTGACAGCGCTATATAAATAAATGATGATGATAAATGATGATATCCCTTTACTGCTTTTTAGTTCTGTGCATACAGTAGGGGTGCTGGCAGATTTATGAAATTGTACATTTTTATGCTCTGCTTTTTAACGATCATCCGCCTCGTTTTGCCCCAAATATTTATTCCCTGTTTGCAGTATTTATGACTTGTTGAAAAAAGAGAGCAGTGAACAGATAAAAAACTATTGCAAACATATTGAACTTTGCAGGTTATTCTATTGGGCATATTTATCAAACACTGAAAGGCAAGCCTGCAGGTTTTCTAGGCATCCAGTCTTTGATTGAGTTTTGGTTGAATTAATATACATTGGGGGAATGAAATATTGGTCGCTAACGCAAAAATCTTTGGCAATTTGTTCGCAATGCTAATAAATGTTTGCAAAGTCAAAAATTTGCCTTTGCAAACATTTTAGCCCTCATGTGACAGTAGGATAGCGCTTGTGCATTTTATAGTTTGCAATAGTGTATGTAATATAAATTCGCAATTGCAGCCGTTTTTTTCGACAAAATCATAAACTCCAGAGCAGGTGTTAAAGATTCGCAATACACAATTAAGATTCGCAATGCAATAAAAGCCTAATGAAGAATATTTCATGGCAACATGAAAAGCTTTGCAGTTTGCGAATTTTATTACATTCTCCCCATTGTCTTATGATTCAATCAAATGTGATTGCTATAATCAGAAAATGGATCATTTGTTGATTTTGTAACTACTGATGACTGTTATGGACTCATTGGAACTGATCATCACATAACAGTACTTAGTAAATTAGGCCCTGGACCACTTTCTGGAGCGCATTAAGGGTAATTAAATGTTTTCTTTAGTTTCCACTTCTATTTGTTTACATTGCAAAACGTGCGTAAACCTTTTGTAGCAGAGTCCCTTATCTATAGGTTGGCTATAGATTGCTGGACTACAGTTCCCAGCTTACTTTGACACACATGACACTGAAGAGTTAAAGCATGTTGGGAACTGTAGCCAAGCAACATAAGAAATGGATTCTTAAAGTGACACTGCTCAATCAAAACCTTCCCCAGAGTTTTGCCAGCTGTGAGGCTTTTATTGTCTAAGAGAATCTTGCAAGCTCATTACTACAACCTGCACCCCTCCCTATGCTGGACTAGGGATGTAGCGAACGTCGGAAAAAATGTTTGCGAACATATTCGCGAACTTGCGTCCAAAAATGCGACCGGTTCGCGAACGTCGCGAACCCCATAGACTTCAATGGGAAGGCGAATTTTAAAAGCTAGAAAAGACATTTCTGGCCAGAAAAATGATTTTAAAGTTGTTTAAAGGGTGCAACGACCTGGACAGTGGCATGCCAGAGGGGGATCAAGGGCAAAAATGTATCTGAAAAATACATTGTTGACACAGCGCTGCGTTTTGTGCTGTAAAGGGCAGAAATCACACTACGTCACTCAGGTGATGTTTCTGGACACGGAATGTGAAAAAGCTCACACAGCTAGGTGGCACTTGGTTAAAGACTGGGCAAACAATGCCTGCAACGTATACAGTAGTGGATACGGAATATATTATTGCTGCTGTAAAAACATCACTCAGGTGATGTTTACGGACACGGAATTATTATTGTTATTTAGACAGAATGTGAAAAAGCTCACACAGCTAGGTGGCACTTGCATACCTCCCAACTGTCCCTCTTTTGACCACTCAACCCCCTGTCCCTCTTTTGTACTGGAAAGTCCCTCTTTTCTCTGCACGGAACAGCCAGAAAAAAAACTGTTTCTAACTTAATTAGCTTTTGGCAGAGAGCTCAGAACAGCTAACAGGTGCAAATAAGTTACTTTGTAACAATTTTGACTCTGGTTGGTGCTGGTAGTGGTGAACTACTAGGAGGAGCAGCACACCAGTCCCACTCCCCAACACAGCTAGACTAATAGCACTGGGCTCTTACAGTAGCAAAGTAAAAAAAACAAAAAAGAAAATAAAAGCAGTCCTTACAAGGACTATTGGGTTATTACAGCAGTCAGCAGATGAGATCAGAAGCAGTGCCCACAGCAGCTACATACAGAGCACTGCAGTAGAAGGTAGATTACTAGCCAGCAAAGCTACCTAACCTAAACTCACTGTCCCTCAAATCCCTGCAGAGTTCTGTCCCTACAATACAGAGCAGTATCAAGTAGATTACTAGCCAGCAAAGTTACTATAAACTGTCCCTCAAATCACTAAACAGCTCTCTCCCTACACTAGCTCTTCCAAGCACACACAGGCAGAATGAAAAAACGCTGCAGGGCTTCAGTTTATATATGGAAGGGGAGTGGTCCAGGGGGTGTGGGGGTGGTCCAGGAGGGAGAGCTTCCTGATTGGCTGCCATGTATCTGCTGGTCTGGGGGAGAAATGGCAAAAAAAAAGCGCCAGCTAAGGCGAAACCAAATTGGCGAACGTTGAGCGACGTTCGCAACATTCGGCGGACGCGAACAGTCGATGTTCGCGCGAACTAGTTTGCGGGCGAACAGTCCGCGACATCCCTATGCAGGACCATTTAATTAAAGTATTTAACTTGGCTCTTAAAAAGTTACAAATGCATTTTAAGTTTAGCATGCACACAGAAGCAGAGAGTTGCCATGGGCTTAGTAAACTATATTGGCTATATGATATAACTAAAATAATAAATGATAACTCCAAAGCACCCCATGTCTTACTCATCGTCCACTTTCCACCTTTCTCTAAGTAAGCCATACATGTACTGGTAAAAGTTTATACGCCTTTCTGTACTTGTTTGGTGGCTAGAATCAGTCAGTTTATTGATGGGGCATGTTTGAAAATGTAATCTGCTGATTCACCATTGTACCATGTCATTTGGTGCAGGGAAGGTCAGCAGATGGTGAATCGAACAGAAGCTCTGTGGGTCAGAACTAATGGAATAAAAAAAAAAAAATAATAATAAAATGGCCATGTTAGCATTATCGTCCGTTCAGACTGAAGCCCAAATAGTTTGGATGCAGTATATTGTCATACAGTAGATTGTCCAGTGTATGGCCACCTTAATCCATGTCCGTTCTGGAACCATCAGCACCCCATTTTTAATGTATACAACACCGCCACAAACATATTTTCTTGCAGGAGGAAGCAGACCCTGCAGCTGCAGGGGGGTCCAGGGGGTATAGGAGCCCCATGAGGCCCTAATTTATATACAATTTCAACAAATATTGGTAAAACAGTGAAAATAATGTGCTGTGGGGCCCAGTAATATCTAGTTACACCATTATGTTCACGAGTTATGTGCTTCTCAGAAATCCAGTTAATGTTGGGACTACAGCTCTTTATTTCTTCAGTTTGTATTTTGATGGCATATTGTACATGATTTATAAACAGATTTAAAAAAGCCACATGAAATAATATTAATAATAACAATATAAAAGTGTAAGCATTTATTGTCTAAACTGTGCAAGTTATAATAAACCAGTCACTTTGCACCTACGGTATTTACTTTCCCTAACACGATTTCCCCAATGATATCTGTTTGCTTAAAAATATTGACAATACAATGAATAAGATGTGATGGAATATTTAATAAAGACAGAAGGCTTTGACAGTAGAGAAAGAACAACACCAAGATAATGCGCATTTGCTTCAATAAACTAGAAAAACGTGTTCTAAAAGAGTAATGAGATGTTGCTCACCAGATGCATTTCTCAAAGCAGATTTTAGCAAATATACTGTAAGTAGAAAATATATCAAAGGCATTTGAAATGAACTTAAACTCATCTATAAACAGGAGTCATCAGAATCTTGTCTTGTAGAAACAGAGTTTGAAGGACAAAAAAGAAAATAGCATTATGGGAAACCTTATCTAGAAATCCATTATCCAGAATTATGGGAAGGCCATCTCACATAGAGTCAATTTTAAGCAATTACTTAAAATTTTTAATAATAAAACAGTATCGTTGTACTTGATGATCACCAAGCTGCATGAATCCATATTTGTGCAAAACAATCCTATTGGGTTTATTTAGGGGTAAATTTATCAAAGAGTGAAGTTCCGCCACTAGAGTGAAATTCCGCAGCTCACAGTTCATTTCTATGGGATTTTGAAAGGCATATTTATCAATGGGTGATAGTGAAAGTTCACCCTTTGATAAATACGCCTTTAAAAATCCCATAGAAATTAATGGAAAGTGGCGGAATTTCACTCTAGTGGCGGAACGTCACTATTAACTTCACTCTTTGATGAGTATACCCCTTGGAGTTTACATTTATAGCAGACTTAAAGGAGATCCCCAATCCCCTTCCCTCCATTCAAATTTTTAGAGGTTGACATATTCATACAGAGTAGTGCAGCGGAGCTCACGGGCACCATCTTCAGTATCTTCAGATTACTCACGTAATTGAACGCCGGCACTGAGTTTTTTCGAGCATGCTCAGTTGGGGCAAGTCTGCTATTCATTCCTACTGTGCATGCACCAGAAAGCTCAGAAGATTGCAGAGGAAAAACAAGAGGATCCGAAGATACTAAAGATGGCGCCCATGATCTCCGCTGCACTACTCCACATGAATATGCCAACCTCTAAAAATTTGAATGGCTAAATAAAAGGTTCCAATGGATAAGAAATCACTGGCACTCAAAGGGCAGGTGCAAGCAGGGACAAGCCCTTGCGTTTATTCACAGAAAAAGCAACGTTTCGGGGTGACCCCGAAATGTTGCTTTTTCTGTGAATAAACGCAAGGGCTTGTCCCTGCTTGCACCTGCCCTTTGAGTGCCAGTGATTTCTTACCCATTGGAATTTGGAGGGTGCCGACCCCCCGTCACCGTGCACCGGGCAATCAACACGAAGGCCAGGGAGTGCGAGAAGAGTTGTTCATTTAAATAAAAGGTTCAACAGGATCAGCACAGTTCCCTTTGGGACCTCGACTACTTTACTTGGAGAAGTTTTGTATTAGAGCTTTTCGTGGATTTTTTAAAATTTGAGAGAAATAGAAAAATATGATTTGTGAAAAAAAGAAGAAAGTAAATAGACCGCTTAAACTTTGCTAAAGCATTTGATACAGCACCCAACTGAAGTTAACTGGTTAAATTAAGGAATGTTGGCCTGGAACATAGTATTTGTACCTGGATAGAGAACTGGCTAAAAGATAGACTACAAAGAGTGGTGGTAAATGGAACATTTTCTAATTGGACCAGTGTTGTTAGTGGAGTACCACAGGGCTCTGTACTAGGTCCCTTGCTTTTCAACTTGTTTATTAATGACCTGGAGGTGGGCATTGAAAGTACTGTTTCTATTTTTGCTGATTGTTTGCTAATTGTGCAAAACTGTAAGTTCCATGCAGGATGCTGTCGCTTTGTACAGTGATGTGCCTAAATTGCAAAACTGGGCAGCAAACTGGAAAAATAAGGTTCAATGTTGATAAATGCAAGGTTATGCACTTTGGCAGAAATAACATAGATGCAATTTATACACTAAGGGGCAGATTCACTTAGGGTCGTATTTCGAAGTTAAAAATACTTCGAAATTCGACCCTCGAATTGAAATTGGATTTAGCGCAAATCCTGCGATCGTACGATCGAAGGATTATTCATTCGATCGAACGATTAAATCCTTCGAATCGATCGATTCGAAGGATTTTAATCCAACGATCGAAGGAAAATCCTTCGATCAAAAAAAGGTTAGCAAGCCTATGGGGACCTTCCCCATAGGCTAACATTGACTTCGGTAGCTTTTAGCTGCCGAAGTAGGGGGTCTAAGTTTTTTTTAAAGGGCAAGTACTTCGACTATCGAATGGTCGAATAGTCGAACGATTTTTAGTTCGAATCCTTCGATAGTCGTAGTCGAAGGTCGAAGTAGCCCATTCGATGGTCGAAGTACCCAAAAAATACTTCGAAATTCGAAGTATTTTTCATTCGAACCCTTCACTTTAGCTAAGTGAATCGGCCCCCTAAATGGTAGTGTGGTGGGGGGAAGTCGGTCGGTCGAGAAGAAATGAGAAGCTATGCAATTCTAGGCAGTCTCACTTAGCAACTACTAAAGTGTTGTCTTGCATAAAAAGTGCAATAGCTCAAGTGATGGGAACACAATTTTGCCTCTTTATAGGTCTCTGGTAAGGCCTCGCTTGGAGTATGCAGTGCAGTTTTGGGCTACTTAAGGATATTAATGCGCTGGAGGAAGTGCATAAATACACTAGCCAATATTTTTCTGTTTTGTCTACTTTGTAAATTATTTGTGTGTGTTGATAACATTTTCATGAGGTCAGTACAAACATTAATGTGGGGTATTTAGTTGGGACACAGAAGGTTATCTTGAAAAGTTCAGTGTACAGACCAAAACATTGATCTTACTGAAATAATTACACTATTCACAAACCTGTGAGTCTTGTGCTCCTTCTAGTTAGTTACGTTGAACTATAACAATGCAAATAAAATATATACTGTATATATATATTTTTTAAAGGTGCCGTATTAATCATTTGTCCCTTACTTTCATTCAAGCTTATGAATAACGTTGAGAATTTTTCCAGTTCATAAAACCAGATGGTTAAGTTAAAGGAGAAGGAAACCCCCTGGGCGCAAAAACCATCCCCCCCTCCCCTGTGATGCTTCCCCTCCCTCCTCCCCCCTGGCCTACCTGTCCCACTGGGCAAGTGCCCCTAATTTGTTACCGTACCAGTCTACGGAGTTCACAGACGCCATCTTCTTCCACGTGATCTTCTTCCTGCTTTGACCGGCGCATGCGCAGTAGGAGCATTTCGTCAGTACGGATCTACTGCGCATGCGCCAAAAGTCATAAAGTGAAATCGGAAAACGTTGTGACTTTTGGCGCATGCGCAGTGGATCCGTACCGGCAAAATGCTCCTACTGCGTCAAAGCAGGAAGACGATCGCATGGAAGAAGATGGCGTCTGTGAACTCCGTGGACTGGACCTGCGCAGAGGGGTAAGTAACAAGTTAGGGGCATTTGCTCAGCGGGACAGGTAGGCCAGGGGGGAGGAGGGAGGGAAGCAACACAGGGGAGGGGGGGAGGATTTTTGCGCCCAGGGGATTTCCTTCTCCTTTAAGAGGTCTGTACAATTACATCAAGGGATTGGTGAGGAAGTATGGGGGAGGGCAATGGCATAAGGGGACTGGAATTGGATAGGGGTCTAAATGAAACAGTTGGTGATTTGGTCATTCACAGGTGACCATCACAGAAATCTATTTTTCTGACTTAACCTTGACAACATTGGAATATACATTATTTCATCACTTTAACAAACTGAAACTTTTTGGAAAGTCCCATTAAGTGCTGTGTGTTGCTTTTACATACCGTATATACCCACGTATATGCCGAGTTTTTCAGCATCCAAAATGTGCTGAAAAAGTCTACCTCGGCTTATACGCGGGTCACCGGTACCGACCCCAGTAGCTGAGATTGCAGTCACTTTTAATCATTCCTATACCAACAGTTCACTTGGGGAGAGACTGCAATATCCCACACTGCCCTCTGTTGGTTATATGAAAGAATAACAGTGCACCCTCTGTTGGTTATATGAAAGATTAACAGTGACTGCAATATCACACAGCACCATCTGTTGGTTGTATGAAAGAATAACAGGGACTGCAATATCACACAGTGCCATCTGTTGGTTGTATAAAAGAATAACCGGGACTGCAATATCACACAGCGCCCTCTGTTGGTTATATGAAAGATTAACAGTGACTGCAATATCACACAGCGCCATCTGTTGGTTGTATGAAAGAATAACAGTGACTGCAATATCACACAGCACCCTCTGTTGGTTATATGAAAGATTAACAGCGACTGCAATATCACACAGCGCCATCTGTTAGTTGTATGAAAGAATAACAGTGACTGCAATATCACACAGCACCCTCTGTTGGTTATATGAAAGATTAACAGTGACTGCAATATCACACAGCGCCATCTGTTGGTTGTATGAAAGAATAACAGTGACTGCAATATCACACAGCACCCTCTGTTGGTTATATGAAAGATTAACAGTGACTGCAATATCACACAGTGCCCTCTGTTGGTTATATGAAAGAAAAACAGTGACTGCAATATCACACAGCGCCCTCTGTTGGTTATACAAAAGATTAACAGTGATGGCAATATCAAACAGCACCCTCTGCACATGGTAGTGGGACAGTGGGACAATGCACACAGTAATCCGTTTGGCAATTCTCTGTCACCATCAGCTTTGCAAAGAAGTCCGGTTGATCACTGGGGGGGTCGCTTTGGCAGAATGTGCGCTGCTGGGAGACAGGGCTGTAGTTGTGTCTAGGCTTATACGCAAGTCAATAAGTTTTCCCAGTTTTTGTAGGTAAAATTAGGTACCTCGGCTTATACACGGGTCGGCTTATACACGAGTATATACGGTACATGCATGCACACATATATATATATACAGTATATAGCTAGCAGTGGTTCACAGTGGACTCGTATATACAGACCGCAAAAATGTCAACCTTTGCCTTATTACTTGTGCCGTTATATTCATTGTTATTTCAAGCAAATGATATGCATGACTTCAAGTTATTAGTGACTTAAACTCAATTCAGTAGAGATCAAATTGCTACTTTTATTGTTGATTAGCCTAATTTGTAAAAGTTGTTTAATATTAATCATTCTGCGTGTAGGATGCCTGAGTAGCCCAGTGACTCCAGAATTGGATATATTATTGCCACCATTAAAATATGGATGTGGTAGACATAAATTATCTAGTAATGACTAAAACATGGCATCATGCAATTATGAATCTAATCAGGTCACACTAGTCCTCGCTAAGTAAAGGCAGGCCAGTAAAATGATGCTACCAGCACCACCCTCTCTCTAGGTATTGTATTTTTTGAGGTGTGGGAATGTTAGATTTGCATCACACATATAGTTTTGAACTCTAACTTGGAGGACATGGTGGCTTTGTGGAAGGTTTATGTCCACGTTAAAGGGCATTCATTACCCTAGTCTGGGGTTAGGCTAAATGTTCTTCTCCTCCAGAATCACTTCTCTGTATGATATCATTGGCCATGCTTGGATGGAGCTTCCTGATTTCTGTTCTCTCATTTAGTGTTGTAAGAAAGACATTCACTACACTACAGCTTCCATCACTCTTTAACCCTTGATAATATGCTGTTGAATTCTGAGATTTGTAGTTTAACTTGAACAATGCATGGTTAAAGTTAGCTATACATGGGACAATATTAGCTGCCCACTGAGCTCATTGGTCTATGCATGACATTAAATTGATGGCCTTCACAACTGATATATGGTATAAGACATATATCAGACACAGGTTTAGAAATCCCACATGCACTGGCCTGTGCATTGCCTTCAAAAGAATCTTTTGGAGAAATAAAGCAGATGCAAAATGTAGAATGTGGAGTGTAGAAGAAGTTGACCATCTTAGCCATCTCTGCTCTCAGGAAGTGTAGCTATGACATGGGGAAACAGTGTGTTCCTATAGGTTCCTGGGTAGAGATTGGATTTCCTAGTATATATAAGTGCAGGGAGAACATGGTTCATCTCTTTGGACTCCAATGAACAACTATTTCCTTTATCCCCATGATAATGAAACCAACATGACACATTCGCTGTATGCAAGACAATCACAAGATGCCTGACATAGTGCAAGTATTTTTTGCCTCAAAACAAATGTTTTGTAAAGTTAAATCAGTGCATGGTTGCTAGGGTAATTTGCACCCTAGACACCAGATTGCTGATATTACAAACTGGAGAGCTGCCGAATAAAAAGCTAAATAACTCAAAAACGACATATAATAAAAAATTAATTTCAAATTGTCTCAGAATATCACTCTACTAAAATTGAATTTAAAGACAATGAACCCCTTTAAGAATCAATGGCACCCAAGTTTCTTTTTGAAAGTATGATGAGCGTTATTTCAGCTTGGAAATCTGCAATACTTCAATGAGAGCCCAGGAATTATAGAGTCTTACAATAACAAAGCTCTACCCTATAGCTCACTTGAAGTTTTGTAAGAACAAGGGATACTGGCCCTTAAAATGTGTTATGATTTGATCTATGTGATTTTTTAGGGGTGCACCAAATCCAGGATTCGGTTCGGTATTCGGCCAGGATTCGGCCATTTTCAGCAGGATTCGGCCGAATCCTTGTTCCTGGCCGAGCCGAATCCTTAAAATCATGTGACTTTTCATCACAAAACATGGAATTAAAATTGTTTAACCTCCCCCTTGCTAATTTGAATATGCAAATTAGGGTTCGGATTCGGTATTCGGCCGAATCTTTCACAAAGGATTCGGGGGTTTGGCCGAATCCAAAAAAGTGGATTTGGTGCATCCTTAGTGATTTTGTTTGATGATCTGCATCTTCCAGTTCCTCCATTTCAGACATGAGTTTTTGTATTGTCAAGAAAAAAATATGGAAACAACAACCAGTATCACCCTCCCTCACCCCTCTTACTTCCAGCAAGACCGAAAATATATTTTAATACTTGAAAATTCTTTAGTAGCATTCTAACATGATATATTACCTAAACCTTTTTATTCTTGGTTCTTTTGATGTTTTGTATTGTTCACAATTCATTACTGATTTATTACTACATTGCTTAATGATGCTTGCTCCTCACAAAGAATGCCATCCACCCACTGTTTGTAGCAGCATGACATTTTAAGGAATTAATAACCTCTATTCTCCAAACAAGCTTTTGTGCAACCAACATGATTTTTTTAAAGGTGTTTTCAGTCTTCTACACATGGGGCAAGCTAATCATGCGTTTTATTGACTGTAAGTACAATCGCAGCATGTTTCAGCTGACATTTTAAAATCTTTTTTTTTTTAAATCTGCATTTTTATGAAGAAATTACATCAAGGCCTTTATGTTTTAGTTCAGCATATTCAAGTTTTGCACATCCACATGCTATATTGGGAAAGTAATATAGGTATGGGACCTGTTATCCAGAATGCTCGGGACCTGGGGTTTTCCTGATAACCGATCCTTTCGTAAATTGGATCTTTTTTAAATCTGCATTTTTATGAAGAAATTACATCAAGGCCTTTATGTTTTAGTTCAGCATATTCAAGTTTTGCACATCCACATGCTATACTGGGAAAGTAATATAGGTATGGGACCTGTTATCCAGAATGCTCGGGACCTGGGGTTTTCCTGATAACCGATCCTTTCGTAAATTGGATCTTCATACCTTACGTCTACTAGAAAATGATGCAAACATTAAATAAACCCAATAATGCTTCCAATAAGGATTAATTATGTCCTTGTACAAGGTACTGTTTTATTATTACAGAGATAAAGGAAATCATTGTTAAACATTTGGATTATTTGATTATAATGTAGTCTATGGGAGAAGGCCTTCAGAGCTTTCTGGGTAGAGGGTTTACGGATAACGGATCCCATACCTGTATATGAATGTTTTTTATTGTCTCTAATTGTAACAAAAAAAAGGAGCATAAAAATGTGTTGTGGCAATAACCAGAGAACACAAAATCACTTGATCTTTGATGTATGCTTGGACTATGATATTAGACTAGTTTGCCCTTTAAAGACACAACAAACCCAACCATAAAGCTGTCCCACTGCACCCCCCAGTTTTCTATAGAAGTACCAGACAAACCTAATTACATGTGGACAATTCACCAATGAGAATTCTGGTGACCAAAAATATAATTTTATATGGAAGAGAATTCACCACTGAGAATGCTGATTACTTGCACTATGTCAGGCATCTTGTGATTATCTTACATACAGTGATTGTGTCATGTTGGCATCAAAGAACATGGAGCCACATTTACACAGATCAGGTGGGATTCTCAGTGGAGGATTATTTTGCATTTTAATTGAATATTGCTTTAAGAATACAACCCAAATGTTGTTGGGCTACAGCTCCCAGCATGGTTGAACCTTGATAATATGTAAAATGATGCTAGGGTTTGTAGTCCCAGTAACAACTGAGTACAGTGTGGTTGAGCAGAGCAGTAGAGTAAGGTTTAGTGTCTCATTTAAAGTTGGCCATACTGTACATGTGCCTTCAGACCCTTCAGACTGAGTTGGCAGCTTATCTTTCCATGTATCTGCCCTTCCTCACTGCCTCCTGACACATAGCTGATTGGAATTCAGTCAGATTTAGCCTCTGCTATCATGGGATTGTTGACTCAGAGTCCCAATTAGGTTCAGCATGAGGTGTCCCTATCTGGAACTTATACAGGAGTTGCTTAGGAGCATTCCCATGTCTTTGACTACTCCAGACACCTTATTACACACTAGCAGATGGTCTTTATGCAACACACCACTGCATGTCCCCGTCATTTCCCAACTATTACAGGTATGGCATCCATTATCTGGAAATTCATTATCCAGAAAGCTACGAATTACGGGAAGGCCATCTCCCATAGACTCCATTTTATCCAAATAATCAACACTTTTCAAAATGATTTCCTTTTTCTCTGTAATAATTAAACAGTACATATACTCGGACCAAACTAAGATATTATTAATCCTTATTGGAAGCAAAACCAACCTATTGGGTTTATTTAACGTTGAAATAATTTTTTAGTAGACAACAATATGAAGATCCAAATTATGGAAGGATCCATTACCCAGAAAACCCCAGGTCCCAAGCATTCTGGATAACAAGTCCCCTACTTGTATTTTTTTTTTATTGCTGTGGTTTAATTTCAAGGGTTTTTATTCATTTTACTCAACTGATGGCACAGTCTTTTTTGGGGGGGGGTTATGTACTAAACTCTGAATGCAAAAATCACGAAAAATTTGTGATTTTTTTTAATATAAAATTGGACTTTTAAAAAATCATAAATTTTTCAGAATTTATTAAACCCCCGAGGATAGAAACAGAAAATCTGGCATCTCAGACTTGTCCAGGTTGCATATAAGTCAATGGGATAAGTCCCAATGATTTTTTGATGCGCTGGGTTTCGTGCAATACCCCCAAGTTTTCAGGCAAAATTCTGAGTTTTCGGGTTAAAAATCCAAAAAAAAACAAAAAAACGTGAAAATCTGCTTTTCAGGATTTTTTCGGATTTTTTTCTGCAAACAAAATTTTCGGGAAAGTGTAAAATAAATAAGCCGAAAAAACCTGTGCGGATATGGTCAGAGTATTTTTCAGAAAATATTGAGATAAATTCGGACTTTGATGAATAACCTCCGAGGGGGCAAATTCACTAAGTGCCGAAAATGCGCTAGCGATGGCTTTGCCACACTTCGCCACACTTCGCCAGGGCTGTGCAAATTCACGAAGATCCAAAGTTTCGCACAGGTTACCAAACGTTTGTGAAGTTGCACTTGTGATAATACGATAAGCAGTCCAAAGTTACGCTAGCGATGCCTAATTAGCATATGGCGTGCAGTTAAAGTACAATGGATGTAAATGCTGCAGCAACTACATTACACTACACAAGGCCAGGGAAACATAATAGACTTAAATAGAGGTCTTATATTGCCCTACACATGTGCCCAATGTATAGTTTTTGTGCCAAATATAAGGGGGAAGTAGGGTACCCAAAAAAAAATTTCTATCACCCCGTAAAAAGTAAAAAATGCCAGGCAGTTTTCAACTATTTTTGAAGAAACTCCCATCTACTCTATTGCACATTGCCTGGTCTGAGCTGGCAAAGTCGAGTCTGGCGCAAGAGGTAACATTAGTGAATAAGCGTAGTTACGTCCCTTCTCCAGAGTGCAACTTCACCTGGCGTTAGGGTGCGAAGTAGCACTAGAATATGTCTACTTCGCTAGCAATTTACGCTAGTACCCATTAGTAAATCGGCGAAGTTGCAAAATGACGTCACGCTGTAAAATTTTCGCTAGTGTTAGCCACTTCGCCCTTTAGTAAATTTGCCCCTGCAGGCTATAAAACATACATATATATATATACTCTTTTTCTGCATAGCTTAAACCAATGAATCAAATTTGAATAAAAACATATCGGGTTGCTCATTTTGTGATGTTTAACATCATTACACTTAGGACTGATCATTAAAATTCAATTCATCAATTCATTAAAAATGTTGTGATTTGGGGAAAATAGCCAATAAAATAAGTGTATTGAAATTGAGGAATTATGTGCATAAAATAATATTAGCATGTGTACTGTAAGCTTTCTTTACCGACTTAGCTCTTGGTTATGCTGGAGCTTACAGTAAAACTGTCTATTACAAATAAAATGATATTAATATGAACATGTAGCGCTATAAAGCCAAATCAAGTCTCACCATTTATGTCAGTCCTACTGTCTGGCGACACTGCCTATTAATGTGATATTTTGTCAAGCAGCATGTCGAGTAGTGTAGCCTACATTCTAGCCTCACAAATAGATTTCATTTCTTGAAGGCATCATTTGCCTTCAGTGCCTATCTTAACAGATGGAGAACAGCTTCACTTCAACCATAAAAAATACAGAACCCAGGGAGGAGGTAAATGAACAACAAGCAGAGCAATCTTCTGTGCTATGTTTGCATATATCCTCATAGCATTTCACCCTTCATTTTACCCTTTCTTTTAGATATACAAATAATTGAGTTTTTAAGGGTCTGCTTTAGACATATTCACGTGTATATATAAACCCACAGCAAAACTAGCAGATAAAAAGTAATGGCCAATCATTTATATTGTAGTTTGGTTTATTGATTATAGTTTTCTGGGAGGGGGGTGCACCATAAGTGTGTTCCTTTTTATCTTGCTTTTGGGACGGAGACTAATGCAGCATCTCTATTACATTTCTCACTCCATTTCCCTGGCAGTCCAGCCATTAGGATGCCACCTTGCTGCTTCTATTAAGGCCTTGAGAGTACAGTACTTTCTAGTTCTTGGATAAGTTGGCCTTTTGCTGGATGATACTATACACAAAGAGCTTTTGGGGAGGAAATTTTGCATTTTATATATTTATTTATACATATTGTGGGACTTGGATTCTGCTCTCTAAAAAACTACACAAGCCAGCACCCCACTTCTGCTTTCTACTTCCTGGCAATAGTTAATTCACAGCCTCTCCCCTTTTCCACAGTTGGTAACTCTTGAGGCCCATTTATTAAAGTCCAAATTTATCTCAATATTTTCTGAAAAAAAACTCCAACCAAATACGCACTGGTTTTTCCGCCTTATTTATCAATACACTTTTCTGACATTTTTGTTTGCGGGAAAAAAACTCCCACAAACGTTTTTTATTTTCCATCCAAAAACTGTTTTTTTTCCAGATTTTTGCCCGAAAACCCAGAAATCTTCGGTTTATTGCACGAAACCCAAAAATCATTGGGACTTCTCCCATTGAATTATATGCAACCTCGGCAGGTCTGGGATTTTCAGATTGGGACTTTTGCCATCCTCTGGGTATTTTTGTGAAAATTTGTGTTTTTTTGGCATTCAGAGTTTAGTAAATAGCCCCCATGAAGTCCAGCACTTGTACAGGCTTTTTCAGCCTGATGTAACACAGCTCTTCATATGCTCTTCATCAGCTGTGTCTCATAGATCATTCTAGTAGAAACATGCCTTGTATAATTGCAACTATTCAACTACAGGTACGGGACCTGTTATCCAGAATGCTCAGGACCTGGAGTTTTCCATTTAAGGGGTCTTTCCCTACATTAGATACTTTTTTTAAACATTAAATAAACCCAATAGGATTGTTTTGCCACCAATAAGAATTGTTTTTATCTAAGTTAGGATCAAGTACAAGGTATTGTTTTATTATTACAGAGAAAAAGAAAATGTAAATTAATTAATTAAAATGAAATCAATGGGAGATGGCCCTTTTATAATTTGGAGTATCTGGATATCAGGTAACAGATCCTATGCCAGTACTGTAATTTTAAAGATGCTTAGTTAAATGGCATAGTGTTATCATCATTATTCCTAAAAATAAACGTTTTTATTTTAGCTTAAAGGAGAATCTAACCCTAAAGTTAAAAAAACGCTACCCCCTACCCTACATAAACCCTCCTCCCCCCAGTCTAAGTGTTACCCCGGGAAAATGCCCCTAACATTATACTTACCCCTTGGTGCAGATTCATGCATCAGAGTTCACGGGTGCCATCTTCAGCCGCTTCGGAATCAGACCGATGCTTTGCCAATTTGCCAACGTTAGGTGCATTTTCCTGGTGTAACACTTACCCGACTGGGGGGAGGAGGGAGGGGGTTTATGTAGGGTAGGGGCTTTTTAACTTTAGGGTTGAATTCTCCTTTAAGTGACAAATGTTTCCAGCAGCCAATCTTTAGATGAGTTGTGCTCTATCCTGCAGAGGTGTATGATTCTATCTAGTCCATAAACATATGTTCTTATAGAAAGCTGATAAATTATTTACTAAATAGTTGCATGGACACATGCCCCTCATTTTGCCCAAGTAAAACATTTCTACTGTAACTTGGTAGAAAGGAAAAAAAAACCTTCCTGACTCAAAAACAACTACCTGACCAGTCCCTGAAGCAGCTTTGTACTTAGAGATATTTCAGTAACTTTTTATCCTCTCATTTCCTTAAAGGCACCCAACCCTTTCTTGAAACCATCTAATGTAACTGCCAGTACAACTGCTTCAGGAGAGAATGCTACTGTAACAAAACTACCTGTGCGGCGGGGACACCCACCGTGTGGTTCTTAGTCTGTGATTATGCCAGCGCGCATTGGCGCACGTTTTGGCGCGAAATTTGAATGTATATAAGGCCCATTCATACTCCCAGCCAGTGCCCGTGATAGGATTTGTTCCTGGTGCTCTTAGCTGTTGCTATTCTGTTTGAATCTGATCCTGATTATCTGTTTTGACCCTTGCCTGCCTGTTTGACTACTCTGATCTCTGGAACCTGACCCTTGCCTGAAACCGACCTTGACTCTGCTTAACCCTCCTGTTTGACGTTCTGGTTTGACCTCTGCCTGTTATTTGACTCCGATTCTGACTCAGCCCTGCCTGACGATTCTGATATCCGCCTGCCTAGACACAGCCTGCCTGACCATCCTTTTGCCTAATCCTTTTGTACCGTGACCTTCGGCCCAAAAAGACTTTGCTAACAGCCGTGCCCCTTCCCCAGCCAGAACATCTCGCCTTGCACCCCTTGTTTAAGTCCAGGTGGCACCCAAGTAAGCTGAGGGCTCCTCCCGAAGCCCAACGGTGGTCACACTACTGGTGAAGCCGAGCTGAGACCAGGGAGCTTGGCATTTGTTTTGGTATCGGGTGCCGGCCGTGACATCTACAACTTCACATCTATCATTGTAAAATGGGACCCCCTTTCTTTTAATATCTGGAATGATCTATTTGGAATTTATGAACAATATACCATCACTATGCCAAGAACTACAATTTCAACTATAAACATTTTTATGAGCTGAAAATATAAAAAAAAAGCTAACTCTTGATGTAACCTTAAAAACTGGATGAAAATCAATATAACAATGATTCTTTGTGTTGGAATTGGCCACTCTGATATATATGCAATAAATGGTTTTCTCGTCTTTATAGAGCACATAGTTATTAATATATATTCTAAAAGTTTTAAATCCTTATTGACTTGGCCCATTAACTTTGCCTTGCATATATACAAGCACTGTGTATTAATAGTTGGATCATTTTAAAGTATAAATCACTATTGTAGATGCCTCTGTCAGTGAAAGTGGCAGCTGCTATTAGTGAAGAAATATTAAGCAACTGCGTAAACAATAGGCAATAAATGATATAGTCATTATGAAGTTCATACAGTTATCCAGTGCATATGACAAGCCTTTGTATATGCATTTGTAGCACCCTAAAAGGAGGGGGTAATCAAACTAGATCCTCTAAATTCCTTCTGCTTCCTAGGTAAAAATACTTCTACATAAGGCTCACTCTCTTTGCTGGACCTTTTAAGGAATGGTGGAGGAAAGGGTGTTGTAGCTAAACTATAACTATTGCAGAAGAATTACTGGGTGGCATACTAAGCACTTTTAACCACACTATACTCAGTATTGCTGGACTACAAATCCCAGCATACTGCTGCCCCTGCTGTGGGTGCCTTCTGGCCCAGTTCTTTCCACAGTAATCTTAAAATAGATATGGGCAGAATGTATGTTCTTGATCCTGTAGTGAATATAAAATTTTTTGAAATTACTATACTACCCTGAAGATTTCATTGAAAATCTAGAAAATCTTTTAGTAATTCCTAGGCTACCAAAACCCAGATGACTTGTGTGTGTGTTTTCCATGCAGGAATAATGTGAGCATTTTGCCTGTGGGCTTGTCATTTGTTATGTCAGAATCCCTCCTGCCAACACCCAACAACACACACTCAAAGCGTCTGCTCTTTTCATAGCCCACTAACTTCTGGGCTGTCAGTTCTGACATCTTGCAACACCTGTTCCTATAGTTTATAAAATAGGGAAGGGAAAACTGGTTTTCAAAGTTTTTAGAGATGATATCACAGTCAGATTTGCATTTACCTTTATAGTAATGAAATGAGTGAATGTATAGCACGTTCGGCTCTAAGCTGATTGAGCGAACCTTGGAAAATTTCTCATGTTTCATGAGAATACAGGTATAGAACCTGTTATCAAGAATAATCAGAACTTGGGGTTTTCTGGATAAGGGGTCTTTCTATTATTTGGACCTCCGTACCTAAGTGTACTAAAAATCGCTTCAACATGAAATAAATCCAGTTGGATTGTTTCTCAGTTGGGGTCAAGTACAAGGTACTGTTTTTATCATAACAGAGTAAAAGGAAATCATTTTTTAAAATTAGATATTTTTAATTAAATTGAAGACTAAGGGGCAGATTTAAAGGGCTAAGTGACTGACACTATCAAAAATTTGCCAGTCGTTTCGGTACTTCACCAATTTACTAACGGTCGCTGGCGTAACTTCGCTAGCGAAGGAGATAGACTCTAGCAGTACTTCGCTCCCTAATGCCTGACGAATTTGCACTGGCGAATAGACGTAACTACGCAAATTCAAAATTTACTGAACTTTACCTCTTGCGCCAGACTTGCCTTCCAACCTCAGACCAGGAGAAGTGCAATAGAGTAGACTTCCTCAAAAATTAGTTTAAAAAAACGCTGGTGACTTTTCATTTTTCAGGGTGATAGGCTGCAAAAGATCGTAAATTTTTTCTGGGGTACCCGGCTTCCCCTCTACATTTCCTAACATATGGCACATAAACTATTCACTGGGCTCATGTGTAGGGCAATATAACAACTTTATTTTATTTTATTAAGGTTCTCTGGGCTTCTGTAGTGTAATGTATTTGCTGCAACATATACGTCCATTCAACTTTAACTTCCTGGAGTATGCCAATGAGGCAACGCTAGCTCAACTTCGCTTTGCTTGCCGTAGTAACGCTAGCACAACTTCGCCAGGGTTCGATGCCCTGGACGCAACTTCGGATTTTAGTGAATTAGCGTTGTCCTGCCGAATCTACGCCTGGTGAAGTGTTGCAATGTAGCGAATTTCCAGAGGTTAGTAAATTTGCCCCTAAGGGAGATGACCTTACCATAATAGATAAAGAAAAAATCCACGGCACACAGGCTGCTGCAAGCAAGGAACCCCTTGCACGTTTAATGCGGAAGTGAGCAACGTTTCGGGGTCACGCTCCTTTGGTTTCACACTTACCATAATAGATCCCATACCTGTACCAAAATCAGCACGTAACACCTTTACACCTGCTGATTGTACAGGTATGGGATCTCTTATCCAGAATGCTCAGGACCTGGGGGCTTTCTGGATAACGGATCTTTCTGCAATTTGGATCTTCATACCTTAAGTAGAAAATCGTTTAAATATTAAATAAACCGAATTGGTTTTGCTTCCAATAAGGATTAATTATATCTTTGTTTGATATCGTTCGCTTGATTCCAGTAATGCTGTTCAGAGTAAATACTCTCACATAAAGTACAGAACAAAACTCAGTGTCAAGAAGTTTCTCCTTTAGGAAAGAACATTGCTGTAGTCTAAATAATTACTGCTACAGCCCTTTTCCTTGTATCGTGTTGTCTGTGTAACAAACAGTGTGATGAATTCCACTATAATCAATGGTTCAGAAACCTCAAGGCATTTGACAGGTTTATTATCAAAACAAATGGACAAATAACGTTGTAGAACAACCGGATGTCTCTTTAATATGTAGCTCATAACTAGTTTTACAAGTATCATTTATAACTTTGGATTTCAGTTGTATCTGCCATAGAAAGGTATCAACTTAAAATATTTCCTTCTGGGGACCTCAACAATTTTCTGTCCTTGATAATGTTATTATTTCACTGAAATACTGGTTAACCTTTATTCCCTTTTTATCACTGTATACTGTGCATGTTCCAGCACTTTTCTTCATCGATATTATTTTTCTATTCCTATCCTTCCAACATATTTATATTTTATATTTTTTTATGCCATGCAAATAAGTTTTTACACAGCACATAGGCACAGCTCACACGTTGTAATTGCAGATATGGTATGAAGTATTTATGGGTCAATGGGTATAAACAAATAAAAATCTCCAAGAGTGCCAGTTGCAGTTCAGCAACATTAGGAGGGTCACAGGTTGCCTATCCTTGCCCTGCCCTCATCTTCCATTAGCCAGCAACTGAACTTCTAGGAATTGCTAAACCTTCATGGTTTATTTATTGCTTTTTTATTGCTATTGAAAAGAAACTAGTATAGAGGGAAAGCTTGCATGTGGCCTCTATGCATTGTTAGGTTGTTTAATAGTTTAATGATTTCCCAGAAATATGACAAGTTCCCCTTAAGCCTGATGTACAGTGTAGCTAAATCCATTAACATGCATTGACTTTCAATAAGCTTTAGCAGCAGAATACCTGTGAAAACATATCTTTTCAGTCTTTCTTGCTTTCTACAATAATACTGAACAGTTTCATGCTGAGCAATGAGCCTTGGTTTTTATATCATTGTCTTATCTCTATAATATATAGCTACTGATACATAAAGAGACCTCCTCTTTGAATTGCTGTTTTCTCTAAAGAGCCATAACGCCAGGAAATGTATTTGCCCTTAAATCACTTACATTTAAAGGGTAGTACTGCTTGTTCATCATGACTGCAATGAATAAGGCTTGTGCTGAACATACTTTTTTGCCTGTTGGTTTAATGACGGTTTCTGTTATTTCTTGAGGCAAATAGGTACACATTTGCATTTAAACACATTTCTCTCATAAGAGAGGAAATGTTCCCCTTTTTTCCTTCCAGCTTTGGTCGTGGAAGAAGCATACATAAAGGGCTTGTTCGCCTTTAACTTTTCGTATGATGTAGAAAATTATATTCTGAGACAATTTGCAATAGTTTTTTTTTTATAATTTGTGGTTTGTGAATTATTTAGCTTTCGTTTTCAGCAGCTCTCCAGTTTTCTATTTCAACAATCTGGCTGCTAGGGCCCAAATTACCATAGCAAGCATGCATTGATATGAATAAGAGACTGGAGTACGAATAGGAGAAGCCCTGGATGGAAAGCTGAGTAATAAAAAGTAGCAAGAACTATACATTTGTAGGTTTTTTGTTTTTAGATGGGGTCATTGACCCCCACATGAAAGCTGGAAGGAGTCAAAAGAAGAAGGCAAATGACACAAAATGATATGAAAAAATGAAAGCCAATTGAAAAGTTGCTTAGAATTAGGCATTCTATAACATACTAAAAGTTAACTTAAAGGTAAACCATCCCTTTAAGAAATTAAAAAGGAGGCCATTGTCTGAGAATGAGGCAGACCACAACTGAAAATGAATAAAATGCCTGTAATTGGAAGGAAGAACAGCCAAAGCACCACAAGTTACAGTTAATGGGATTACAGTGTCCAAATTACAACAAGGTTGTGACTTATTACTAGCTGTCAGTACTACAGAAATGCTGGAGTTAACAGAGTTCATGTGAGTGGCACCTAAATAATGCTAAGTCTATGCCCTAGAGCAGTGATCCCCAACCAGTAGCTCGTGAGCAACATGTTGTTCTTCGACCCCTTGGATGTTGCTCCCAGTGGCCTCCAAGCAGGTGCTTATTTTTGAGTTCCTGGCTTACAGGCAAGCATTAGTTGCATAAAAAACATGTGTACTGTTAAACAGAGTCTCCTGTTGGCTGCAAGTCCACATAGAGGCCACCAATACCCAATCACAGCCTTTATATGGTACCCCCAGGAACTTTTTTGCAGGCTTGTGTTGCTCTCCATTGTCTCCAACATTATTTTATACTTGAGTGTGCTCAGAGTCATGGGTAAAGAAGGTTGGGGATGCCTGCCCTAGAGAGTAAATATCATGTAACTGTGGTAATGAAATGCTGATTAAGTATCCTCCAACTATTTCATTACAGACTGAATAATGACATTGAATCTGTATAACCGCTAGCACCCAAGAGAATAGTATTTTCACCATTTCATAGATAGTTGAGATATATCCCCTCCTCCTATATGTAATGAGGACTTATGTTGACATGAAAAGACATATTCATTCAAAAAATGAAATGCCCAACTGCAGTTACACATAACAACCAGAAACTGGTAATTACTTTTGATCATATCACTACAATATTGAAACTGGACTGAGTGCCAGTACAGTTATGACCACTGCTGGGGAAATAGCATGTACCGCAACTTGTGTGTAATTTACCGAAACTGACACAAATTAGCAAAGAAATTGTTGCATCCCATGCAATTTGCAGTTGATGTAATTTAGCACATGTACACTATTAAGATCTAGTTCTATGGGAAAATTCTGGGTATAATAATGCTGCATTCTGGGTATAATAGGTTTGAGTCCAAAATTTGCTCTTCGCAAATTAAATAAGGCTTCTGATGGAACTGCAATTTAGCACCTATTTTAGTAAATTAAGCTCTATGGGGCAAATTTACTTACCTTCAAAGTTGTGTCAGCGTTGGCTTCACCGCACTTCGCCGCACTTCACCAGGCAAAGTTTCTCCATGGCGCAGCTAATTCACTTGTAGGGATGTGAAAATCTTAGACACCCTTACACTTTACAGACAGGCACATCCCTAGTAATATGGACACCTCAGTGGGTCCTTATGGGGACCTTGTGCTTATGTAACCCCTGCAGTTCACACAGTGTACACCAGATGGCACTGTGCCAGAGTATAGGAACCATGTGCTCTGGGTCCATTGCTTTAGCCCAACCAAGCAGGCTGGAAGGGAATGGGTGGTGCTGACCCTAGGCGCCTTGGCCCTAGTAATTAGATAGCTATACTCATTTTATAGATCGCTCTAGGAGTGATAGAGAGGTTAATTAGTTGAGCAGCTCAAGGCTCCGCCGAGGAGATTAGAGGGATTAAGATCCCAGGGTATTACTGCCCTATCTACTCTATTGCACTTCGCCTGGTCTGAGGTGGCGAAGGCAAGTCTGGCACAAGAGGTAACGTTCAGTAAAATCCGCAAGTTAGTGAATTAGCGTAGTTACATCCATTCACGATATCACAACTTCGCCTGGTGTAAGGGTGTGAAGTAGCGCTAGAGTAGGTCCACTTCGCTAGCAAATTTACGCCAGCACCCGTTAGTAAATCGGTTAAGTAATGAAATGACATCACACTGACGAATTTTGGCTAGCGTTAGCCACTTCGCCCTTTAGTAAATTTGCCCCTATGCCTTTTTCATCACTCTTTTATGCATTGTTTTTATTATTATTTTCTGATTATGACTGCCAGCTCTAAAACTGTAGTGATGTAGTATGTATTAGCTGATTATTATTTAATATCAAACTTACCAAATAAGAATAAATAAATATACTCATTTGCTATTTACATATTTATGTGGCTATTATCAATACTGTATAAAGAGAAAATGTAAAAAGCTCAAAGAACCAACAGGGCTCAGCAAATTACATTATTGATAAATGTGTTTAATGGACAGACTTTCTGACGACTCGAGCCATAATTTAACTATTCGCACTGGGCCGGAATATTAGCATATTTTATGTAGTTTTTATTCAGAGTAATGGGAATGGTATAGTGGTATTAACGGAAAAAGAAAAGTTACCAAATAACTTTCACTCTGTGTTTGCTTTGCACAGTATATTTTATTTGTATCATTATAATGTCACCTTGTGTAATGCTTGTATTTAAAAGCCAACTCCAACCAAAACTAAAACAAATGAGAACATGGTGATACCCCTATAAAATAACTTGCACTGGAGACCCCACACAGTCCTAATTTAACGTAATACAGAAGTATTATAAAAAAATTAGCAATACGCAGATATAGCATAAAAGAACCACAAACTCAGTCTTCCATTAATCCTACTTTAAAGGGAAATCTAAATCAAATCATAACTTGTCCACTGTGCCCATTAGTTCTCTATAGAAGTTGCCAAAAAATGTAATTATGCATGCAAGACAATCCGCCAATGAGAATTCTACTGACCAAAATCTTAATCCTAATCAGATGCAAGATAATTCGCCAATGAGAATGATGATTACCAGCTCATTTTGCTATCTTACATACAGATATTATTATGCCATTATATTACACTGGAATCAGAGATGAAGGACATACTGTACTTGTTCAGTGCTAGAAAACTGTGCTTAAAACTTCCAGCTCTCATTGGAGGGTTATTTTGCATTTCATTGCAGCCATGGGTCCTGGAGAGCTGGGACATTTTTAACTATTAATATTGCTGAAAGAATACAACCCTGATGGACTACAGCTGCCAACATGACAGAATCTTGATAATATGTTAAACTATGCTGAGATTTGTAGTCCAGCAACAACTGGTAGCAAAGCTTAAAGGTCGAGTATCCATGCCTCTATGTATTGCATCATAATTCATTAAGGTTCCCATATATGGACCAATATTGGCAGCTGATCAATGACTTTGTAGCCTAAATGTGATCAGTATGAACTGTGCCTAATGTTTATTCCTTTTCATAAATGCACAATAGTTTGTCTGTTTATACTGTGCCTTAAAAATTTGCCTTACTTTTGCTCACTGCTGCCCTCTATTGTATGGGGTGAAATAACATTCGGAGCAAAGGGAAAAATGAAAGCAGATGAATTATTTTAGAATGTACCATGTTCCAGCGATGGACTTCAGAGAGAAATGCAGCAGTTAACAAAGAACATTTCTTATATTTTTTGTTATTGTTATTACTTTGCTCTCTTTTCTGGCCGCTGCCAGTCAAATAAAAGAACCCATGCTAAAGTGCTCCACTGTTGCTCAGCAACTGACCTACGTGTCCTTTGCATCTTCCCTGGAAGCACTTGCAGAGTTGACTTGATTCCATGACCCTTGTGACAGGGGAGCACTTCTGTGTTTGTGTCTTAAGGCAAAGTGCTTTAAAAATAGTCTCTGACAGAATAAGGGGTAGGCAAAACATTGAGCATGTCAGGCTTATACCCTAATATAATTATAATCAGTTTTAAACATCAGGGTGATAATATTTTGCTTATATATACAGTGTTTGTGAACAATGAAGATGCATTTTTCTTTTAACAGACCATCTGAAAATACCCTTTTGTTATATTCTTGCCTAAACCTGATATGCTCTGTGCATAATCCTGCCAAAAATGAGCAGCTAGGGATAAAGAAACCATTATAATAGAAATACAGAGCTTCAGCATCAGAGGTGGAACCACAGATGGCTTAAACTCATTTCTGACATTGGCTCCAAAATAAAATTCTAAAAATTTAATTGTGCTGATCTAAGCATTGTGTTAAAAGACAACAACTGCCTGCTCTCACTTTTTTGAATTTATTTGATTATGGTGTAGAAAACAATTTTGGGGGGGATTGCGAGAAAAGTCTATGGTTCTCCTGTTTTAAGAGATGACGCATGTTCCAACAATAAGCATTGTGTTACCATCTTGACAATGTTATGATCAAAACTTTGTACCTATTTTGTAAACATACGCACTTACATAAATACTAAATTACTATTAGGGAACCAGGGAATGTGTATTGACCAATCCCATTCTTTTTGTATTATTTACAAACCAACCCAGCCACTTGCAGTTTTTTAGTAATTTTTTCATGTTTGGCCAAATATTTAATATTTAAATATTTAAATATTTAAAATGTAATAAAAGTAATACATTTTTAGACTTATTGTATTGTTGAACATAGTTAATAGCTCCTCGAAAGGTTCTAGTTACCCAGGATATTCTACACCTGCACTAGGTATAGGAATTTCACTATACTTGAGCTCCTCCTATCCTTCTAGCAGTGCTTAAAAGCAAAAACATTCAATTTAAATTATTACTGTGATGTGAAATATTATGTATCACTATACTGTATATATAGTAAAAACATTTTTATATGACACAAAACTTCCATACAGTTTTTTTCTTTTAGTTCTAATGTGTTTAGCCAAACACCCCCAGTAGGTTCAGAGGAGAGGTAGACGAATAATGACCCCCCCAAAAACAGGTTGTCTCTTTTCCTGGTATCAATTACCAGACTGGACAGAGAAATTGGGTGGCAGGGAGGTGGTACCATTATAGGGCAGGTATTGGGCAGTTCAGGGGCAGGGAATGATTGTGGAAAAGCTATTAATTAAATGAACTACATTTAAGCAAAAAAAATGTTTATGAAGAATAGAATCGATCCATGGTGCTCACTAAGAACAACCTGGGGTGGGCAGAGTTTACTGCTATGAGTACCAGCCCAGGGTATCAAGGTAATTAAATACAATCACTGGGTGATCCCCAGTTATTGTGACTTTCCTTCTCCTTTAAAGCTTTCTGGCCATGTGCCTTAACTAGCAGTACTGAACCTTGACTTAAGTACTTAAGTAATTAAGGATGTAAGAATGCCTTTCCTGAACCTGGACACAGAGGTCCCACTGGAAATCATATAGCAGCCTTGACTGCAATCACAGTACAGACTGGAGAAGAAATTGATTTGCCTACTGCACTCGCTTACATTGAGTTGATTGCTAAAACCTTTACGGGCTTAGTATTTGCAAATGTAGCACATTCAACTGTACATTAAACATCTCCCCCAGGATTAATATATCATCTTGCAAATTTCAACTGTTAAAATGAAAAAGACATGGCTTTGATTCTCAGTGTCCAACCCTGTGAGCTTCTGCTAATAAAAGTTGGGTTAAATGCACAACAGCAACCAGATTCTGATTTGGAAATGAGGAGAGACCTAGTTATGAAAATCCTACAAATCATTACAGATGAAATGAAATAGAAAAGTAACTGAATCATGCAGAATAACGATTGTCTCCTTATGCAATTGTCACGGGACATTTATTCACCCCACCTGTGTTATCTGGATATGTATAGGGATACACCAAATCCCAGAATCATTTGTGAAAGATTCAACCAAATACCGTATACTGTATACAAATCAGGGAGAGAAAGGGAAAAAGAGAACCAGGCGTGCAGCACATGGTTAAAAATAGTTTTACTTACTGATTTGGTGACAAAAACGTCATGTGATTTTAAGGATTCGGATTAGTTTTGGCCAGGCACAAGAATTCGGGTGAATCTTAATCCTGCTGAAAACGGCAGAAGCCTGACTGAATCCTCGATTCAGTGCATCCCTAGATAAGTTGTATGGATATCGAGAAGGATGCCAACAGATAAAAGAAGCTGATTTAGATGAATAATTTCTGTAAGGATATTTATATAATTTCCCCATTTTCCATTTATATACATATTTTACTAGTATTAGGTGTAAAGACAGCTGTATGGTTCATGCAGATGCACAATATAAGTATATTCACAACTCTGGCAGTAAGCATATACTGGAGCTTAGCAACAGAGGAAAGTGAATCTTGGGAAAACAATACAGTTATTTGTGCCTTGGGGGTAAATTGACATAAAGCCAGAATCAGTAACAGTATATTCAGTAACAATAATCAGTAACAATTTATTGTGCATTTGCATGAACCATAGATCTAATTGAAATAGTGTTTGATTTATAAATTAACTGAATTAGATCATTTCTAAAAGAAATGATCCAATTACCTTACATGAATATTTGAGTAAATTACCATTGTGTTACTGAGATCACTCGACTCACTGTTTATACAAGAGGAAGTATTTCTTATTCTTTATAAGTATGTTCTGTAAATCTGTTGTTCATGGACAATACTGGCATCCAAGTTGTTGCAAGATATGAGAAAAAACAAGTCAATGTAGAAAGCCCTTTCTCCAGCCTTACGGCATGGCTGCACATCTCATGTAATGCATGCTCTACTGGGAGTTGTTACTTCTGGTGATAAGTAATAAAGGAGCTGAAGTATTGAGGGGAAATGCAGCATACTAAGTAACAGTAATAGCTCTATGCCAAAATAGCATTACACTTACAAGTCAATTCTTCATAGTAGAATTGTAGTTTGGTAGCAGCTAAAAAGCCTTGTGTTGCAGATGATGAGCCATATGCCCAGCAGGCTGTTATGCGTCTACAGACTTTAATTCACATGTTTCATACATACAGATGTGATTTGCAGGTCACGTCAGTCAATAGATGTCAGGTATTTGGCATTGCATTTCAGCTGCACCAGCTAAGTGGTGTGGATTATATAGCCTTTAGCAGCTGTTTTTTTGCATTTTATGCCCAGTCATTAACTATGATCTAGTCTCCAGATTTATGTACATAGACTTGTCATATGTAGAGGCTTTTGCAATGAATTAGCCACTGCAGTGACTGCATGACATAGGACACATAGTGGATATCAACCTTTATTCAAGATATTTACCATACCAACAGGTGTGCTGGATATTAAACCTGTGTCCATGTTGGGGTGGATTCTGTTACTCAAACTCTGCATGCAACAAGGCTTTACACTAGACTTTTTGAAATGCATGAATTGTGTTTTTACTTCCCAAATCATGTCGGCAAACAATATGCATTGCACAAAGCTGCAGCAGCTGCATGTGCTCTGCAGATGTCTTATTGATACAGCATAACCTCTACTATCTCATATCAACATCTTACATTTTGCCAGAAGCCCCTTTGTTTTTGATGCATCTGGCGCCAAAGTTTCTAACAACAGATGCACTGATTTCCAAAGAGTCTATAAAAAAACATGAAAATGTGGCACTTACTAGCAAAGGGAAGTCTGTTTGCAGATATTAGCAATAGCCTTCTCGACACAGGACAGTTAAGTAATCACTGTGGCCTGTAATACAGATTATGTGCATATCTATCTATCTATCTATCTATCTATCTATCTATCTATCTATCTATCTATCTATATATATATATATCTATATATATATATGACATATTCTCTGATGGTTGAGTGGTCCGCTCAGTATGCTATCTCTATAAAGTCTTCCTCCTGAGATTGCATGGCTTCCCATATTCCAAAAATATACAGGTAGGTCACCTTGCTTCTAATGAAACTGCCTTTAGATTGAGGAGGAATTAAAGCAAATGAACATTTAGAGCGTATGTAGCAGTGCAGCAGTTAGCTCAGAACAATGAGCTCTTGATTGAACTGAGCCTAATGTGTGCATGCGGTAGGAAACATTGTGTGCTTCACTATGGCATGGACTAATGAATGAGTATTATTATAACCTACACAGAACATAAAGTATTACAAAAAGGAATAAAACAAGCATTACCTCCCAATACATTTAGTGAATTATTCTGCTAAGTTAATCTCTTCTGTGGAAACTACTATGGCAATTATACATCTTGTTAAGATTTCTGTGTGCTAAATATACAGCAAATATTGTGGTCTCTCCAAGACAATAGCATATGGGGTGCCGTTTGTCCCAAATACATTCTGTATACAAAACTATCCCTAATACACAGAATGAATGTCTCTCATGGTATATAAGTATTTGTGACCATACACAGAGAAAAAAAATATACAAAAGACTTATTTCTATTAAAGAATGAAAACAAAATCTGGTTAGTGCACAAAAGGATGTTATTATATCACAAACTCCATTCTGTACAGTTTAACAAGCAATCTGTCGCACAAATGTATAACCTCCATGTAACGGACGCACTTATGAGCAAAGTTACTTACAGAATGAATTATGTAAAAACAAAGTTGGACATAATATATAATAATGTAACTAACTAGTGCTTGTCAAGCTAGATTTGATTGACAAAATAGATATCTGTGACAGAAAGCAAGATTTTATAGTACAGAATCCATTCTTTCCACAAAATGAAAGTTTTGTTTCACAAAACAGATAAAATAACCATTCTGTGAAGCAACACTGTCAGTCACATTCCTGAACCAATAAGAACAAAGCTTATTGCCATATACAAACAAGATGAGAAGTGGCCAGCTCTGCTCCACATGGCTAAGGCAAAGTATCTGACCTGCTATAGAGGGCGCCCTCTAATGTCCCCTGTGCTGCATAGCAATAAAATCAATTAGCTTGTAGTAGTCTCTTAATAATGTGCTTAGCTATAGTTCAACTACTACATAATAGCTTTGGCCAGAGACTTGGGACTAGGGTTGCCACACAAAAGGCTTCAGGACTTCAACTTCACCTCCTTTCATGAATTCGGGTCTTTTCGCCGCTTCGGGAGTTCAGCTTCGTCTTTTCAGCACTTCCGCATTCTGTAATATGCGAAATGGCCGCATGGCTCGGGCACTCGTAAAGGGGACCCAGCTCTTTGAAAAATGCAGCACTTCTGGGCCCCCCTTCAGGCCCGGAACACTTTTACCCCCTGCTGGCGGCCCTGGACATGCATGTGACATGGGCACAGTTGTGCTCTCTGCTCTAGTGTTGTGCCCCCCTCGATCCACTCTGATGTGAAAGGGTTAAGCACTGGGCAGGTAAGGGGACGGCATCATTAGAGTCTTTTGTTATAAATAAATATAAAGCATTGTGCAGCTTGTTGCTTCTATATAAATAGATTATGATCCCCTAAAATTGCCCCTGCCTAAATGACCCCCTTTTGTTTACACACAGTACTCAGGAGTGGCTACTCATATAACCTACACATCATACTATAGAGAATGCGACTGTGCACATGATCAGTCCCAAGTCTCTGGCTAAAGCTATGTTATGTAGTAGTTGAACTATAGCTAAGCACATTATTAAGAGACTACTACAAGCTAATTGGTGCAAGATTACAGCTAGGAAGAGACATTGGAGTCTAACTATCATATACAAAACTTATAACTGACTCTGATAGTCAGGCAAAGCAGCCAGACAAGCACAGTAACTTCTGGTACATTTAATACAACATCGCAGGTGGGTGTGGCCTGTCCCATTATTGCTCTCAGCTTAGACAGGAAGAGGAACAGGAGTGAGTCATAAGATAATGGCAAAACAGCAGGAATGCCCTTAACCAAAATGGCCACACAAGCAGGTTACTACAATAAGAATAGACATATCACCTAAAATGATCATATTTATATGTTTTGCATACTTTTCTTTCTCTACAATCATTATAAGTGCAGCATTATATTTCTCAGCCATTTGTAAAAACTTTCATTTATGAACCTGTAGTGTTTAACAGCAGCTCTTTTAGGAAAGGTTTGTTCATGTTTATTGCTATGCAGCACAGGGGCACATTAGAGGGCGCCCTCTATAGCAGGTCAGATACTTTGCCTTAGCCATGTGGAGCAGAGCTGGCCACTTCTCATCTTGTTTGTATATGTCAATAAGCTTTGTTCTTATTGGTTCAGGAATGTGACTGACAGTGTTGCTTCACAGAATGGTTATTTTATCTGTTTTGTGGAACAAAACTGTCATTTTGTGGAAAGAATGAATCCTGTACTATAAAATCTTGCTTTCTGTCACAGATATCTATTTTGTCAATCAAATCTAGCTTGACAAGCACTATTTAGTTACACTATTATATATTATGTCCAACTTTGTTTTTACATAATTCGTTCTGTAAGTAACTTTGCACATAAGTGCGTCCGTTACATGGAGGTTATACATTTGTGCGACAGATTGCTTGTTAAACTGTACAGAATGGAGTTTGTGATAAAATGACATCCTTTTGTGCACTAACCAGATTTTGTTTTCATTCTTTAATAGAAATAAGTCTTTTGTATATTTTTTTTCTCTGTGTATGGTCACAAATACTTATATAACATGAGAGCATTCATTCTGTGTATTAGGGATAGTTTTGTATACAGAATGTATTTGGGACAAACGGCACCCCATAATAGCATGCCTAAGAAATTTCCCAAACATGTCTTCATACTTTTTTTTTTAATTAATGGTTCATTTTAAACCATAGGCATGTCCTATATGCATTTATGCATAGCTGAAACTACACTTCACTTATTTTATCCAAATTATGGAAAGGTTGTCTCCCATAGACTCCATTTGAATCAAATAATTCAAATAAAAAAAATCAAAGATTCAAATAAAAAAAATCAGATTTTCACGAGTTTTTCCAATTTTTCAACCAAAAACCCGGATTTTTTCTGATTTTTCAAAACTCAGAATTCTTATGTTTTTTTTGCCTGAAAACTTCAGGGTATTGCATGACACCCAGCACACATCAAAAAATCATTGGGACGTCTACCATTGACTTATATGCAACCTTTAACAGGTTTGAGATGCCGGATTTTCTGATTCAGTCTGATTTAAAAACAAAATCATGAATTTTTCAGGATTTTTGCATTCGGAGTTTAGTAAATAACCCCCTAAAGGTATGGAGATCCAAATTACAGAAAAATCCCTTTTCTGGAAAACCCCAGGCCAGATGCATTCTGGATAACAGGCCCCATATCTGTATATATATGGATGATGGTAGAATTGCTTTATTAGTGTCCAAGACATTTATGACCTCATTTATTGGATATTCATTTGTAAAATGACATTTTGAGGTGTGAAAGAGATACTAAAAAACATTGCTTCATGTATGTTGCCCCTTCAGCACTGAAGGAGCAGTTGTGTGTCTAACACACTGGGGGGAATTCACAAAAGTGTCGGGAATGAAAAAATGTCTTTAAAATGTCGTAGAAAGTGTCGTAGCAACAGCCGACAAATTCACAGAGCATTTCTCCGCCAATTTTCCGACATGTGCGACACTTTTGAATTAGTGTCATTAAAAGTGGGCGTGGTTTTTTCGGCGCCACTTTTCCCAACATTTTTATGAATTACTCGTAAACTCATTTTTTTTACCGACAATTTTTCAGACACTTTAGGCTCTCCAAAATGAAAATGTCAGTCAAATTGTCGTTTAAAAAGTCTTGGTAAATGTCGTTTGTACGATGAAAAGATATACGACATTTTAGAAAACTGTCAGACTTACGGGACATTCAGAGATGGTAACATCTGCCTTTGTGAATTTGCCGCTCATACGACATTTTACAAATTTGTCGACCGACAATTCTGGGTTACTTTTTTTACCGACACTTTTGTGAATTCCCCCCTTTGTGTTTGTCTAGTGGAAATACAGTGATTAACATTACTGTAATTATATGCTTATTTTGCATTTGTATTTCCCCTTATCCTTTTACATTATTAAGGTGTTGCAGCTAAACTTGTACTTTATCATTAAGCTGCCCTTGTATTCAAGACTAACTGGCTGCAGCCTCACTCTACCCTCTTATAGTCCTCCAATTATAATGCCCTAGCAAGAAACCAGAGGGGATCATGGTCATCTGAAGGGGGCAATAAGTGCAACTTGCCAGGTAGGCAGAATACACAAGGTTTTTTCATAGCATATGCAAAAAAGTACAATTAAACTGTGGCAGGCATAGGTAATACCCTGTATTAAAGGATGAGGAAAGGCTAAAATTAAGTAAGCTTTGTCAGAAAGGTCTATATAAATACACCAGTAAACCCTCAAAGTAATGCTGCTCTGAGTCCTCTGTCAAAAGAAACTCAGCATTTCTTTCCTTCTATTGTGTACTCATGGGCTTCTGTATCAGACTTCCTCTTTTTAGCATACACCTCTAGGGCAGGGCTTGAGCATGCTCAGTTTCCTCCTCCCTTTTCCCCCTTCCCAGATCCCATCCCTGCTGTAATCTGAGTCCAGAGCTATGAGTGAGCAGGGAGAGACACAGGCAGAAAGTGATGTCATACCAAGCTAATATGGCAGCTGCTATCTAATATGGCAGCTGCTATCCTAAACAAACACAGAGAGCTTCTAGCGCTGTTTACTCAGGTATGGTAAAGCATTCTGCAGAATAAATATAGTGTTATAGCTTGCACTTTTGTAGCTAATCTATTGGCAATAAACTGCTTCAGCAGCTTTCCTTCTCCTTTAAGTATAAAGCTGCAGAAAATTGTACTTCAGTCTTTGAGCAGTAAGTGTTATGTACACTTTCCATTTAGTATAATTATGCAGCAGCATATCTAGCAGCTCTGTGTACATAAGTGTGGTTTATTGTTCACGTTTAATTTCACCTAATAATAATAATTTTACATTACATTGCATTACCATTCCCTGTGCCTTTTAAGCTTTTCAGAACATTTCTTTAATCTTTCTCTCATACAATTTTAGATGGGATGGTTTTTCTAAAGTGCAACCCAGATGATCAATAGACTGTTACACATAAATTACAGCATTTGTCTTGTTCTGTGAATGCAATTGAAGAGGTACCTCATCTCACCATGAGGAGAGAGGGGAAAGGTTGGACAGAGAAAAACAAATGAAGGGAATAGAGAAACAGAAGGTATAGTTGCCGTTTGCTTTGTTAGCTGCCAGAGAGCCCACGTATTGGTTGTTTGCAATAGCACAGATGGCCACTGGCATATTACACTTGTTTTGCTGATGAATGAAGAGCTGTCAACAGAACACCTGCATTAATCAAATGTTGTATGTGGAGAGCTGGCTATCTTGAATTGAACATGGACTAGGCTTCATGCTGGTTGATTGCAGGCAAACCAGCCAACCTAACATAACTAGGCACAAAAGGGAATACATTACTGTAAAGGTAGGGCCTTGTCTGATGAACAGATTTGGCCACTTACTGGTAGGTTTTGCAGAGAGTGAAAAGGGTCAACAAGTGATATTAACATGTGTGTGCCAATGATAAAGCAAGCGAAGGTAAAACTCAAGTTGCAAGATCAATGAATGATGTGCCTCCAAGACAGTAGTTCCAGAGATATCGCTAGTTCTGGAGATGATTTATGCCTGAGGCTTTTGTGCACATGGGTTTTTTTCAGAACTGGGCTGGCATGTGTCTTGGCTGTAGGCTCTTCAGTAAAGGTTGCACGTCAGTGTTAATGTATTGGAGAAAACAAGCAGAAAAATGAATAAAGCAAATAAAACCAATAGACAAGCATGATAGGACAAAGCACATTCCCAGTGCTTACTTACCCACATACAATTACCTTTTAAAAATGTTTTAAAAGATTTTTTAAACTCCCAGGAATTTAGGTGTGTGATCTTGCATTTCCCCAATAAGAAATGAGAATACTGACACTTGGGTCCAAATACACAGGGCCATTACAGGTTTAACCTTTTCTCTTGTATGAAAGGATCATCTCTGAGAAGTTTCAAGTATCCAGTCATACTTTGTCCAAAGGCATAAATAATAAAGTGAAAAACAAATAAAGTGATAAACTGACACAATTTCATCGCTCTATCCATCTATCTGTCTGCTTGTCTGTCATCTATCTATCTATAATCTATCTATCTTTTCTTTCTTTTTGATATTTTCTATCTATCTCTCTAACTATCTATCTTTCTCTCTACTTATCTATCCTGTAAATATATGCTATAGTATGTAAAGGATGTTTAAGAAGCCCTGATACAAATAGGCACAGGGTTGCTTTACACATTCCTATTTACAGTAGACAAATTATGCCCCTGAATCTATCTGTTCACATGCCTTGCAAGACATTTGTTGTCCTAAATATGGACATGTCCTAAATATGACATACTTCCACTTTAACCTAAAACTGACTAGTGGCTCCAAAACTGTTGTCTGAGACTAGGAGACTGGTGGTGGGTGGGCCCACCATGATAACCAGTTAGGGTACATTACCATGATAACCAGTTAGGGTACATTAGATATTTGTCACCAATGTCTTCTTGGTCTCCTAGATATTTGTGGAAACCCAACATAAAGAAAAATTTTGGGGGGTTTAGGGGGGACCTTTTCATTGCTGTAATATATATTCTTGTAACCAAATGACTGTTTACAACAATGTTTTCCAATATTTTTACCCTTCATATTAGCTAAGGGGGGGGGTTGACAAAATTTTAAAATACCGAAAACCAACTATCTGCACCATCTCCATCAAAAAGGTTTAATTTCTCTTTAAATATATTATCTGGTGCTATGAAATAAATAGCTTTATAAAAAGTGAATGTACCTATACTGCGTTTTTTTTTTTGTAAATGTCACTGGTCTAGGAGGAACTCCATGAGCAGTTGGAGCAGCTCAAAACCAGCTTTTTAAGAAGACCTTTCACATTTGTACTGAGGAATGTGCTTGCTTTCGGGAACAAGGTGCTCTTTATTTGTCAAAGAGATTTTTGTCAAGTCCATCACTCTTCTGCCATTTCTCATACATGTCTGTATAGAGGGTCTCTGCACAGGAATGAGATTTCTGTACGTCCTGTTAACTTTTCTGAAGTGTTTCTCGATTACAAAACAAGTTGTAATGTTTTAACAAACATTTTCCTGCTCACACGCAAAGCTGGTGCCAGGGTTGTTTAAGGCCATTTAGGAACGCTCAGCTCTGCAAACTGTATTTCTTTTCTGTCTCCGCAAGTATCCATCATATTTCCTAACTGCCAGGTATTGCAAACTCAGGCAGTGCAATGTCTTAGCATTTTTTTTTCATTTATGTGTCACAAAGAACAAACAGTTGGTTGTCTGTATAGAAGTGCCTTCAACAATTTACAGTTATCAAAATAACCTTTTAATCTGGTCGACATGATAACACTAAAACACTGACAGTTCATGCATTGTTCTCATATGCCAAACCCCTGCTACATAAAATTCCTATTTAGTCAGGTCCATAAATACCTGTTAAATTTACTTAGCACTGCCATAAAGCTGTACAGAAAAAGTAAACACAACTGGTATATGGTACAGTTACTAATCACAAAGCAAATTAATTTGCACGCTTGTTTACTGTATATTTCCTCACTGACGTTCATATCTGCTCTTCTATATTAACCAGAAAAGAATCTCGAAAATATAAACATTTATTACTTTACATGTTATTTACAATCCCCATCTATTCAATGTGGGTTATTGAGGTGAGTACATGTGCAGTTCGCTGGGACAAAAAGATTCAAAAAATAGCTGGAAAATTGAAGGGATACTGTCATGGGAAAAACATTTTTTTCAAAATGAATCAGTTAATAGTGCTGCTCCAGCAGAATTCTGCACTGAAATCCATTTCTCAAAAGAGCAAACAGATTTTTTTATATTCAATTTTGAAATCTGACATGGGGCTAGACATATTGTCAATTTCCCAGCTGCCCCAAGTCATGTGACTTGTGCTCTGATAAACTTCAATCACTCTTTACTGCTATACTGCAAGTTGGAGTGATATCACCCCTCCCTTTTCCCCCCCAGCAGCCAAACAAAAGAACAATGGGAAGGTAACCAGATAACAGCTCCCCAACACACGATAACAGCTGCCTGGTAGATCTAAGAACAACACTCAATAGTAAACACCCATGTCTCACTGAGACACATTTAGTTACATTGAGAAGGAAAAACAGCAGCCTGCCAGAAACCATTTCTCTCCTAAAGTGCAGGCACAAGTCACATGACCAGGGGCAGCTGGGAAATTGACAAAATGTCTAGCCCCATGTCAGATTTCAAAATTGAATATAAAAAAATCTGTTTGCTCTTTTGAGAAATGGATTTCAGTGCAGAATTCTGCTGGAGCAGCACTATTAACTGATTCATTTTGAAAAAAATGTTTTTTCCCATGACAGTATCCCTTTAAGAAGCATGGCTCCCTAGCCAGGTAACCCATGCCAGTGCATTATTCATAGAAGGGGTGCACAGGCCTGGGGCAGAAAGTAAGTATTTTTGATCATTGTGATTTTACCATTCTTTCTCCTGTAAGGCATAGGGCTTAATCTAAATAAAATTGAATATGTTGATTATCTATGTCAACAATGCAATTAGTGATGGGCGAATTTATTCGCCAGGCGTGAATTAACGGCGAATTTGTGCGATTCGCCGGCAGTGAATAAATTCGCGAAACGCCCGCGAAAATTTGCGTCAAAAATTCGCCGTCGTCAAAAGTAAGGTGGCGTCAAAAAAATTTTTCCGAAAAACCGGACGGCGGCGTCAAAAACGGGCGCCGGCATCAAAAACGGGCGCCGGCATCAAAAAAATGGGCACCGGCATCAAAAACTAGACGCCGGCGCCGTTTCGCAAATTCGCCCATCACTAAATGCAATCAGTAACTTTACAGTTTTGTTATTTGGTAATTTTTATGTGGTTTGGGCCTTCTGTTGTGTTATAATACCCTTACAAGAATCAAAAGGGGACCTAAGGGCAGAGACACGCTCAGATTCGGGTAGATTAGTCTCACAAGAAAATTTAGGGCGACTTCAAAACAAAGCGCCCTGAGTGCCATCCCACCGGCGATTTACATTCTAGCCAGCAGGAAGGCAGGGGAAGGCAGTTTGGGGAGATTAGTCGCACCGAAGAAGCAGAGATTTGTAGCCAGATGACTAATCTCCCCAAATCTGAGCAAGTGTCTCTGCCCTTAGGTCTCCTTTCGATTCTTGTAAAGGGATTATAACACAACAGAAGGCATGCTGGGGGTTGATAATGAAGCTTGTGATCTGCCTGCCAGAGAGACAGTGGCTGATTCAGCAAGCCTATGGTTAATGGCAGTAGCAGCAGTTTCCCCACCAACAAAGAAACTGCTGATTCTGCCCTTTACCACCCTAGTGTATGTGCGCAGTGACACAAAAATAGACATAAACCTTTTTAGGCTGCAATCTGACCTGTGTATAAAGTTAAAGGTAGATTGCATTCCTGCCACTGCATACATACATACATGGGACAGTAAGGGGCCAAATCAGCTGTTTTTCCATCTGCGAATATATGGCTGTATATTTGTGTTTGTGAAATTTCTTACCTCCTTCTACAGCGTTAATGCTATATGGTTAATGTCAAGACACAAATGCATTACTCTTTCTTTTATGGGTTGGCTAATCCTAGCCCTGGACACTGACCAAAAATGGCATAAGCGTTATAAATAGTTTATGGTGGGTAACACAATTTAACAGAAAGAAAATATGATATTAGGACCCAAACTGTTAAAGAGATAGACACCAGAAATTAAACTCTTTTTTACATCTGTCATAATATTGTCTTAGAAAGCAAATTATAACTTTGCCATAAAGTATTTGCATAGTGCTATTACATTACCTGTCTGATGCCCCATGTTCCTCTATGAGGGGGCTGCCATATTTGTGCAGCAGGAGTCCGTTAGCATTAGATACTTTAACTGACAGGCTGAGATGGCACAGTCAGGTTGGCAAAACAATCAGGTTTAGGAACTAACAATTCCTAAAAAAAACAAACATCTCAGCAAAAACGATCAACATGACCTATAGGTAACTTTTAATGTACATTAATATTTAAAAAAGTAGTTTTTTAGTGTCAGTATCACTTTAAGCTATATATTCAGGCACACTTGTGACTTCTTATGCATGCTGAAAAATTATATTATTCTTATATGTTAAAACCTTCTTTTTAATCTCCTAAAGAATACTTGACAAAAAAGGAGATTCTACAGTTTTGCTCTTCAGAAGGCTTTGGGGTATATCTAATATATATTTGCCTGTTTCACTTTAGAAAAATTAGATGTAAAATGCAATTATAGGAACAACTGGTTACTAAGTTTGTATAAACAATTTTCTTCTCTATGGTATCATATCACACATTTTTTTTCATGACACATAGCAACCACATGATTCAAGCCAGATGCTTTCAATTGTAAAATCGTACTTAGAGTTTAATGACAGACTTGAATCTAGTCACATCACTGGCTCACACAGCGCAATTTGTGTCTTTCATCCAGCTGAATATTCTTTAAGTAACCAGAGGCTACCAAAGTGAGCACCAAAAATTTCTTTCATTTAAACTACGTGTAAAATGACCTTCTCATTAAGTCCACTTAAACAGTTTGATAGGCCCCATTTAACAGACTTCCACTAAAACATTATCTCATGAAAAAAAATCATACAAACGGAAATAGTTACTAACTTGGCAAACGCCAAATAATTGTAAACATAAGCCATCAATTACCGAAGATACTTTGTTCTTAAATGAAAAACACATTCAAAGTCAAGTTAGGTTTAAGCTACAATACAACTATCCAGCTGAGCCTATGATGATGCCGTTTGCTTTACTTTGACAATCAATCATCAGATCTTTTGCTTTGCTTAATTGCATTGAGAATGGGGGGGGGGGGGGGGTACACATTAACCAGACTTCATTTCTATGTCTCTAAATAGGTTCTAAAATCCTGAGGGAGTTTGTGTGCCTTTCAAATGCTGGTCTCTTGTATATATGTACTGTGTGTCTATTCATTGTGTTACAGTATTACATTGTTTAAAATTGTATAAAATAAAATTTGTATACCAAAGATCCAGTTTATAATATGCAAAAAACATAATTTAAACAGCTAGACTCTTAAAGGAGCTAACACCATCCCCTCTATACTGTACCTAACAATTGCTTTGACAAGACTCCCTGTAAAGTAAAGTTTCCCAAACCCAGAACCAACTCCAAGGACCTGGTCACAGCTCACTCTTCTGCCTATAGCCGCTGCCTTTGGCTTTGGGAGGAGCCCTCCTATACTAAGCTGCCGCCAGGTTTTAATGTGAGAGGACCAAGGAAAGAGTTCTGGGCAGACTAAGAAACTAAACCTATAGTAATAGAATGGAGAAATGGAGGCGTAGTCAAAGGCCAGGCCGAGTCAATACTAAATGGGCAGCACAGTACAAATTCAGGAGACAAGAGGGTAGTCAAGGTCACAGGCCAGGTCAATGCACCAATAGAGCAGTACTGAAGCATGTCAGGACAGGCAGCTTAACTGGAAAGAGTCAGGTATAGGCAAGGTCAAGAACAAAAAAATCAAGCTTGAATTCACACCCAAATAGACCTACATTGGGCAGTGAATGTTTGTAGTAGGCCCCCTTTAAATATTTGAATTTTTGAACCAAATTCAATGACGTTAGAGGCAGACTCGCATCAAACCAGTAAGCTGCGCAGGCATACGTAATTTTCAGTTTGACGCAGAGGAGAAAGGGCGTGTCATGTGTCTTCGATGGCCCCCTTGACCACCAGGTATTCTTACACTCCCCTTTGTGTGTTATGATGATAGGCACTTTAGGTTGCACCAGCTAAATTACACAAAACTGAAGAGAGCGAATGTATATGCCCATATCCCCTCTGCCTGCTGTTCCTTCCCTTGAAGGCACACATTGCACTCATTTGTCTGCTTACAAGCACCAACCTTCACAAGTTAATTAAATGGTGACTAGTGCAGGATCTCTGTGAAGGAGTGTTGCATTGCAGGTAAAAATAGATGGCAAACAATTAATTTGTTTGCACTTACTTTCCTTTAGCAAATGAGCTCTCTAGAGTCTTAAAGCAGAAGTAAACACTCAAAATTAATGTAACACCCACTTAGCCACCCCCCTGTGCCAAGGTTATACATCCTTACCATATACCAGGTCCTGATTTTCTTTTGCTAAGTGAAAGGGTACTGGGAATTACCTCTCACAGCAGTGCCTCCACCTAATGGGATCCAGGAATACACCTGCGGGTGGCTTCATTAGAAAAAACAAATCAAACACACTGTTTGCAGTAAAACACATAACTTTATATAAAATTAAAAGCCAAGTAAATATTCATTCACATCATAATAATGACCCACAAACCTGGGGATATTTGCAGTCCCATCCTGGTACCTCCTTGCCAGGCAAAGTCCCACACTCCACTCCTGGTGGACAAAGAGTCTCAATCCCTTTTTCCCAAAAGAAATTTTACTTTTCCCAGGAAGCACTACCTGCTCAAATACCTCTCCCGCTGGACAAAGGTATTTATCTGTGTGCCTGCCACATGGGAACAAAGCCTGAATCTGTACAGGAACACATGCTGGATCCTTTCTTTCTCTACCCTCCCTTGGGCACAACTCACCCCGGGATTCACTCAGATGGGCAGACTCATCCAGAGGTGGAACAGGCATCCACAGCGATGAAATCCATTCAGTGAAGCACACACAGCTTTCTTTATCCTCATGGCATAGCTCCCAGCACACTCCATAGTGCGAGCACACAAAGTCCTCTTCTGCTGAACTACAGCTCCCATCACTCTCCATAGTGCAAGCACACAAAAAGTCCATACAAGCTTTAAACCCACATGGTTGAGCTTACCAGGCTTTGGAGTACCCTACTTCAGTTGCAGGGTTATCAAACTCCGTTTTAGTCCCTACATCTAGCAGCACTTCTTTATCACTCTGTCCCCAGGGAAGTATAAATCAGCAATGGCTGTGAGCACATGGATCTGATTATATCAAAATAGTTGTGCAGCAGTGACACTTTGTGACACCCTCCGGTATCTGCCAGAAAACACTGCAAAGGGACAAGGGTTCCTGTCCCTCCCTTCACTCTATGTTCAACCTGTAGCTGGACAGGCAGGGGATTTCCCACCATATGGTACTCATATTAAGGAACAGAGGGGAATTAACCCACTGCATCCCTACATTAATATGGCTAGAAATGCCGTATTTTATATACTTTACTTATTGAAACAGTCTAGAGGTTAAGGCTCTATGTAGTAGGCAATGATCAAGGCCTTCAAAGTTGATAAAGGAGTTTCTCATCTTGAATTTTGTTTAGCGTGTCTGCGACACACACATGCTCAGTGTGCTTTGAGCAGCTGTTGTGAAGCTAAGCTTAGGGGACAAACTATCAAGCAGAAGGTTCACTGATCAGCTGATGCTACAAGGCTGATTATCAATTCAGATGCTAATTGTGCTTGTTTCTGAGCTGCCATGAACCAGTAATCTGAATTGTTTACTAACCATCCCTATATTGTGACAGTAATACATTCTATGTATAAAGTATATTGTTCATTGGTCCCTAAGCTCAGTAAGTGACAGCAGCACAGAGCATGTGCAGTGAATCAGCAGAAAAGAAGATGGGGAGCTACTGGGGCATCTTTGGAAACACAGATGCTCCCTGCTAAAGGGATGTGGTTGCATTGTAATAGTATAGAAGCCCAAAACATAATGTACAACATTTTGTTCCACTTCTTTAGTTAAGCTTATGGTCTTTAACCCAAATAGTATGAGGGCATGTATTTTCCATGTAGTGCCATGTGAGCACTCAAGCTAATCCTTTTTACCAGCCAAGTTTCTTCCATTGTTGAACATATATTTAATATTGCTACCAGTTTCTCAACATGACACCTGGTGCTCCCAATCCCTATGTGCTAAACTCATTCACTTCCCCACCCCAAATGATCCTCAGTATTTCTCACTCCTACCAACCCTTTACATTAAAATGTTATCCAACTTTCTAGTCACCCTTCTAGTCATTGAACCTTCTAGTCATTGAAAGAAGTAGTTTTCCCCAAACAACTCATTACATTTTCAAAATCAATACTCAAACATGGAAGAGGGATCCTTCAATATAATTATGTACAGTAGGTATATTAGAGTTCAAATACATTAGCATATTTCAGCAGATCATTGGAGCAATTTGGTATTGTACAGTCACATGTAAAGAGTAGTATTCAGTACATTAATATAGTGCATTTACAGGTACTGTAACTATGTAGCATTCAGCACATTAATATAGAACAGACACAGGTATCAAAGTGATAATGTAGTACATTCTCTGGTATCAAACTATCATTCAGAGCAAAAACCTGAACTTTGCACAGTATTCCTACATTTTTGAGATCTCTTTGGAGTTAGAGTACCACAGCTTTCCAGTTGGTCCAGATTTTGTTATATTTGGAAGAGCTCTCTCTATATATGTTAACTGTATAAATGATAGATTATTATTAATAAGGGAGAGTTTCCACTCATCCAGGTATGATACAGAGTTGTTGCTCATCCTCTAGAAGAGATCTCCAGAGGTCCTGTTATGCTTTATGAGGGACTAGTTCATCTATAATACCAAAATGCATGTTTGCAGATTGAATATTTTAGGAAAGGTAGTTTTGTCCTGGATGAATTCCATCACTTTTTTTCCAAAATCTCTTTTGGGACATGCCCATTTCATATGCAGACAGTTGGCTTTATTGTCCCTGTATTTGGGGCAGTAAGTCTGGTCTAGACTCCCCATGTGGTGGAGACATATTGGGGTGACATAGTGGTGGTGAAGTACTTTAAATGAAATCAGTATGCAATTGCAATATGTCTTATCCATGGATTCTTCCCACTTGACAGGATGGGTATATCCTGTTGTTAGGTCCGGTATGTCCAGAAAACAGCAGTAGAATCATAACCCCCACATCCCTTTATAATTTAAGAGAGTATAGAGTTTGCTCAATGGCTAGGAAGGTGAGACTTAGTTGGTCTGTAAGAAATTGTTTTAATTGTAGAAACACCATTTGGTTTATATGGAGGACAGGATTAGCTTGTAGTAGATGTTCCCTCACAATAAATTGGCCTAGGATATTGTTCGCTAAGGTTTTAATTCTAGCCTGGGCCACTTCATATACAGTAAGGAAACAGCAACCATTATGACTCCATCCTCATAATATGTTGGAGTATGCTGGGAGTTGCAGTCTAGTACCATGGGCATTTTATGGCCATTTAAGTATATATTAAAATAAAACCTAAGACTTCATTTTAACATTTCCTTTTATTTGCTCTAATGTAAAAATATTTATTGAAATTAGTTGTCATTTCTACAGATTGTGTCACCTAATGTGATTTTAAGCATTTTCTTCAGCAATGTTTTGGAACTGCTTTCAGAGAAATTTCATGATAGCCATTTTCAATACAGAAGAGCCCAGTAGATGAGATAGCTCCAAAACTAATGGGAAGAATCGAGGAAGTGACAGCAAGATTAATTAAGTTCCTCTAGCTGAATCCACATGTGGTTTTGTTGAGTTCCTCTGGGCACAGCTGCAGTTAAATGGTATTTATCCTGACAAATATTATAGTTTTCTACAACTGACACTTTGGAGTCAAGGGTAAAAATACATATTGTATTTCATCCAGTGTACAAAGGCTATTTGACAAAGAAGGGCAATAAAAAATAATTAAAGAAAGTGAAATAGTTTTGCAGCTAATGTGCAAACCCCTTAAGAAATGCAGTAAATAGCTATTGTCTAGTGGAAAGATGTTGCTCTTATGCCCATCAAGGGCTGATTTACTAAAGCTCATGATATACAATGTACCAGACTTAGAAAACAATAAATGTGTAGCAAGGTTATTTCTACTTACCCCCTGTAAATCACGGGCTAAGACTCTATGGAAGTCTCAAAGTATTGCACTGTTGAATTTGAAAGTGATTAAATTGGCAGGACAAAGGCACAATAATAGCAAAGTAGGGAGTAGCAAAGATCAAACCCCAGTTATATCAAGTATATACAATTTTATTCTGATATCAGGCAGCAGGAAGGTTTATGTACTCATTCTTCTACTCAGCAAGGTCCTACTGAAATGTAGGTTTTAGAATTTTCTTCCAGCCATCCAGTCTTGTTTAATGTATGTTTGTGCATGGATTTATAAGCCTATCAAACCCTGATCTGAATCACTCTTACTGTAAAGAATGTAGTTAGTGGCGTGTGGAATGGCAAATAAAGAGCCTTTACAAAGAAAGATATTAGAAACATTAGAGTGTTGTAGTGGACATGTTCTGCTTGCATGACTAAACAAAGTAAAAAGAGCTCTGTTAGATATACTGTAGCTTTGCTAAGTGTTGGCAAGGGATCTCATACTAAGTCATGGAATTGCTGCAATTTTGAGCAAGAAACAGGAGACTGGTAAATATAGCACACATTAAAGGGGCAATCTACCCCTTTTCATCTGAGTTCAATGAATGGGAATAGTGTTGTAAATACTTTTTGCCTATTGTTTAATCATGAAAATCTATGATTTTTGTTATAGCTTGATCTAAACAGTATAAACAGGGTAACTGAAGCTACTTCATGTTTGGTCCTTGCTAGGTAGATAACTAGATTACTAGTATACACTCCCTTTCCTTCCCTTTTTGTTGTTAGCATACATCCATTATGAGTTGTTTGTGCACTGGTAGTCTCATTGGTAGTCACAAGGCCCAGGCACGGAGTAACTTCAGTTGCACTGTTTGCCCTGTTAAGCTTTAAAAATAATAATTACCTTAAATTTTTCATGATGAAAAATCTCACTGAAGTATGTTCAGCACAAGCACTATTCCTTGGGCACACATTGAACTCTTTAAAGAGGTTACTCTAAAATAAACTATTTACCAACGTTTAGCTCTTCAAAATCAGCATTCCATACTTAATTATTAAAGCATACTCTCAAAAGAGAATCATCCCTACCAGGCAAAAAGTCACACGTGGTAACTTTAAAGGGGGTTCTATAACCTGTTGTTCAGCATGAGTTTAATGATAAAGACTTGCGCTGACCACACTTCTTGCCACACTTTCTTGAGCTAAACAGGAAAGTTGGATTTACTCCATGTTTAAGTCTTGCAAGGTAGATCAACATAATAAGATTATCATTGGCCACCAACATCCCTTCACCCTGCTGTGATTGTTTTAGTTTACAGATAAGCAGGAGTTTATTATGCAGGACAGTTATACATATGTGCACTGGTAATTTAAGTATCCACCTCATAAGAACCAAATATGGAGTAGCTGAAATATCCATTTGTACCTGTTCAACACAACAAAAAAAAATACATTCTTGTGATTAAAACAACAGGCAAAAAGTATGTTCAACTCAAGACCTATTCATTGCAGTCCTGTTGGGAACAAGGGGGGTATACTGCCCTTTAACAGCTTAATTTTTTAACCTTTAGCGCCTTTAGTGTAGAGTGTAATTGCATTCTCTGCAGTAGGGGACTAACACAGAGGCAGCAACAAGTCTCTTGATTTAGATGGTAGGAGGGCCAGAAGCACCCCTGTAGACACTTAGCATCTGCATACAAAGAGGTCACAAACAGATTGCCAGGTATGTTACTGTCTATGGTGAATGCCAAAGGAAAGAAAATTAGCAGCTATAGAACTTTGCTAATGCAGCAATATTATGTGCATACAGTAAGGCTAAAGTATGCCTTCATACTGCATTTAATAGCAAATTTATAGAAAATAAATGGACAATAAAACAACTTACCCATTGGTTATATTTTCTTTCATATTTTTGCCATTCACAGCTTTGTTCTCGTATGTAACACTATGTAGATACCACAAGTCTATTAACATTATCTGTTTGAATAACAGCTATTAGCCTAATTTGACTGTTATAAAAAGTCAGTTCCATATTGATTACTGCACAAACCACTTTAGAACTGCTGATAATTGCCTCCAGTGCTCAATAGAGTAGTCTCTCCAAGGTGAAAGGTCCCTAAGCTGCATTCACCATCTCAAGCAGCTTCGCTTCCTCTTTTAAAGGAGATCCTAGTTTGCAGCAGTCATTAGGTTACACTTGAATAAATTGAACAGGATGCTGAATTCCTCTGGGCCTTTGCTCAGTCCGTTGCTTTTTTCAGTCATTATACATACTGGCATTTTTGCATATGTATGCTGACACCATAATATGCGTTTGTGGAGCCTTCTGGGAGTTATATTAATATTGCAATTAGTGTTTTCCTCTAAAGCTTTAAAAACCATGAAAAAAACAGCAGTATTTAAGCACTTCAAAAGAATCACTGCCACACAGTTCCTGAAAACTTAAACCGGGGTTTAATAAAATTTTTTTTTTAGATGAAAACATTTTTAGGGATTAATTATACCCCCAAAGCTGCTAAAAATCGGAATTTGAAAATACTCCATCTTAAACCTGTCTAGGTCATGTAGAAGTCAATGGCAGATGTCCCTGAAGATGTTTCTTGACATTGTGATCTGAGCTGGTTTTTGTTCGATAATCCAATAAATTCGAGTTGTCAAAGTGACAATTCAATAAAGTCGAGTCTTTGAAGCGTCAATTCGAAAAGTTGTGAGATTTGAATTGACGAACCATTTTGTTGCAACGTTTTTTCACACTAACTTTTTATGCGGGATTCGGTTTGGGTAAATTTTTTTTTTTATTAGAGTGAGAAAAAGTTGAGTATTAGTTAATACCACAAAGAGAAAACAGCAGGCACTCACAGATCCCACGAACAGGCTAAAAGAACTGAGAACTTTATTTAGGCCACAAAGTAGATCAACACATAGCGTTACGTGTTTCGTGCCAATAGGCACTTAATCATAGGCTGTATTAACTAACAGAAACTAAAAATCCATATACAAACCAACATACCTGGAAAGATAAACCTGAAGATAAACCATGCCATTCTCAATATGTTTATATTTACATTCGAAAAAGGATAAAAGCTCTGGTCAGTTTATGCTTTCACAAAGTTGAATCCTCAATTCCATTTGGGGATGTTTGGGTTCATGACTTCTTTCTGTCATGATGGATTGGATAATTTTCCCTTTTTGGATCTTATAATTAGTTGCTTAGTGTAATTTTTCAAATCTATGTGTTGTAAATGAGTTCCAGAATCCACTTTCTAGGTGGATTATTGAAACCAATGAGCATATTGGATCCAGAGCAATTTCGTAGGTAACAGATTTCAGTGTTTTTTACATCTACTCATGGAGTAAGCAGAGCCGGCCAGAGCAAATGGTAAACTCGTATTCACCTTTTATTTAATATGGAGTAAACAGAGGCAACCAAAGGAAAAGTTAAAATGGCATTCACCCTTTATGCCTCTTGGAAAACGAGTGCAAAAAATCAATCGTAAAGGAATTCTAAAGGTTTTGTTTAAAAATAGCAATAATTACACAGAGGCTTAGGTTGAAACAAGTGTACATTTTCCTTCTTTAAAATAACTAAAATAAAATTACTTATCCATGCGGAATCATATGTAAAATTAAAACTTAATAAGAATCGTTGCTGTTCCCTAAAGTGTTTTTGTATTTATGTTTATGTTAATGAGAGAAAAACAAAATGGCACCCTTCTTCCCATGACAGCCTTGGCAGCCACTTCTATGTTTTCTGGGTAGTTCTGGCCTGATGTAAGGGTCTTACAAAACTTCGAAAGGTCTCTGCTGGGGGACAATTCTTTTTGCAGTAGGAAAAATCATCCAGCTGGAAAGGCAACAATTCACCAACAGGCCCAGTAACTGCCCAAGTTTCTAGAATGATTATTATAATTTTAAAATCTTGTGTTGTTTGGCTGTTGGATTTCCCTTCCTGCTTAAATTCTTTCCCTCATATTTCATTTGTAATAAGTGATTTATGTAGATAAAATGAAAACAACACACTGCCAGAGCAGAGATTGGCTGTGGGGAATGTGACATCATCATGGCACCCAATTCTTTTTTTCCTACCTTCCTCAATTGATTTTGGCAGGAGTTCAAACCCTATTTGTGTCTGACTTTCAACACTGTTCTGATTGTTACGACAACAATTTTATTCAGTCCAAAAGAACAATGATCATTTTCTATTATGGCTGTGGTGCTTATTGAGTTTTATGTGTTTTTATGTCCAACAGTGCCAGTTGCTGAAATAAATTATTGACATTACTTCCTTAAATGCCAGCATGATATAAAAATGATAGAACATCATAGGGTTCATCATGCTTCTTTCAGTATGGAGGTGTGTCAGAGGGACAGGACATCTCTATGCTCCACCATACTTTGCAGGTCATTTCAGACATGCAAGACAGACTGGAGACAAGGTACAAGGAAGCCCTGTACTTGCTCTAACTCAGGACAGGCATTGCATTTTAAATAACATCTGGATGTGAGTCCTACCAGCAGGACTGAGAATTCTATTCAGGAGGTTGCCAAACCTTTGGGATGTTATTGTACAAGGTTGAAAAAAATAAATATTTATATATATATGTGTGTGTGTGTGTGTGTGTGTGTATTTTCAGACGCTAAACACAACAATGATGAGAAGTACATAATACTTTTGGCCTTCTCATAGGAAATGTCAAACAGAGTTTGGAATATTTCAAATACAGCACTGTTTGGGTGAGAACTTCATTCATATAAACCATCATCATCTAACCACATCTGAATGCCTGAGGGTTATATATATCCGCACACTGGAACATATTACAAAAATCCGCAGTTGGACAAATTCCCCATTTTGGCACTGGGAAACACAGCGTAATAACCAGTTGGGTTTTGATGGCCACAGTTATTCAGAGAAAACTGCTGTGGTTATTATTCCCTGAATGGACAGTCACAGCAAAAGCTGTTGGTGAAAGGCAGTCATGAGTCCTGAGTGGTGCCTTTGATCTTTACATAAACCGTTCCTAGTGATGTTATCAGTTATAATCGGTGCTTTGTGATGACATTTCTGTCACAAGTCATTGAAACTTCAGTATTATAATAAATATTGTACCTCCTGTTATAAAACATGAACATATTAAAACTTGGAGTTCCATAACCTGTATAAAAGCACTCAGCCTTCGGCCTTGTGCTTTTAAACTGTCATGGAACTTCTCTGCGACTTATAATATGCCTATGTTTTACAATAGGGGGTACATTATTCATTATATAACTAGTTTGCCTGGTCAGACCTGGCAGCTTCACTTAGAGTCAGTACATTCTCCCATTGTGTTTAAAAGGTGGCAAACAAGTTAATCTGCTGAAAGTTGTCACCAGCAACGCAGCCTGTGCACTAGGGGTTATTTAATTTTTCTCATAATTTGAATAAAACAAACTTTTTTTGATTTGACTGTTGAATCGCTAGATTTTTGCAAGTTATTGCCCGAAAACCCCAAATTTTTCAGATTATCATATAAAACCCAGTGTAGGCCACAATATCTTCAAATTGTAAAAGGGCCATCTCGCATTGACCTCGATAGGTTTGAGATGCCATATTTTTTTTTTTTTTTGGATGGAGGGAAGTGAGGGAGCACGTACAACGGATGTGGGGCAACTGGGTTGTTTCACGGTGTCCTGCAGGCCCAGACCGACTCTGGAAACACGCAACATTGAATCAATTAAATATTCTGTGTAATTTTTTTAAATACTCAAGTTTATCTTTACTATTCTTCTCTCAGCATCTGTTTCTCTTCATTCTTTTTTCATGCAGCAGTTGGGTGTCAGATGAATGATCCAATACTAGTGGATTTCCCCAACCCGCACCCGAACCTAACCCGCCCTCAATTGGCCCGCCCGCATCCGTGCTTCCGGGTTCCTTTTATAGACCCGTGCCGCCCCACCCTGCCAATGACGTCACAAAAGGGGAGGAGCGAGCAGGCGCAGTATCTATAAAAGTCGAACCCGGAAGTCGGAAGCCGGCATTTGACGGTGGCGGGCGGGGAGAGCAGGAGAATAGCTCAACCCACATCCACCCGCCACCCATGAAGAAGTGTGCGAGGTTGGCCCGAACCCACCCTACCAGGCCCAGACTGTGGGTTCTGGCAAATGCCAGAGGGGCTGCTGTATGGTTCCATAGAAAGTTACCATATAGTGGGCTGGTAGGAGGCTGTTGGGGCCTCTGTGTACTTGGAATGGTAGGGCCTATTTTGACTCTCAGTCCAGGCCTGCGCCCGACCCGCGGGTATAGGCCCGGCCTGCACAACACTATCCAATACATCTTATAGGGGGGGCTTCCTCTCCTAGCAGATGAACTAAATAACTGCCTTCTGAACAAATTCTGCATGTAGAGAGACGGGATTGCTGGTGATTTTAATAGAGTGAGCTCTAATACATCTTCTAAGCAAAAGGAGCCCCCCTATATATAGAGTAGTGGATCATTCATCTGACACCCAACAGATGAGGAGAAACAGATGCGGAGAGAGGAATAGTGAAGATAAACTTGGTTATTTCAGAAACAGTACATCATTTTTAATTGATTGTATTTAGAAAATGTCTTATTTCAGTATGAGGAAGCTTATATTACATTTTCATTCTTTTTAAACTATGCAGTAATGTTTTAATGTGAAGAAGCCAAACTTCTGTGCCAAATAGATTTGAACACTTGAAAAAGTTTATTCTGCAGAAGGTTAGAAGGTTTTCTTCTCTTATGTATGGTTTTAGAGATGTTTTGTGACTTTCATTACAATGGACAATGTCCTTTTAGGTCTACTCATTCCTTGTATGAGCTGCTTAAAATTCTAAGAACCTTTCTACTACTCTCACTACTGCTTTCTGTCTTGCTTGTTATGAATGAATAGGTATAATCTTCAATAAAACAAGGGACAATCATGAAAAAAAAAAAAAAACAATCAGCTAGTCTGCATTGACCTTTAGAAACTTTTAGACATTTTCTAAATACAAGTGTATACAGTATATGATGTAGTGTTTCTATCTCCCTCTCAGAAAAGCCATAAATAATGTTCCCATGTGAGAGGGGTGGAATTAGGGATAGAAAGAAGAGGCACATGTGTTAGGGGGCACTAGGCACGTCCCTCTTCTGTTGCCTACCCACAGGGGGTTATTTATCAAATGTCGAGTGTTAGAGTTTTTTTTTACCTTGATGATCTCGAAACTCCAATGGTATCTTGTTTAAGAAAAAACTCGAACTTCTTAATTCGAACTAATGTTACTATCATTCTAATTCAAATTTACCATTCAAACCTTTGTAAATCTGCCCCCTAGTTATTCACAAAGTTACTGATGTACACCCACCAAATGAGTAAAATATATCCCTATAAAAAACACTTCACCTCCTCATATGGAAAAGGATACTACTTCCTGTAGGGAAAACGTCCAGGTTTGCAAGCCTTCATAGAAAATAGCACTGAACTGAAAGAAAACATAAAATAATGAAGCATTTTATTAAAAACAAGGATTATCTATTCCTCATATATTTCTGTTACCTTTCTTTGATCATACTGAAGTGGTGAGTGATACAATATAAATGATACCATTAGCTTGTGTTGTTAATAGTGCTTACATAGACTTGTGCAGCATCCAGTCACCCTGCCAACTATCAATATAAAACTTCCACTTGACCTAATCAAGCTTTCTGCAGATCCTGTAAAGTATGCATGATATTTATTCAGCTGAAATATTATATTGCTTTCTATTACACTGATGGCTGACAATTACTGGGCTAGCACACTTAAAGCATAATGTACATTTTATTTCATAGGTTTCATTCTTCCTCCACATTTTTTCCCTTGTAAATAATGTATCATTATTTATATTTGAAGCACTAGTATATCCTCCAGGTTAGTTATAAGCAAATAATGTAAGTGATATATGGTAAATAAAAAATACACAAAGGATATCGACTCACCATAGGATAAGGAAATGTAAGACATTGTGATACACCTTGGCCTTTTGGCAAAGGAAGAGTAACCCCCATATGTAATAAATATTTATTGACAGTCCAACAACACCGGTGATGTTGCTTATAGAAACCAGATAAATCTTAAAGAGCTCAACTCTTTGATAGGACTTTGATCGGACTATGGATTATGATTTACGGGGGGGTTTGCAAGGTTTCTGAAAATTTTTCAACACTTGACAGCTCTGCATTAGCCAGCAGCAACCAATCAGCAATTCATTTTGAACACTCTACTACAAGTAAATGAAAGCAAAGACCTGACTGGTTGCTATTGGTAAATACATTTGTGAATGTTAGTATCTATGTTAGCAAATGAGCCATAATGTGTACTGAGATGTTTATACAGTGCTCCTGCAGAGTGTGTTCCATTGAGAACATGGTTAACAAGTAGACATGAGTTCCCAACAATTCTGATTAATCCACTGTGCCCAAGGGGAGTGACTACGTATTCACACTCATTCACATTGCTTTTCCAGGGAGTTATATATTTAGAGGTTGAAGCTCATGTAAAACACTCCTTTCTTTTTTTTCTTGCTCTTTATGATTCATTTATTTATTCTCTTCCATTTCTGATTCATATTTTTAAGGGCTAGAGTTGTGTTCAACCTTTATGCAAGAAGAACTTCAAATAGAGTTGGCTCCATTACATTTTCATAAGTCCAGGCTGAGGCCTAGCATGTGACAATGTGTCAAGATCATGATACCAATGGGTGGGGCTATGACATTCATGGTTCAACAACAATCCTACTTAGGAAAACCAGGAAGATTTGACTCCGACAGCCCTTTACAAAAACCTACGCAATTCATGAAATTCAAGTAATGGTGCTTCTTGAACATAGTGGTTTCAGACTAGGCCCTGGCCTTTAGGCATATGTCTCTAGCTAATTTCTAATGTTATAGGCTCCCCTCCAAAGTTTAGATGGAAAAGCATAGAAGGATTATGTGGCAAGGAAACAATTAATGACTATTAAAGGCAATATCTGCAGGAAATCCGAAGCACCAGATAAGCCTCAAGCAAAAACACAGTTGTACATTTGTTCCCCTACTATTTCTATTAAACAAATGCAAAGAGAAATTCAATTTTAAAAAGTGCTAGCATGCGGTTAATTTAATATAGCTCACTACCTAACTTTAGGGATTTTTAATAAGATCCTTTTCCTTTTTTATGAGTTTTGTGTATTTTATGTTGTTCATTAACAGTACATGGACTTCTTACATTGACCCTGGAGAGAACATGCAAACTGTATATTTACTTTCAGGTATCACCATTATTCTTAGAAACTTTAGAGTCACAGCTGCAGAGCAAAGTCAAATCTTTCAGTAAGCCATAAATCACAGATGTATTTAAAAAATGAGGAGATGTATTTCCTATACCTATTTTTAAAGATGATTTGTGTTTCCTCTAAATGTCATACAGATCGAATGAGTCACGTGCAAATAACTTCCGTAGCACAGCAGTGCTTATGACAATTTGCAATTTAAATGTCATTGTCTTTACATTACAAGCTAGAATGGACTGCACTTTTTTTTATTGCGACCTACATCTTTCTTGGCAAAGTGTGTCTTTATCTAGACAAAGTTCCTTAACAAATTTCTTGATTATCCATATTCTGGAATAAATTCTGTTCACTTTTACACAGGAAATTCTGTATAGTTAACGTTCACTTGTTTATAATTTCTTACCAGTGCTATAGTCCTTTATAAAGTTTTTATGATGTTATTGTTTACACTAAATTACATTTTAGTATGGTATAGACAGCAGTATTTTAAGATGATTTGCGTTTTTTGTATTACTTATATTATTTGCATAATTTGTTTTGCAGTTCTCAAACTGGAAATTTACACTGCTATCCTGTTGCTAGAGCTTAAAGGCACTAGAAACTAGGCAACAGGAAGAGTAACAGAAATATAATATTAGAAAGAATAACAATTAAATGAAAGCCCAACAGTTATTCTATTTTTTGTATTTTGTTGGTTGCAACTTTTAAACAGATAATGTATACTTTATTAGTGATGGGCGAATTCGTGGCAAATTCCGGCGATTCGCAAAACCTCCACGAAAATTCGCCGGCGTCAAAAAATGGACGCCGCCGTCTGTTTTTCGGATGCCGGCACATTTTCGCCACTGAATTTTTCGCCGTTTTGCGAATTTTGCAGGAAATTCGCAAATTTTTTGGCAAACCGAAACGCACCAAATTCGCTCATCACTATACTTTATGTATACTTTAGAGAGGCAAACAAGGATTTATTGAAGCATACTGATTCAATAAGAGAAACAAAAACATAACTGAGGACACTCTATTTTCTGGTTGTTGAAGTCAATGACCACCAACAACCAGATAGCATTTTCAGTAGGAGGCAGGAAGAAGATTAATGAATCAAAAACAAAACAAAAAAAGAGAAAGATGAATTTAAAAGTTTCTTAGAATTGGTTCATCATCTACAGTATATCAGGGATGACCCTTAGATGCAGCATGACAAATAATCAGAATACTGCATGGAAAAAATGTGTTACACAGTTTTATACATATTAAAAAATGATTATTTAAAGGCGAACTTCCCTTTATACATCCTATCTGTCTTTTTTTTATCACTTATACCACTTTTTTGCCAAGAAAAGCATACCAATAGGTTAATTGGTTTATGATGAAAATCATAGTTCACATATTTGTGATTGTAATATTAGACTTTAAGTTTCCCTGCAGCAGGAAAGAAAGGAAATTAATCTAAAATACCCATTAAACACAAATACTCTCATATTTCATGGCAGCAAAGTATGCAATGTTTTGAATTGCACATTTATCAAGCTTTGATAAAGAGTAGGGTGCCCATGCCATATTTACTGTTCCATTACTTTGAAGGGATATCAGTACTCTGGGTGATTCTATGCATTTTAATGGAGCAGGTAGGTTTGGACTAGTAAGTCACTTTTATACAGATATTGATATTTTCAAACATGAATTACATAGTGCCAAAACAGATATTTCCCTGATATTTTTTTTTTTTTTTGGAAAGATTTTATTTATCAACTTTTTCCATTTATATTTAGATTGAAAGTTGGAAGAAAGTAGAAGTATAGACAAGAGGAGAAGAAGGATGGGTGTTCCGGTTCCACATATAACACAAGTCTTTTGCAATAAAACAATGTCTCTTATTCTCAGTTTACTGTAGTAATCCGTGCATCGTCTAACCAGCAGTTCCAAACTTAACGTAATTTTTCGGGGGCATCCCTGGGCTAGGTATGCTAGTTTTTGTCTCTACTAGCTTTATGCAGTAGCTGAGAGTAGGTGGTTTCATGGCTTTCCATGTCAGAAGTATTGCTTTCTTGGCATAGTGGAGAAGCTGATGGAGGCATAATATGTCTCCCTAAGGGAGACTTAGATCTCCAATGTGTCCCAATAAATAAAATTCCATGGCCCGGATATTGGGCAGACCCAAGGAAGAGTCCATGAAGGTAAGTATTGAAGTCCAGAAGCATTGTATTTTTGGGCACTCCCAGAACACATGCAAATAATTAATTTGTTCTACATTACACTTTATAAATACATTTGGATACCCTTGATATATTCATGCCAGCCTGTGTGGTGTATAATAAACCCTATTCAGACATTCTGTGTGGATGTATCTGTACAGTGTCGGACTGGCCCACCGGGATACTAGGAAAACTCCCGGTGGGCCCAAGTGTCAGTGGGCTCTCATGCTGCTAAATATTTGGCCTATGGAATAATAGATTATAGAATGTAAAGAAATGAGACTAGGAGAATAGAGGTTGAGTGAGGGAAAGAAGAATAATAGTACTGAGAGTGGGCCCTTGGTCTAAGGCTTTTTGGTGGGCCACTGGTTTAAGGTTTTTGGGTGGGACCCTGCTCTAAGGTTTTTGGGTGGGCCCCTGGTGTCCCAGTCCGACACTGTATCTGTCTTTTAATGAGATGTTGATTTCGGGTATTTGTTCAAATATTTCTTTCCAGGAGCCCTCATCCAACTTGGGCACATCCTGGGCCCACTTGCATTTAATTTGCTTTGCAGGAGGATGGCATAGAAACAGCTGACAGGTTTAGAGAGTTCAGGTCTGCGTAAATAGCATTCGAGGGTAGATTCTGTAACTCTCAAGGGTTCCATTTAGTGATGGGTGAATTTTTTGCCAGGCGCGAATTTGCGGCAAATTTGTGTGATTCACCGCCGGTGAATAAATTCACGAAACGGCCGAGAAAATTCGCTGGTGAAAAAAAAAATGGAAGGTTCTCCGGGGACACTATATCATTAAGACATTTCACCCCTGCGTTAGCCCAAACACTGACATTAGGTATAGCCCTGAAGTGTTGCCCATAAGTGGGGTCCATGTGTCCCCTTTCCTATACTCTGCAGTCACTGTTATAGAGAATATTTGGATCACAGATTTCTCATTTGGGTCAAGGGGTATATAGAGGGGAGACCTCTATGAAGCTGATTTGTAAGGGCTTCAAAGGAAGAAATCACTGCTGCATCCAGTGCTTGGTTATTGGGATCTGGATTCAGCCACCACCAGACATAAACCAGCTGACTAGCATAGAAGTATATTAGACAATTGGGGAGAGCTAGTCCTCCCCTATTCATCGGGGCTTGCAGCATTTGCAAGGTGATGCAAGGTTGGTCCCCTGCCCAAACCACATTTCTGATGCATGCATCCAGCTCTTTGAACCACCGTCTACTGGGTATGATGGGCGCATTATGGAACGCGTAGAGAAATTTTGGCAGTTTTGGAAATGTTTTATTGAACTTATAAGGCCTGGTAGGGATAGCAGAAGGTTAAGCAATGCCTTCACCCACCTTACAAAATTTCCCCCCCAATCCATATTGTGTTAAGAGGGGCCAAAGGTAGGGCCATTCAACCGTGTAAAAAGCTTTTTCCATGTCGAGGGACACTACTACTCTTTCCCCAGTGACCTTGTGGGTGGCCCATATATTAGTAAAAAGCTGTCTGATATTAATATTTGTGGCCCTGGTAGGCATAAAGCCTGTCTGATCTGGGTGAATTAATTGGTCAACTATCTGTTTTAGCCTATTGGCCAGTATCTTTGCCAGTATCTTAATATCAGTGTTCAGGAGGGAGATGGGTCTATATGATTCGCACCTGTCTGCTGGTTTTCCTGCTTTCAGGATCAGGGTAATTGTAGCTAGTTTGGAGCTGCCTGGTAAGGAGGCCCCTTGCTGTATAGAGTTGAATAAAGAACAGAGTCTGGGCACTACCAGGTCTTTGTGGGCCTTGTACAGTATCCCATCAGGGCCAGGGAATTTCCCATTGGGAGATGTGTCTATCGCCTCTGTGACTTCCTCCAAAGTGATTTGTTGGTTGAGGAGGGCAGATCCCTCTGGGCTGAGCATAGGGATTTGAATCCTATCCAGGTATTGGCTAAGTGATGCTAGAGAATTTTGTGTTTTGGGAATGTATAGATTGGAATAGAAGGAAACAAACTGAGAAAGAATTTGCTCCTACTCTTGGAGTTCTAGTACTTCAGTTGTGGACAGCCTTGGAATGGATGTTAATTGATGTGGTTACCTAGAGAGAATGGCCAAAAGCCTTCCACATTTATCCCCCTTGTCATACCATGAGGCTAATCTCCTGATTTTCCCCTGGGAGTACTTGTATACATTGGCTAGATTGACATTTCTTTGTGCGAGCTTGAGGACTACCCCGGGGTTCGGTGGGCCCATTGACATACTCTTGTTCAGTATTCAGCCAGTTTCACCTGCAGAGTTTGCAAGTCTGCATCATGTCTACGCCTGGCCTTCTTTATTAAGGAGATATACTGTATGCTCCCCTGGCAAAGGCTTTACTGGCATCCCAAACTATCTGCTCCTGTGCAGTCCCTTCATTAAGTCTCCAGAATTCCCCAAATTGTTCAGTAAAGGTCTCTCTGACAAAGCCATCCTTAATCCACCTCTGGTAGACCTACCACTCTGATATTTGAGCACCTCACTACCTCTATCTTGGTGGTAAGTGTTGCATCCAGTGAAGATTGGCAGGCGAATATAGCTGCAAGAACATCCTGCATGGTCGGTGATTCCCTGATATTATTAAAAAATTCCTAATCATGGAAAACGATTCACAATTAAATTTATATTTTTCCAAAATAGAAAACTTATTGATCTATCTCAATAATGATTGTGATATTTTTTCCAATGCAGTCCAGTAATCATTAATAAGTCTGCCCCTAAAGATAAGGGTGTCCTTCTTTAAGTCTATTTTAGCATACCTATTAGTTTGGGTATTTTTTTACAATATGTCATTCAGCAACTACCAATCAGTTTCCTGAATATGGATGGGTAAAGTCTAATAAATCTGCCCAAAATATATTACTTAAAAAAGATTTGAATTTAAAAATGCTAGTTGAAACTATAGCAGTAAACTTACCAAGGAAGTAGTATGCTCGATCATTTCTTGTTGTTTTAAGTATGAGAATTGCTTTAGTACTGTTATACAAAACAAATGATACCTTTATGTTGAATCTGTAGATGGTAGAACAGATTAGCCCCCCTTACAGCAGAGGGCTGTTAAAGACACAAAGCAGGCTAAGTTAAAGTATTTATCTCTATCTGTGTGACACTCTGCTTGACAGATTGTTGCTTAAGGTGAAGGACTATCTCTGAGGAATTGTTAAAAGATGAAGGACTATTCCTGAGGAATTGTTAAAAGGGAAATACATCAAGAAGAAGCCTTAATTTGGCATTTGGGGTGATGCTTCCTATTTGTTTATTTTGCTATATCTATAGGGATGCGAGGGGGGGGCACAGAAATTCTAAAGTTGCTATCACCTAATACTGAATGGTTCTATCAGAATTGGTATATTCAAAGCCTGCTTGTTGTTTGTGATGAGAACCAAAAACTAAAAGTTACTGTGCTTGTTAGGTTATTTCCTTGTAAAGGTGGCCATACACTGAGAGATCCACACGGTCTGTCGGCAGCTTTTATCGGCCCGTGTATGGCCACCTTTAAGATGTATTCAGTTGCAGGACTATAGGAAGGCATTAGGGGTCATTTATATAGTACAGGTATGGGATCTGTTATTCAGAAAGTGGTTATTCAGAAAGCTCCAAATTACGGCAAGGCCGTCTACCATAGACATATTTTATCCAAAGAATCTGGATTTATAAAGAATATTTCCCTTTTCTCTGTAGTAATAAACAGTACCTTGTACTTGATCTTAACTAAGATATAATAAATCATCATTGAAGGCTAAACAATCCTATTGGGTTTATTTCATGTTTAAGGGTTTTATAATAAACTTAAGGTATAAAGATCCCTATTACAGAAAGATCCATTATCCGGAAAACGCCGGGTCCCCAGCATTCTGTTTAACAGGTCCCATAACTGTACAAGGCAGGGTGAAAAGCTCAAAAATGGTGCACAATTCATCGCTGTCATTTTTCTCCAGGCAAGTGGTAAGGACAGCACTGCCTTGTGCTTAGAAAAAAACAACAGAGGGGAGTGATTTTGTGCACCTTAGCGCTGTAGCCTTTGTAGAGCTTTGTAAATGATGTACCTTGTGTGCATGATGTATTCCACTGTAGGGGTTCCCAGGTATGCCTGTATTGTGTGCATTGTCAAGACAGACAAGAGAGGATAACATGCATACAAATATGCAACTGTTTCTCTGTATATAGTTTTAAAAATACCTTTTTTGTGGAATAGCTATCTATAAATTAAAATAGAGCAAATACCTCCATAGCAGTTAAAGTTTGTTAAAAGGGAAACATTCTCTCAGCAAGACTAAAGGACTTGATTCAATTATATGTTCTAATTCACACTGGAAAATTTGTTACTCGACTGAAGTGAAAAATTGCTAATAGCGGATAAATATTTTACACTGTGATTTGTGCATTTTCTCACCAATTGAAATGAACGACTTTGCATAATTAGACCCCTTGATGAGTATGAAAGGTTTTTCATGAGAAATATGAGAATATTTTAATGGCTTCTATTTGTGCTGTTCTTCACATGAACAAAATAGTGAGTGAACTGGATGAAATCATGTTTATTAAATGCAGCCATGTACCAGGGCAGCTTTAGTCTTTTTTGGGTTACTGATCTGATCTAAGCAATCATGTTAATTTATATTTTACCTCCTACCCTCTCCAAAAAGCTCTGATAGGGCTGCTACCTCATTTGTACTTACCAGCTACCAATTTTGATAAGAGATCCCTCATGTATTCACCTTATATGGGATAAAATAGCTCTATATACAGTAGAATTAACTTTTCATACGGCATTCCTAGGTGAGACTGTATCTCGGACATTTATTTTTTATTTATTTATGGCCATTATTTTTTTTATGGGTTCATTTTTGTTACCCTATTTTAAAAAATTTGTTGATATCTCTATAGCTCTTCTGGGAGCTGTAGTGCAGCAACATCAGGGTTGTATTCTTAAAGCAATATTACACAAACTTTTCCAATACTTTTCCCCAAATCTCCACAGCCAGCGACTACTTTAAAATTCCCTAAGATCCTCCAGATGAGAATCCCAGATGACCTGTATCAATCTGGCTCCCTTTTCTTTGTTCCTGCAACTGTTGAAAGCTGTTTAAAACTTAAAGTACAGTTTCCCAGCACTGAACAAGTCTGTAATTTATCCCCATTTCTGATTCCAGTGTAATATAATGAAAACATTACATAATTATCTCTATGTGTAACATAACAACATGGTGCTGGGAATCAGCATTCTTATTGGTCAGTTCTTCTGCATTTATAATGACGTTTTTGATCAGTAGAATTCTCATTGGTGAGTTTTCTTACATTTATAATTACTTTTTCAGCCACTTCTATAGAAGGTGGTGCTGACTTGATTGAGTCCATACAAATACAGGAAAATTGGATTGTGAGAGAGACTTTTCTTATTGTAGCATAGCATGAGGCTAATGCTAATGGTTTCATCATCCTGTTGACAATCTATCTCACTCTAGCTGTAAGAGGGTTTAGACAAGGAGATAAAATTAACATTTCAGTTTAATGATTTACTGAACTGAGTTTAGAATTAGGGAGACAAATATAATAATGCTAGTTGTTTCTATACCTAGATACCTATGTAAGTATACAGGAAAATACTAATTCCATGCAGTTCTACACAAAGCATTTTTCCAATTTATCCACTGTAAACACAGTTGTAAAATATTATTTTATTTAGCAGAATGGGTAAATAGGTACCATAAGAAAACATTTCATAGTTCAGAAGCTCCAGGAAGCCAAACCATGTGGCATAGTGCAACTATGTACAGTATGTACCAATGATTGAATTGATATGGCAATGCTTGTGGCTGATTAATGTATCATCACAAGCTGGTATTTGCTTAGTACTGAAATTAACCCGTCCTATAAGTAGGCATTCTAGTAATATTATTTTCTGCAAAAATAAACAAAAGTCATAAATATACAAGGAATGATGGAAGGCTTTATTAGGCTAACTGGGCATAGAAACAGTAACAATAAGCTCACCCAGTACAAGGAACACAGTATTTCATGAGCTTTCTTACATATATTTAAACCTGCCATTGTGCCATGGAAAAATTATTTTTGAGCTAAAAAATTTTATGGAATAGCCAAAAGCCTTAACCCTAAAAATAAATTGATGTAAACTTACTTAGAGAATTTTTGCCATTTACATTAAAATAAATTTCTATTTCTATTAGTGGTTCCTTAGTTATAAGCTTTACTGGGGCAGGTACTGATGTGAATAATCTCAGTGCTACAGAATAAGTCGGCAGAATATATAAATAACTAATAAAATGCTTTGAATGTGAAATAAAGCAAATATATGTTTTTTTCATACTTTAAAAAGAAATTTAACAGCATTTATATAATACATCACGGATATAAGGTTCATATACATCAGATTGTGTAGTAATTGTTTATACAGGTCTCTGATCTGTTATCTGGAAACCCATTACCAGAAAGCTCTGACTTAAGGAAAGGCCATCTCCCATACACTCCATTATAATCAAATAATCAAAATCTTTACAAAATATTTCCTTTTTCTCTTAATAATTAAACAGTACAGGGTACTGTTTCCTAACTAAGACATAATTAATCCTTATTGGAAGCAAAATCAGCTTATTGAGTTCATTTGAGTTGTTTTTCAGATTGTTCAACAAAAATAAAGACTTTTTTTTCAATTTCTTTCATCTTTTATTTTCTATAATTTTTCCAAAATTGAAGTTTAAAGCCTGTCTCTGGTGTTTCAGTCTGGCAGCTCAGTAATCCAGGGTACAATTTGATACTAAGATTTGAAACTAAGATATAATTAATCCTTATTGAAAGCAAAACCACTCTATTTAGTTTATTTAATATTTACATGATTTTCTAGTAGACATAAGGTATGAAGATCCAAATTATGGAAAGATCTATTAACCAGAAAACCCCGGACCCCGAGCATTCTGGATAACAGATCCCATACCTGTACCAATTCAGCAGCAAAAATAATGCTTTAATTGCTAGAGCGCCCGTCTCCATTTGCTAATTAACATTGTGGCTTTTACCTCATTTTGTGGATCACTACAGTTGCATTTATTATGAAGTTTATACAAACCTGTTGAATATTTAAGTACTTTATAAGTCCCTTTGATAAATATTATCTTCTGTCAACATATACCAAACATTAATTAAAGTAATGGTTTTGTAGAAAGTGAGAATTTTTTTTTAGCTTTTGTAATGGAAAATTTCAAGGAACCACTGCCTATACCGTACATTCTTTTTGTACAGTATATACTATACTTGGCAACTGAAATCACTTTTTGTCCTCGGCATAGAACATGTGCTTTTCTTTAGAATATTCACCATTTTTTTTTTATTCCTTTTAAGCTGTGAATATATAATGGAATGGAATTTGGGGAGGACAGGACATCCAGGTTCTGTTGCAAGGTCACTAGAACAAAAGTATGAAAGATTTTTGTTGTGAATATAAACAGCATATCATTGTGCTAAATACTTGTTATATACATATTATTTTTTTTTAGTAATTACATATTTTTCATACCTTCCATAGTGTACTTGCCTAACACTGAACCTAGGTATTAAATCTTTTGCTGGTACAGAAATGGGATCTGTTATCTGGTAACCTGTTATCCAGAAGTCAAGGGACAGCCATCTGCCATCTCCATTTTAATGAAATCATTATTATTTCCTTTTTTTCTGTAAAAATAAGACAGTACTGTACTTTGAACTTGATCTTACAATATACTTAATCCTTATTGGAGCCAAAACAATTCTATTATATATAATATTTTAAATGATTTTTCAGTAGATTTCAATTATGGTGATACAAATTACATAAAGACCCCTTATACAGAATGTACAGTTTCAAGTAAATCCATTTGCACATGCACATGTGGTTGATTTGGGAGCAAAAATGCAACTCTTGTGTTTCTTCACTGTAGTCTGCGGCCTGTTCCTGCACCCAGCCAACACAATGGTTCCGGGGGCAGACAGGGCAGGAGGCTAATGCCCGCTGATTGTTGGCCTGCTTATTTCAGCAGGCTGACTTTAGCCCCTGTGCGTTAGAAACTACGAACACTGACACTAACCACAATGGTAAAGGGCTATTATATATAAAATTGAGTTAACCTATAGAACAGGGCAGCTCTAGGGATGGGCGAATTTGACCCGTTTCGTTTCGCCAAAAATTTGGCGCCGGCAAAATGTCGCTAACGCCCATTAAAGTCTATGGGCGACAAAAACATTTTGTCGCGTGGCGAAATTTTTTTTGACGCGCGTCTTTTTATTTTGACGCACAACACCATGCAAGTCTATGGGTGTCATTTTTTGGCGAAACAAGGCGAAAAAATTCGCCCATCCCTAGGCAGCTCCAGCAACACAGGCTTTTCAGTGAAGATTCCCAGACAGCATTAGATAATGGGATGCTATGTATTTGTTCCTCCTGCAACAGATTTTCCATAAATTTCATAGTGTGTTCAAATATTATCATACTGTATAAGGAAGCTTAAGCTTGCCAACAAGGTACCACGTATATGTTAATATACATTACATGCTGGGGAAAGATATTTAACGATATTTAAAGATATGTAGAAAGGTTTTTTCTGTGATTTTACCATTTTTTTTAACAAAATGGCCTAATTCTTAATTAGATCCTCACTCTCTTTTTCTTCTTTTAATCTTCCTAGGTGTTTTTACTAACAAGACCACTTATGTGCCATCATTTACTGTCTGTCTTGTGACTTTCCACTGAAATATTTTACTTTCTCTAACGGTGACCTGCAATGTACATATTTATTTTAAAGGACCCTATAATTCCCACTTTAGCTAAGTGTCTCCATCTTGGCTAAAGTAAATTCACATGAAAAAAGTTTAATACATATGTGTCAGACCAAAGAGAAACAACCACAACTTGTTTTTTCCCGTATATACTATTCATCCGTTTGGCCTATAGGACAATTGGTCAGAAAGTGAACCTTACCAACTGAACTATTAATATACATATTATAATTTTAGTCATGTCAACAAAACTAAATTGTGTTGACTTCCATTTTCTGTTGATTTAAAGCAGTGGTTACACAGTTCTTATGTTCAAGCCCTCCTTTGAAGCTCAAAATATGGTCTGGGCACCTCATGTCACATATCAAGGTTACAAACATAAGGAAATACAGGTAAAGGACCTGCTTTCCAGAAAGCTTGGGACCTGGGGTTTTCCAGATAATGGATCTTTCTGTAATTTAATTTAATCTTCATATCTTAAATCTGCTAGAAAATAATGTAAACATTATATGTATAACATTATATAATTAGTAAGAATTAATTATATGTTTGTTTGGATTAAGTACAAGATTTTTTTATTATTATTTTGGATTATTTGGATAAAATGGATTCTGTGAGTGACAGCCTTTCTGTAATTCCAAGGTTTCTGGATAACAGGTTTCCATATAGTGGATCCCATAACATTACTTTGTTTTAGTAATTCAGCCATTGTTTCAGGAATACCTAAGACTGGAAATACAAGTGCTTCCTTCAAATCTCTCCCTAGTTGACCTTCAGACGTGGTCTCCCTGCTGTATATTGGAAAGCAGTCAGAGAAGGTAATAATAGGAAGAGCAGTTCTGGGACACAGAGCTATAGAGGAAGGAGTGAGAGCTGATCCCTGGAATACTCATAGGGCATGGAGTCATTATGAACCAAACGCAATGGAAAAAGAAGACACACAATATAGATATGATCTTGTGCTTATCTCATTGATTGGTTGCCACAGAGCGTGACTGAAACAGACCAGCATTCTAAGGGATAAACCTCCTTCTGTCAGAATGTCTTACAAACCAGTGTCACAAATTTGCACCTTGAACCATAATGTGGTGAAGCCCCATAAAAAATGGACTTGGAATAGGGACTAAATAGTGGATCGACAGCAGTGTTTTAACATCTAAGGGATCATTTACAAACTGGTGGGCAGAATGCAAAGAATGCTCCCAAACAGCCATGTTTTTGCACTTTGCTCCTTGCCCTACACTTTTCTGAATTCTTACAGGTGTCTGTGCTCCATGCAGCAGTGCTGTATTCAGGGTCAGACTGCGCCACTAGGGCATCATGAGAAAACCTGGTGGGCTCCGACCTTCATGGGCTCTGCACATCCCGGACTGCTGCCTTCCCAGGCTCTGCGGGGCCACAGCACGATAATTTTAGAGTGAGCTGAAGGTACGACTTTGGGGAAGGCACAGCAAGAGGTACGCAGTGGGGTGTGTTACAGTTGGGGAGGGAGTGGGGGAATTCACAAACTGAGGTTGTACTGATGGGCCCTTGTGATGGAGACCCAGTGGGACCTGGATCCATTTGTCTGATGCTTGCTGTGTTGATGAGGGGCAGACAGATAAATGGCACGTAGGCACATAGGCACAGGCTCGTGGGTGCAGGTTGCAATGAAGCCCTGTACTTATGCCTGCCTTGTGCCAGCTGGTGTTGTTCTCTTCACCTAGCGCTGGATTTCCAATCAGACACAAATGCTTTTGAATGTGAACTAAGGTGCCCAAATTTTAGCTTTCTAGCACTTGTGTCCAGGGTCATATACACTTTAAATCCTTATGTTTTTTACCAATCCCTTAGATGCTGCTTCATGTGACCTCATGTTGGCTGCAAGTTTTGCTTGCATAAAAAACTGGTATACTGCCTGTAGGCTGCAAGTCCACAAAGGAGCTACCAAATAGCCAATTACAGTAATATTTGGTACCTCCCCCAGGAATGTTTCTCACCCCAACTCTGTTGACATGTAACTCATGGATGAAAAGGGTTAGGGGCTTTGTCTCATTTTGGTGTAAGGTGGGACTTCAAGAGGAGACAACAGCAAATATACCCTACTTCAGCAGTTACATTTACATATATCTTTAAAACCACTGGAAAATCAATGCTGAATAAAAATGGACTTTCTTTAATGGAGTTTTTTTTATTTTATTCCTTTGTTGGAAATGCCCTTTACCCCAGTACAAAAATATGAAAAAAGAAAGGCATGGGGCTCTGTGATGAAAGTATATCCACATGGAACTATGGGGCAAATAGACTAACTTCCGAAAATTCGTTACGGTAGCTTTGGCTAATTTGCATACGGCGGGAAGTTAAAGTTCAATGGACAAATATGTTGCAGCACATACATTACATTACACAAACTGGGAAACCTTAAAAAAAATAAAGTTGTTATATTGCCCTACACATGACCCCAGTGTATAGTTTATGTGCCATATGTTAGGAAATATAGGGGGAAGCCGGTTTTTCAGCCTATCACCCTTAAGGAACTCCTATCTACTTTATTGCACTTTGCAAGGTCTGAGGTGACGAAGGCAAGTCTGGTGCAGGAGGTAGGGTGGCCACCTATTCTAAAAAACTTTACCGGCTGGTGGGGGGGCGGTTACAAAAAGGGACAGCCCTTGATATAAAAGGGGGCAGAATCACGCACAGTGATGCAAAAGGGGGCGGAGCAACATGCACGATGGACAGAAACCTGATAAAAATGTAAGTATTGAGCGAATTGGGGGAAGGGCCAAGAGATTTTTCTTAAGGGTATTAGAAATTACTAGCAACTACAACGCCGGTAAATTTGTAATATGGACCCGGCCTTGGCAGGTGTTTTACTGGCTAGGCCGGTAAAACACCGGCCGGGTGGCAACCCTAGCAAGAGGTAACGTTCCGTAAAATCCGCATCTTAGTGAATTCGAGTAGTTACGTGCATTCGCCAGAGCGAAAATTCACCTGGCGTTAGGGAGCGAAGTACCACTAGAGTCTATCTCCTTTCCTAGCAAAGTCACGTCAGCGAAAGAAGTTCCGAAACGACGTCAACCCTGGCGTATTTTCACCTGCGTTAGTCACTTCGCCCTTTAGTAAATTTTCCCCTAAGTATTCTGTGGTAGCCCAGAGGGTTAACCAAAAGCTGAGAGGTAAATACATTTATCCCTAACAGAAATGAACACAATTTACTGTGCAGGCTGATATCATTTCATTGTGCTATTTATCTTATCAACTTTCCCTTTCACTGCATTTGCCAGATTAGCAGGATGGCTTTAAACACTAGTGAGAGAGATGAAAGAAAGCAATATTTGCAAATAAATGTGAATCAGGTTGATAAGATGTGCAGAGGATATGAGCAGCCCACACCTCCAGCAGCAGCAGCCCGGGTGAGGAGGGCAAGGAAAATCCGCGTGTAGTAGTGAGAGAAGTCAAGTCACATGCACAGCAAGGACAGCAGCAGAGGCAGCACAAGGAGGAGTCAGATTACAGTAAGAATGGGCAGTGCAGGAGCCGGAGTAGATCAGACAGGGGATTGACTGCCGAGGCTGCACAGCCCTCACAGCGCCGCACATGACTGGAGCATTGACTGTGCTGCTGCTGCTGCCGGGGGATTCTCCACTCACTGTCGCTGCACAATGAAAGATCCCTGTGTGACAAGTCAGCCCCGGACAGGATTTACTTCACAATAGTCAGCGGCTGGGCTTGCCATTGGGAATGAGAAACATCATGTATTTTGGTAAGTGCTTTTTCATTAGCCCTCAACTTCAATGCTTTCAATGAAACAGCTGTTTTGACGTGGACACATTCATCTCTTGCCCCAGCCACTTCTTTGCTTTTTTCTTTTTTTTTAATTTTCCTTCTGTGGAAGATTTGGGGTACTATCCAGTAATAACTTGGGGTAACTGCAGTTCCTATATGGGGGGTAAATGGTTTGTGCCATTGGACTGTTTGCACTAGTAGCTCAGAACAGAAAGTTAGCAAGTTGCCCTATAAATGATGTACAGTGTGGCCATAAGATGCCCAGGGCTGTGCAATTGTTGTGGGAACACTAAAAGGCAGAAACTTCACCTCCCCACTCCAGGGTTTGGGAGAACTTGTGAATAGTACATATTCCCTGGTAACATGTAGGCAGAGCCAGAAAATACATTAGTCGCCATCAAATCACCCACCAGAGAGCTCACAGCTTTTTATAATGTGATTGCAGGGAGTTTGGTTTTAATTTGTTTTGTAAGAAGCAACCTCTAAGCACCCCACTACCTGAACGCACAAGTCTGAATCATGCTGTAGCTTTCTATAAGGCCGATCAGGCACCAGCCGTTGTCTTGTCGTGATTGGCATATCACAGTAAAATGTGCAAATAAGCCTGTAATATTTTCTCAGCTCTCTACACGTATTGATTTATTCTATGCGCCCATTCATAACGTTCAAGGTGAAAAACCACAGTAATATTTTACAGGGGCCATGTAGTAAAGACTTCACTCCACCACCACCACCTGCTATAAAGGATTTTGTTAAGACCTAAGCTTATTTTTAAAGGTGTTTTGTGAATTGAAACTGCTCCATAGTTCCTGCTGTTTTCTTTTTGAAGAAGGAATATGCGGTTTACGTGTTTACGTCAGGCATTGGAAGCACGAGGGGTTAAGCTGGACTTTAGAGAAGGAATCACAGATAATATGGGACTGTCTGCTGGTTAGTGGCATGCCGTTTATGAAACTAAGTACCACTGATAATGATTCCCTTGAGTCATGTAAGGTTAGAAGGCTTAGGGCTGGGACACACTGGGCGATTTGGGGATATTTAGGCGAGGAAACTGCGGGCAACTTCGGAAAATGAATCGCCGCGTGTGATTAGCGCAGGCGATTTTTCATTTTAGCCAGGCGCAGAGCGAGGGGAGGCATTCGGGGGAAAAAGTCGCGGCGATTAGTCGCCAGGCGACTAAATATCCCCAAATCGCCCAGTGTGTCCCAGCCCTAAGAGTTGAACTGGCTAATTGGCAGATGGCATGCAGGAAAAATCTAAAAATGCATATTTGGTTCTTAAGATATATTTTCCAGCAGAACAAGCAGGTGTATACCAGGCATGCCTGACCCAAAAGCTCCAATTTGACAGAAATACTCTTGAAATACTCAGAAATACTCTTGGAAATTGTTTTTGTTGCATGCCAAGGATTCAGTGAAGGCAGAATGCCAAGTTTTAGATAATGCTCTCGTTCAAGGCTAATGTAATTCATTCACTGTCATGCAATGTCATATGAAACAGTATTTATGTGGCCAGCTATTATACATGCAGTGTAAATCATTTGTGAAGGGGCTTCCTCACATAGCAAACTGTGTGCATACAGCACTACTATCTCCAGGATAGACATCTCTGCTCAGCACAATCAAGAGATGGAGTTAAAAACCAGGGAACTGGGGTCCCATCAGAGGGGAGAAAATGATGAAACAATCAATCAAAGAAGTACAACATGCAACTTTGCTCTCACTGTTAACTACAGTATCTCCCAGCACCTTTGGCTGGGCTATGGGCATTGTGGTATAATAACTGGACAGCACTGTAGCAGAACAACAGCTGGACGGCAAAAGATAGGCATCCTTGATGTATTAAGAATAAAAATAGTATTATCTATACATTTTGTATCTTCAATGGGCCCCTCTCATGCTGGGGCCCCAGCACCATCACAACTACTCTGGGGTTCTTAATATTAAAAAATAAATACTCTGATATTGCAGCACCATTTGTATGTGTGTATAAATGTGTGTATATACAGTATATATATATATATATATATATATATATATATATATATATATATACAGGTATGGGATCTGTTATCCAGAAAGCTCCGAAACCCGTTATCCAAAAAGCTGCAAATTACAGAATGACCATCTGCCATAAATTCCATTTAATCCAAAACTTTTGCCCTTTTCTCTGTATAATAAAACAGTACCTTGTATTTGATCCAAACTAAGATATAATTAATTACGGGAGGAAAACCAGCCTATTGGGTTTATTTAATGTTTACATGATTTTCTACTAGACGTAAGTAATCCATTATCCAGAAAACCTCAGGTTCTGGATAACAGGTCCCATACCTGTATATATAAAAGCAAACACACACATAAATCCAAAAAAAAATAACCCCATGTACAAATAATTCTTAGTTGTGTGTAGCACTAAATGAAGGAACATACTTTTCTTGAGTCATGGAAAAGAGCAGCAGGGGAAGGCTGGGCAAGCACTCTCACAAGGAAAACAAAATATTACAAACTAGTTCCTTGAAAACATCTTTGAAATGGAATTTGCCTAACACTGGTGCAGAATGGGAACTCTGACAGACAAAGGAAGAATAGAGGAACCTCTTAGGATTGTATCGAACTCTGCTCCACTTTATCAAATCATACTTCTCCTTTTGGAACTGCAGAAGTTCTTGGCTTACTACACTCCCAGACTTATAAGGGCGCATTATAAAAGACATGCTTATTACAGTATGAAAACCAAATGCTAATTTGGCAGTAAACTCAAGGTGTAGGAGTCATGTAGAAAAGTCACGCATTATTTCAGCACTTTTGGTTAAAAAGTTAGAGCGTTCCATCTTTTCTTAAAGTTGTGCCTATGTGCGATTTTGGGACGAGAAAACATGGTTTCTATAGAATTTCTTCTGCAGATTCAGTTGGCTGGGAATCACTGTACAAAAACGTCCGTTAGTATTAAAAGCAAAGCAAGTATGTGTTCAGGTATGGTACAGTATAAACCTTTCTAAATTATCAGGAACCCCTGGGGAAATGAGAAAAGGTGTGTGAAAGTGTAAGTGTAGAAATATTCCATTATAGCACGCAATACCATTGTAACCTAGTATATAGAAACATTGCCCTTGCAGCGCTATCCATAAAGAAAACTGGCTGATGTAAACATTCTTAATAGGCAGTAAAAGAACCAAAGCTGATCTGTCATGACTCTTATAGCTTACATAAAGTGGAATACTACTTTGTACAACACTGCGTTTAATGCACAGAGTGGTGATATATGAATGCCAAATGTGGCTTTTGCAAGAATTCTCTTACTAAATTCACTCATCTAAAGAGCAGGGAGTCGGCTTTTATCTATGATCGTTTAGGCTTCCCCTGTGAACTCCTTTGTCAATTGAAAATCCGTAAAAGTAATGCTTTAAATACAAGCAAGCAAATGTCATATTGGAAGCTCAGCTGTGGGATCTGTTATCTGCAATGCGCAGGTCGTTTTCCAGATCTGTTTTTGTTATTTGGAGCACCATTTCTCACGTCTACTGAAAACATTTTAAATATAGCCAATAGGATTGTTGTGCAACCAATACGGATCCATGCAGCTTCGTTTCCAAGTACAGGTATGGGAGCCAATTTCCGGACACCCGTTATCCAGAAAGCTCCGAATTACGGAAAGGCTGTCTCCCATCGAATCCAAATAATCCAATTTTTTCTTCTCTGTACTAATAAAACAGTACCTTGCACTTGATCCAAACTAAGATATAATGACTCCTTATTGGAAGCAAAAATATCCTATTGGGTTTATTAAGTGTTTAAATGGTCTTCTAGTACAGAATCCCATAGCTTTCTGGATAATTGCTTTCCTGATAATAGGATGGGATTCCTAGTGTGTTCTTGTTTGCAGATACATGCAACTTTACTTGTAGGTTATGATTTTGGTTGAAAATAAAGTAAGTTGCCTCACAAGAAGTATTCATTTCATTTTTAATTCTAAATTGCTAATTTGGATAAGAGGACCTTGTCAGCCTGCTGAGCAGTAGCAAATCTAAACGAAACTCCTGTAGTGACAGTTATCGATGGAGCACTATGGGAACGTCATCTGTCCATATAAGAGAAAGCGTGGCTGGTGCATCATGTGGCAGCACAATTGAGTGACCATTGCCTTTTCCTTAATGGGCCGTTAACAATTTTAATAGATGGATGGTGTTTTTTTTAAAGTCCTTTTTTTTTTTTGCTTAGCTCTGGCCAATTGAAATGACTGTACTTTCTGGAAAACTTGGCAAGCCTTACAGGAATTGGAGCAGCTGTATTTGGAATTTTTATTTTATCTTTTTACAACCCTATCATAGTCTCATAGGAAGACCGTACATTACAAACAAAACAAAGTCATAAAAAGCAGAACTGATAGGTCACAAAATTTTATGCAAACTCTACAAACATCCCCATGTCTATTCTTTTAGTTTTTCAAGATTGAGATTGGTTGTTAGGCAAGTCTTTAAGTTAATAGTCATGTTTGCTCGGCTTTTATACACTGTACTTCTAAGTACATCAGCATACCTCTTAACTGTCCTGTTTTGAGTGGGACAGTCCTGATTTTGACAGCTCAACCCGCAGTCCCGGCTTGTTACTGAAATGTCCTGACATTCTCATTGATCTCCTGCACCAAACAGCCAGATAAAGATACAACATTTCTCACTTAATTGGCTTTTGACAGAGAGCCCAGAACAGCCACCAGGTGCACTTGGATACTTTTGTAACAATTTACGATGAGCAAATAAGTAATTGTAACAATTTAAGATAAGCAGATATCTTAAAGGGCAATTCACCTTCATTAGCAAAACTGAATTGTGTTCAAACTTTCATAACCTGCCAAATTTTGTAAAATTAACATGGTAATTAGGGGGGCACAGCAATGGGTGTGATCACAAAAATGTTGCTGCCTCTATTCCAAAACTGTTGGGAAGAATGCATACGGCTTTTCACAAAAATAATTGTAAGCAAAATCTTATGTTATCCATAAAAACGACACTATCTCAATATTTTTCCTTGCCCATGCCTAGCTTCAAGAAAGAAGGGGTTTTCAGTATTTGGTACTTTTTATTTTTGTATACTTTATTTTAGGGCTCTTACAGACGACGTTTTTAGCTGCGCTCCCCTGCGTTCCAGTTTCATGCGCTCAGCCGCAGGGGAGCGCAGGAGTAGATGCACTGAATTCTTTTCAATGGGCCTGTACTCACACAGACGCATGTAAGCGCCGAACGCAGGAAAAATGCAACATGCTGCGTCCCATTTGGGAGCACAGCTAAAAACGCTCATCTGTAAGAGCCCTTAGTATGTCGTTTCTCTATATGCCAGTGTTATATTTGCTGTGGGCCATTTTTTTTGTTGCTGCTGCTTCAAGTGGTTTTCATTGCATTTCTGTTCCTACCAGAACCATTGGGGCTAATTGCACAAACAAATCACATCAGGTGTTAGATTATGCAAACCTTGTTAACCCCGGCAACAAATCACATCAAAATGTTTTTAGAACCTTTTAGAAACTATATTAGCGTATCAGTCAAGGGAGTTTATGGGCAGGACTAGATGAATCGCTTGGACCCAACACGACGCAATGCAATGTCGGGTCCAATTGCTTCATCTAGTCCTGCCCTAAATGTTGATAGGTAAGTGCATGGTGTATGGGGTAGGAGTCACATAGGTTGGCCTTAGGCTGATGGTTCACTATGGGGTAATTTACAGATCCCTGGGACAAAAGTGTTATAGTGATAAGGGGCAATAGTGCTCATCTAACAAGTACACACAAGGGAACACTGCTTCTCAAACCAGATATAAAATCTGAATGAAGCTCAAGTTAAGGGGTGGGAGGGGAACACCTACGTGCCCCCAGTCCCTTTAGATAGAGCACTGCCTAACGCAGACAGCACTCTAAGAGGCCTGCAGTCATTCTATAAAAGCAGAAAAAGTCTAATTGCTATTTTGCACACTGAGTTTTAAAGGTGAAGGACCTGTTATGCTTTTTTTCCAGTAGAAGAAATCCAGATAATAGCAGATGCTGCCTCAATTTAGTAGTATCTGACATGAAGGGTATATATATTCCTGGGTGCAGTTCAGCCAGACAATTCACGCTTGTTTCATGGCTGGAATCAGCCCCATCTGCACAGCGAATAGTATGTATGTATGTCAATTACTACACACACAGGTTGACATCAGGTTGGTGTTAAAAAAATGGTCTTAAAGGGGTAGTTCACATTCACACTAGTTGTTTTCAGACAGATCACCAGAAATAACGACTTTTTCCAATCACTTTCTATTTGCTATGTATCACTGTTTTTCTAATATAGAAGTGTAAAGTGTCATCTTTCATCTTCTTAAGTAGCTCTGGGAGAGGGGGTCACCAACCCTGTAAAGTGTTTTAAATTGATACATTTAGTTGATACATTTTTTATCTTTGTCCCTGCTGGGTAGAATCTCTGGGTTTCATTACAGACAACTGTTAGAATTGATACAATAGTTGCTAATACTCCAGAGATGCTGCTGAGAAACGTATCAACTAAATGTTGCAAAATTGTAACAGTTTAGAATCTGCACCTGAATTACTGAGCTGTCAGACTCAAACACCAGAGACACGAACATTCAACTTTAAACTAAGATTGTGGAAAAACAGTAAAAAATAAATAATGTAATAATGTCAATAAGTAATTTTAAAAAAAAGTAATTATTTCTGGGGAACAATCTGAAAACAACTGAACTGAAAAAAGTGTTTGGATTTTTAAATGATTTCCTTTTTCTCTGTAATAATACAACAGTACCTTGTATTTGAACCTGACTGAGCTGCATGAATGCATATTGGTGGCAAAACAATCCTATTGGGTTTATTCAATGCTGTTATTTTTTAAGCAGACTTAAGATATGGTGATCCAAATTATGGAAAGGTCCCTTATCTGGAAAACTCGAGGTCCCAAGCATTTAGGATAATTGATCCTATACCTGTAATATTTTTTTTTTGTAAAATCACCTCCAAAGCTTCCACGCTAGTCAAGTCATAGCTCTGTTTATTAAGATATTGCTGTTTCCGCTTGTATTTATGCAAATTAGGGATGCAATGAATTCGGAATTTGGTTTGGGATTCAGCCAGAATCCTTGTGCCTGGCTGAACCAAATCTGAATACTAATTTGCATAAGTAAATTAGGGGTGGGAAGGGAAATCATGTGACATTTCATCATAAGGGAGTAAAAAAAATGTCCCACTTTTTCCGTTCCCATCCCTAATTTGCATATGCAAATTAGGGGTTGGTTCAGTATTTCGCCAAATCTTTTATAAAGGATTCAGGGATTCGGCTGAATCCAAAATAGTGAATTTGGTGCATCCCTAATGCATGTGATAAAAAAAACTTTTTTTTTTGTAGACAGATATTCATGACCACGTGCTAAATTGTGATCATATAGCTCAACTGTCCCGGCATGTATTGCAGCTCTTGGATAGCAGTCAGGTTGTCCGAAGTGAAAGTTTTATGCAGCAATGTGCCTTCATGATGTATGGATGGAGTATTAGCAGACCTGAGAGTAGCTGCATCATTGGTCATTCAGTCTGAATAAAGAGAACACTGCTGAAATATGATAACTTTTATCTTATTCAGTGTTTCAGTGCACTCACTTTGCACAGTAATTATAAATCAATGGGGTCCGTTAACTTTTGTGTTCTTGTGTAGTGGAATGCACTGCATGGTACAGATATTGGACCGGTCATTCACAATGCTTGCAACCTGGGGTTTTCTGGATAAAGGATCTCTCTGTTATTTGTATCTCCATACTTAATCTACTGAGAAATGATTTAAACATTAAATAAACCCAATAGGATTGTTTTGCCTTAGATAAGGATTAATTATATCTTCGTTTTGATCAAGTACGAAGTACTCTTTTACAATGACAGAATATAAGGAAATATGTTTTAACTTTTTGATTAAAATGCAGTCAGTGGCAGATGGCCTTCCTGTAATTCAGTGCTTTCTGGATAATGATTTTTATGGACCTGAAATATGTAATTTAAAGTAATAAGGAGGCATTCCACATTTATCAGAAACATCTCACTATCATTTTAATGGACTTTCAGTAATAACAGAACTGTGTGCCTCCCTGCCTTCAACAGGCCCTCTTTACTTCTATGATCTGAAACTCTTATTCCTGAGACATAAGGCTTGGGGCCCAGGTCAAGTTACTGTTAGAAAGGCCCACCTTCAATGCGCAACATCAGCTGCTTAGACATTGGAGAAAGAAGCTGAGTTTGAGACCACCACACATCCATAACTGGTTACGGCAGGAAGGCAGCTAATTGGTTAATTAATGGGACAGTTTCATGTTTGCGATAAATATGGAAAAGTGTCACTTTCTTTTTTATATCGAGCTTTGTTTGTTTTTTGGGGTTTTTTTTAAAAAAAACAATCAATCAGCTAAACGACTCATTACAAAATGAAAACCAAATTTTGTTGCTTAAATTCTGGTGTATTTATCATTCATAAATTATTTTAGTGGATCCAGCAAAAGTCTTTCATAAAAAGGCTGGACCTTTTGAAAATGTGCAAAATTGCTGATTGGCATTGCATTGGAATTTCCCAATTCAGTTGATTCAGTTAAACCTCGTCTGAGGTAGTGTCAAATAATGGTGAAAATTATAGTTGATGGCTGGCATAAAGGTTATAACTATAAATATATAATACAGAAATATTGTTGCAGTACCTATCCTATTTATTAGCTTCCACAGTATTTTCTGTTTGCTTTGAGTTGGCATTTGCTAAGGCACTGACTGATGTAGAAGAATATTCCACTTTCAATATCATTTTATTAAAGCATATGTCAGGGAAGAACCAATGCAGGGTAAGTTAGTCATTCGGCTGCTGGTGCAGTGCATGTTTCTTTTTTATTTCTTTGGTTGAACCATTTAAATCTCCTACAGCAAGTGCTGTCTGGGTATTGCAAGGATCCTCTTTGCTATAATCAAAGATAAATGTTTAAAATCTGCAAAATGATGAATTCAGTGAACACATTGGACTCCTTTAATCAGTTCAGATTTCTTTCTTTTTCACTTGCTGTTACACATATGTGCCTGTGAATTTGGTGCCCAGAATCTGGGTCTCTATAAATATAAATATTGTAATCTGTTTTACACAGACAGATACAGACACATAGCCAAGTCTTTGTCTTTGATATTTAAATGTGCCTTTTTTGTATATAAAGTGAGACTTTTGATTTATTGATTTCCCTTTTCACCAGGTTCTATTTCTCTTCTATAATTTGAGAAGCCAAATGGTATAACTTAACCTAAAATGGAGATAGCACTGACCAAACTGCTTTGTTATTGGAAGTGGGAATAGAAGCATTTGTTGGGAAAAGTTAGGGGTGTTAATAACATGACAACACCTTTTTACCCTTTCTTTGCCCTTTACATGATTGCTACTTTCAGTTAGAACTACTAAATTGAACTGAACTAATTTATTGATTTGACTTCTTCTCCTGCATCTTTTTCAGCTTGCATTGTTAAATGCTGTCTGTTGATGGGAGTCACAGACCCCAGCAGCCAAAAACTTATTGTTCCATGAGGCTAGAGTTTTATTATTGTTACTTTGAATTATTTATCTTTCTTTTCATTAGTAATGTGTGAATAGACTAAAATAGACTAAAACCCAACCCTAACCCGATTGACAGAACCTGCACCCCACCTTAACCTGCTCTGCTGTGATGTCTTCGAAGGGGGTTGGGTGTACGGGCACAAGTATATAAAAAGGCGCGCACATGGGGCGGAAGTGGGGCAGTAGAAGGTTGCTCCCATCCGCAACCATAGAGCATCATGCAGAAGTCGTCCCGAACCTGCCAAACTTGCGGGTCCTGCATATCACTACTGTTAAGGCCCTCTCCTATTCATCTTCCAGTCTCTCATTCAAACCACCGACTTTTTGTTAGGATAAATCGGACCCTAGCAGCCAGATAGCTGCCAAAATTCAAAACTGTAGAGCTTCTCAACAAAAGCCTAAAAAAATATCACTGTCTGCATCATAATAAAAGTTAAGTTGTAGGTATGAAGATCCAAATTACGGAAAGATGCATTATCCAGAAAACCCCAGGTCCCAAGCATTCTGGATAACAGGTCCCATATCTGTATAATAATTTCTAAGCCAATGCTTCTGGGTTGGGAAGAGACAGAAGTGGCTTAGGCATGGCTAATACTACAATCTGAGCCATTAATGCCTTTGTAGGTTTTGGGGGTAAATAAAGCACATTTTAAAATATATATTTTCAGATATTACTATTTACATGAGGCAAACCCAGAAGAAAAATGATAAAAATAATGTATACTGGCCCATTTCACATGAATGTGTGAGATCATTTGCAGTAACTGCAAGTTCAGGGATTGCTTACAAATTTTAGTTGCATAAGGAGGCTTATTTAGTATTGATGAAGATCTGTATAGCCAGATTATACCTCTATTAACAACTTTATACAAATATTGCATGTCCCATATGTCATTTTTCTTGAGATTCCTCCACCACATTAAAACTTTGTATAATAAGATGTCAGCGCCTGCTCAAGCTGTCCTCTTACGCCCTTGAAATTACACAGAGATTCAGGGTCTCAGGCAAGTTTATTAAATGTTGAGAAATTGCTGAATTTATGTATCATGTCATCCCTAAAGCGATGCCTGCAACTACAAGGTTCAGTGCAATTTTACAGGCACACGTGCCAGCACATGTTCATGCTGACAGTAACAAGGTTCAGTTTCTGAGTTGATAGAGGCTTTTTGGGGTACCTTGGGGCAGCATCATTCTGCTACAGTTTGTTTTCTGTCAGCTAGAGGTACTTTCTTTGACATAATGCACTGTGTCTCAAGGCACCCTTTGGGATGTTAAATATTTGAGAGACACTTTCCTACTGATATTTGCTCTTTAAGTTGGCTATATTCTCTACCAGCTTTTCTTCAGGTTGTGTACAGATGTATCTGCTGGAGGCTACATGAATGGATATAGTGTTATTTGCAAGCTTCCCTTGCCACATCTTCTTTCTTTATTCATAAAGATTTTTTTCCTCTGAGAAAGCTTGGCTAAGACTCCGTCATGTGTGGTATTAAGCTTGCCAGGAGGAATAAAACTGTGCACGTATGAAAATTATCTAGAATGTACCGAGGCACAAATAACAGAGAACTGACTGGGATATATCAACGCTCTTTTTTTGAGTTAACAAGTGTCAATCTTCCAGCATTGTGTGCTCCAGGTCTGACCTTCTTTTGAACCAAAGCTGTCATCTTGTTAACATGCCCTTTATATTACATGTGTCGTATATTATAGGCATGTGGAGAGCAAGAAATCAAGCCCTTTGTTTTCTGAGGAACATGGGGCACCTTCATACCACCAACAGCAGGGCCTATTAAATGAATGAATGACACAAAAGATGATAAACTATGGCAATATAATCACTCCTGTCATAGTGGTGGGGTTTGAGCTGGCAGAATGGTGTGCTGTGTGTAACATGCACTAAAGGTGCTATAAAAGCCTGTTACATCTGGTAAAATGCAAAGTTCAAAATTGGATGCAGAGGACTTTTCCACGTGGGTTGTGCTTCTTCCTGCATTTTTACAGGGTTAAATGTTTATGTTGAAACGAAACTGCACATGGAGTTCTATATTTTACTCAGCAAAGAAAAAGCCTTACAAGTATTTGTTGTCTTCAGAATCCATTATTGGTCAGTGTGATGGTCTCTAACTGATCTGATGTTAACATTGTCCACCCTGGTTCACATTTCAGGATTAGCTTCATGAAACCTGGATAAGTGCTTAGGCAGGCCATACATAGATTTATCCACTCATTTGACCAGGCCCAGGTTGGCCACCCAGTGCTGACCTGTTGACCACAGCTTGATCATCATCATTATCCACCCAGTCTAATCAGAATCAGTTGGTGAAAGAATTGTTTTTGGCCCGTAATCAGCCACTGTCTCACTATGAATGAACACCTTAAACCTATTGCAGATGTACAGTGCTAATACCAATATACCAATTGAGATCAGGTACTGAAATGCACTGCACTCCTTTAAATTGTGTTTTAGAATGTTTCACTTACTAATCATTTTTGAAATGCTTCAACTAAATATTTTAGTCATACTTAAGACATATCCCATCAACAGCAACAATGATGTAAGCTCCATTTAATTCATGAGTGCTCTAGACTGATACATCATACACCAGTTACTAGACAATTTGTCTGCAGTGTCTGCACTTACACAGGAATTTTTTGAATTTGAAGCTTAAGCTAGCATCAACTGTGAAGATCTAACAACACTGAGAAACTCTGATATTTTTATGCCAGAAACAATGGTTTGGATAATTTTAACAGGTGGTGTGGGAAGGGGGTGTAATGGAGTAGGGCCTGCAGTTGGGGGGGAGAGAATCAGAGACATATTTCCGAATTCAGCGCATCCCGAAAAAATAAAATATATATATATATTTACTATATATAGCATTCGTTGTTTTTTAAAGGTTTTCTAAAATATTTTTTAGTAGACTTAAGGTATGGTGAATCAAATTATGGCCAAAAACCCTTGAGCATTTGCACAATTTGACCAATAGATATGTTCTATTCCAGATATTTTTTAGTAGTCACTTTTGTGGGCGTCATATACAGGCAAATAAGTGGCGACTCTAGAATGGCCGGGTCAGCATCTTTAACAGCCTGCATGTGGCCACCTTTAGAGATGGGGAGGGGGGGGGGACAGAAAGATTATGCATCTTAATGTAAAACTATTTCATGAATTATGTTCCTGTAAAGATATCTTGTCCAGTATAACTAAGCCACTGTTGCCAAATGTTATTGTGAGAATTTATTTCATTCTTTAAGGTGCTATTCTTTCCATTTGTTCATTGTTAGTGAGTAGTGCAAAAAATTGTTGCAGTGAGTAGTCCACGTTTTATTTTCATTTTGTTGTCATTATCGTAACTATAGCTGTCAGGATCTGGAACAGGTACTTGGATTGCTGGGAGGTTAGATGGGGTGGGGTAATGTCTAAAAGTTCTGGTGTGAATTTTTAAAAGTGAAAACATAACTTCCCATCGATTATGGTCCTTTGGGCATTTCCACCTCATACATAGCAGAGTTCCTGCTGCCTCAGAGCTTCTCAAGCACTTCTCATTGCAGTCTAGGTTAATGTTTTTGACTTTGGTGGATGTTAAAAAGAAAATATAGCCTCCTTTTTGACATGAACTCATTCAGTTGGATTTATGTAGAAAGTATGCATAAACAATATCTGATCATCCATATATAAGTATAAAAGTTATTTCTTTTACACAAACATACCAGGTTCCACAGATTGAAAGATACCTTGATAATTCCAACAAGCTATTTTCCAAGATCCCTTATGCTGAGAGTGTAATGCAACACCTCCCTCAACCTGTTGATTAATTCTATGGGTTGAAGTCCCTCGTCTTTCTGTAATTGGTGGTGCACAACTTCTTTGGGAAGTGGAGAATCCCAGAATCCATCACTTTACAATGGAAAAAGATATGGGTTGGACATTTTCTACATAAGCTCAACTAAATGAGGTCATGCTAAATTTGGGGGAGGTTTTTTTCCTTTAAATTTGTGTTGTAATCAGGTGCTGTGTTTCCAATGCAGCTAAGATACAGCCACATATTGTATAAGATCCATGTTCATATTCAAAGTACATGCATTTCATCAAGGGTGTGATATATATATATATATAGTGGATAATGTACCTCCTACTGTAATTTATAAAGATATTATAAATCACAGAGGAGTTATGTGACCATATACAGGTCACATAACTCCAAGTGACTTCTGATATCTTTATAAATTTCTAGTAGGGGGTACATTATTCATTATAATCTACATTTTGTGGGGGGATCGGAGTCGAAATTCTGGTCACCTGCGGCTGTTTCTGACGTGCCGGTGTCCATTCTGGATGCGCCAGTGTCTGTTTCAGATACGCGGCATCTAATTCGGATGCCTAGCGTCAAATTCGAATGCGCTGTGTCAAATTCGGCGTCCTGGGGCCCCTGTTATAAACGGCGTTTATAAGGATATCATTCCCATAGGGAAATGACCAGACTGTAGATTATATAGTGAATAAAGTACCCCCTCTTGTAAAATATAAGGATATTATAAGTTACCGAGGAGTTTCATGGAACTCCGAGGTAACTTATAATATCCTCATATTTTACAACTGGGGGTACTTTATTAATTATAATACACAAATTTTAGTGAGTCATGTGACAGAAATTACATCACTACTCACCGTTTATAACTGATGACATCACTACTCACCGTTTATAAGGATATAATTTACAAGATATTCATGGCTTTTGTGTATTATATATATTTCATAAGGCTTACTTTTTCTGGAGCTTTTTTTTCTTGAATGCCTGTGTTTCCAAATATACATCTGGCTAACAGTAACATTTCAAAGCCTGAGTGATTTTCACTGTAAATATTGATTGCTTGCATGGTGTCTCTCACAGCTGCTGAAAAGCCAGCAGTGCATGGTCTGCTTGTCCGTAACAGAAACTGTACTCTGTCTGCAATCCCAGGCAGCTGACATGTCCATGTGAAACCTGATGTCTCCTTTTCCATCTACCGTTTTTCTATATTTCTCTTGGTTAGAGATTTGTGAGATACAAATGACAGAGATGTTTTATTAAGCAAAGTACCTACATTCAGAAGCAATTTCTACGACTTCTATCTTTGCTTAAATATTTGCAATTGCTACATTTCTGGTACATTATCTCGGAATGCTTGCACTTTGGCTAGAATTTGTAATAAGTCATTGCAGAAAAATGTTTTTGGTAACTTTGCAAGCCAATAGAGGATGGGTTTAGCTTGTATTTTGCCCGTTAAACACAACTGTTAACTGAATATTGTTTCATTTGTACTTGTAACTTGAGTTAGAGGGGGAAGAAGCACATGTGAATTATGTAAATTTATGTTTGTCTTTTAATGTAATTTTAATCTTTTATCAGCAATTAATTCTGTACCCATTTAAAAGGCTCAGCAACAAACATGCAGCCTTAAACTCCCTGGCAGGGAAGGTACAAGGTACTTGCACCACAAACACAATTCAGGGTGGCAGGGTTAATTGCCCATTTATTGTGTACTATAGATATTGACCAGAAAACAGACTATGTTCTGGGGGAAGAGGGAGGAAGACTTGCTTTGAGCGTATGAATAGTGATGGGCGAATTTGCGTTTTTGACGCCAGCGTCCGTTTTTCGGATAATACATTTTTTTGACAGCGGCAAATTTTTTCCGTGAATTTTCGCGGGCGTTTCGCTAATTTATTCGTTGGCGGCGAATCGTGCAAATTCGCGCCTGGCGAATAAATTCGCCCATCACTACATATGAAAACCACTTAAGAACAAAGTCACAGAGGCTTCACTTTTTAAAAAACAACTTGCTAATTATTAGTTAATTCAAGTTCTTGTTGAAGACCTATCACTTCAAATCATATCATATCAAATCAGAAAATCAAAAACACAAAGAGCAGTTAATGTTTAAGTATCTACATCACTTATATTCCACAGCCTTCATCTTAAATGGATACTGATGTCATTTTAGCAGTGCCAGTTCCAGTATCTGCTATCCTGGGTATGATATGTTTTCCAAAGCCATATATTTCTAGGGATGCACCGAATCCAGGATTCGCTTCGGGATTCGGCCAGGATTCTGCCTTTTTCAGCAGGATTCAGATTCGGCCGAAACCTTCTGCCCTGCCGAACCCTTCTGCCCAGCCGAACCGAATATGAATCCTATTTTGCACATGCAAATTGGGGACAGGTGGGAAATCACATGACTTTTTGTCACAAAACAAGGAAGTAAAAAAATGTTTTCCACTTCTCACCCCTAATTTACATATGCAAATTAGCAATCTGATTCGTTTGGTATTTGGCCGAATCTTTCGCGAAGGATTCAAAGTTTCGGCTAAATCCAAAATAGTGGATTAGGTGCATCACTATATATTTCCTTGGCTAAAGTCTAATGAATTTGTTAATTACAATAAATCTGGAGTACCAGTGGAGCACTTGAAACTGAGTTGTAGTTCATGTGTTATCTATGGGAGCATGCACTATTACATATGTTATACCTTCTCTGTAATACAGGTATTGGAACTATTATCCACAATGCTCAGGACCTGGGGTTTTCCGGATAACATATGTCACTGTAATTTGGATCTTCATACCTTACGTCTACTAGAAAATCATGTAAACATTAAATAAGCCCAATAGGCTGGTTTTGCTTCCAATAAGAACTTGGATCAAGTACAAGGTACTGTTTTATTATTACAAGTAACAAGTAAATTATTTTTAAAAGTGTGGATTATTTATGGGAGATGGCCTTTCTGTAATTTGGAGCTTTCTGGATAAAAGGTATGAATTATCTGTAACAGTTTTGCTAATGAAGGTGAGTTGCCCTTGTGATGGATACAACCCCTTAATGGTATGAAGATTCCAGTTATGGAAAGATCCATTAGGTCCTGAACATTCTGGATGATAGGTCCCATACCTGCATATTTTTTATTTGTAGGATCACTAATCAGCATCATCATTTATTTATATAGCGCTGTCAAGATACGCAGTGCTTTACCCACAATTGAATAATTGGCAATGGTAATACAAAGATTTGCAGCAGAGTTGGATGTTGAGATGCAGAAAGCTAGGAGCAGTAAGTTCAATTAGCAGGAATTAGACATACCTGGAAGAGATGAGAAGGAGAGATGCAGTTCAGCAGGTATCCATATATGTAAGTTCTTAACTCTGTCTAACTCTATTTGTTGTACTTAAACTTTCTGTACTTTAACTTGATGGACTTAAGTTGTTAAATCTGCCATAGCTCTCCTGCCATGCTCACCCCTGCCTCACCCCTAACAGCTGTTCAGAGCATTTTTGTGGTCCTTGACACCAGCATGTCCGTGACTACAAACCTAACTGCTATTGTGACAGAAGGGGAATATGTTGGCATTAAAAGGCATAGGACAATGTCAAATTTGAGCTGGTTATCTAAGGATGCATCTACCTTATCCTATTCATTATTCTATTCATTAGATGAAAACATTCCATTATGTTTCCTATTCCATTTTTTTAAGTAATATACCAGCCATTTTTTTTTATTTTGTATTAAAGAAGGAAAACTATACCCCTAGAATGAATACTTAACCAAATATATATATATATATATATATATATATATATATATATTGCCCTTTTACATCTTTAACCTTGAGCGAATATGTTGGGATGGGCTGCTTCCTCAGAGATCACATGATAAGAAATATTGCAGCTATGTTAACTGTAACAGGAAGAAGGGAATAAAAGACAGAACTCTGTCTAATTGTTGGCTGATGTAACCAAGCTTGTATACGTGCCCTTGATTTGGTCGTGTGCACAGTGAATCATGTGATCTTAAATGGCAATTCTCTATTTTGGATTACCCAATAGCACATACTACTAGTATGTCATTTATATGGTGTGCCATCCTGACACCTATGTTTATGTAAGTTGATTATCTGAATGTATTTAGAAGCTCATTATCTCTACACCTACTCAAATAACAAGGGCAAACTGTAATGAATTGATTTAGAAGTAGCACTTAACTGGTTTGATTGAAAGCTACAAATTGAGCTGAATTGATTCCAGAGCAGTATTTAACAGCATGAGTTAGTATATACCGCTAGAGCAAAATTCTAACTTACCTAGTTACGGGTGACCTAAAGAATATTTGCTAGTCTATATGGTAGCACATATCTGGTCAGGTTTTAGTCAGATGCTTTATTCTGCCTGGATTGTTCTCCACATAATATACTGGAAATTGTCAAAAAGACAAAATACACTTAAAATAAAATTTCACACAAAATGTTTTCATACATCAGTGGCACTAGGGTGGTAACTTTTGTATGTACAGTGGTACAGGTATGGGACCTGTTTGAGAAAGTTTGGTTTTTACAGATAAGGAGTCTTTCTGTATTGTGGATCTCCATACCTTAGTTTGCTAAAAAAAACATGAATTAAACCCAGTAGCATTGTTACTTCCCACTGCAATCAATGGTAAATGACCAATAGCTTTCATTAGAAGTTGATCAGGCTAAACCATGCAGATCTCGGCCTGCTGAGAAATGGTTTTTCCAACAAAACGGACTCAAGCTAGTTTAGCTGTCATCAAGTACAAGGTATCTGTATGGAGGAAAAAAGCAAACTAATAAAAAATGAAGGATTGCTTAAACATGATTATGAGAAATGTCACTGCCATGTTTCAGATCTGTCTGCATACTGTATATAATAGATCCCATGCCTGGAACTGTAACAAAAACTGTTATAAAACCTGGGGCTCTCAAGTACAACATCACTGTTGGTGAACAAAGAAATGTAGAGCTATTACCCATAATGTTAGGCGTCTCCCTGTTGCATGGAGGCAAGAAAACTTTTTTTGTTCATAACTGGGACATTTTCCCATTATTGTCCCTTGTTAAAGAAGCAAATCGATTGAGACCCACCAGGCTTTATTAATCATCCGGCTTGGAGATCTGTCTCTCCCACGCTACAGAGCTGATTATTCAATATCTGCCGTTGCTTCACACATTGTAATTACATGCTTATTCAAACTCAAATACATTTTAGCAAAATTGCAAGGAAACTGCAAATGAGGTCTTAAGTAAGGCTCTACATTAAAAAGTATATATCTGTGCACCTAGGCTGTGTTTGTTCTTCTACATGTGAGTGCAAGTATCCTATTATCTATCTATCTATCTATCTATCTATCTATCTATCTATCTATCTATCTATCTATCTATCATCTATCTATCTATCTATCTATCTATCTATCTATCTATCTATCTATCTATCATCTATCTATCTATCTATCTATCTCATCTATCTATCTATCTATCTATCTATCTATCTATCTATCTATCTATCTATCTATCTATCTATCTATCTATTATCTATCCATCTATCTATTATCTATCTATCTATCTATCTATCTATCTATCTATCTATCTATCTATCTATCTATCTATCTATCTATGTCACTTGACAAAGAGTTGTAAGACTCGAAACATTTGTGCAAATAAAATCACTTTTGAGCAGTTAAATGCCTCATAGGCTATTCCTTGCTACTTCTACAACTTTTGCTTCCATTATTTACGAATTAGCCTTATATTATGATATTTAAATTATATATATTCAGTATATCATGCGTCGGCCCTAAGCTCAGTATCTGACAACATCACAGAGCATGTGCAGTGTATCAGCAGAAATGTAAAAGGGGGGCTTCTGGGGACATCCTTGGGCTGGTATAGAAGCCTAAAACATAATGTGCAACATTTTTGCCTTCTTTAGTTAAGCTTTACTTAAATCAGTCAAAATACCACAAATAAAAAATGAAAACCAATTGCAAATTGTCTCGTAATATACTTCTCTATATCAACAACCCCTTTAAGGAAACAACTGACAATTCTCTAACGTGGTCTAATGGGCAAGCATCCTATATAACATAAAACTCTAGTTCTAGTAATATATTTGCTTTGGCCTTTTGCTTTATTGCAGATTGGCATTTTTTTGTAGCGTGGAATAACTTTGTTGACAGAAGTATGGCTCTGTGTAATCTTTTCAAAATATGCTAGGTTATAAACATTACTATTAAACGTCACCATATGCTTTCTTCATATTCACTAACACTCAATAGAATGGGGTGAGAGTGAAAAGAATACTTTGTACAAACTTCAAACACAACATTCAAAAGGTCACAAGATCTTCCAGTGTTGTTTCAGTGGGAAAATATTAAAATATTCTTGTATTTCATTATATGTTAATATCTTAAAGTTGGAAATGTACAAGACTCGTTTTAAATGCATGCAGTACTCAGAATTCATGCAAAATTACAAACGAGTACTGCTGAGTTTTACCCTAAAAGAAGAAAACAATTACAATATGGTAGAATAGTACACATATTGGATCTCTTATCCAGAAAACCAATAAAAGGTATGTGATCCATTATCTGGAAACCCGTTAACCAGAAAGTTCTGATTTATAGAACCCATAGACTCCATTATAATCAAATAATCCAGATTTTTAAAAACAATTTCCTTTTTATTTGTAATAATAAAACAGTACCTTATACTTGATCCAAACGAAGATATAATTAATGATTATTGGAAGCAGAACCAGCCTATTGGCTTTATTTAATGGTTTTCTAGTAGACTGAAGGTATGAAGATCCAAATTATGGAAAGATCCATTATCCAGAAAACCCCAGGTCCCAAGCATTCTGGAAAACAGGTCCCATACCTGTATCCAGAAAGCTCCTAATTACAGGAAGACCTTCTGCCATTTTAAGAAAATAATTCAAAAATATTAATTTTTCTCTTTAATAGAGAACTGTACCTTGTACACCATGGTAACTTATCTGTGTAATGCCATATTGTTGGCAAAAAAATTTGTTGGGTTTATTTAATGTTAACATTTTTTTTTTTAGCAGACTTAGGGGTATGATGATCTAAATTACAGAAAATTCCCTTATTCAGTTTACACCAGGACACAAGCATTCTGCATAATATGTTCTATGCCTGTGTCCAGAAAGAAATGATGCAACATATGTGCTACCTGTTAGCATCCAATAAGGAAATACCGAAATATAACTCATTTCCTACTAGTATGGGGTATATATGCCCGCACTTGAACCAATCCCTATGTGGGACCGAAACGTCGGATAAGATGTAAATTTATGTGTAATAAAAGAACATATGTTCACAACTAACAGTGAATGCCCCCACTACTATTTCCCAAACACTAAGGGGCTCTTAGCAATATTTTCTAATTGAGAAAACATTGAGATAGAATGAAATAAATATATCACCTTTGTTTTACACATTAGTTTTTAGTTTATAGAGATGTTCCAGAGTTATCAAATCATTTAGCCTAAAATCCTAATTCTAATATTTCTTGTTTATCCAAGATGCCTTACTTGGCTGTACTGTACGACCTCAAACAATTCTGTGCAAATATACAGGTGAATTATCAGTGCCTTTTAACAGCAATATCAGCAGACTGCGAGACATGTTTCTGCAAAAGCAAGAAGCCAGATTCTCTTTTCTCTTGATGCCCTTCATACCTCCCAACTGTCCCATTTTTAGAGGGACAGTCCCTCTTTTGACAGCTCAACCCATAGTCCCTTGTTTGTACTGGAATGTCCTGTTTTTCTCTGCACTGAACAGCCAGAAAAAAAAACAAAGTTTCTAACTTAATTGGCTTTTGGCAGAGAGCCCAGAACAGCCATAGCTTCACATAAGATACTTTTGTAACAATTTTGAGATAAGCAAATTGCAGCAATATAAGATAACAGGTCCCTTGGGAGAAGTTAGACTCACAGCTTAAGGGTCAGGCCACACAGGGCGTTTTGGGGAGATTTGATTGCCTGGCGACTTCAGAAAGCAAATCGCTGCATGTGATTAGCGCCAGTGTTTTTTCATTTTAGCCGGCACAGAGTGAGGGAAGGCGTTTGGGGAGATTGGTCGCCGCAAAAACAAGGCGATTAGTCACCAGGTGACCAAATCTCCCCAAACCGCCCAGTGTGGCCCGACCCTAAAGGGCAATTCACCTTCATTAGCAAAACATAAAATAACTGAAAAAAACCCCACAGAAATATGTTCATTTTTACCCATGAAAATTGAAACTTCCCACAGAGATGCTAATTTGTTTTTCTTTACCCAACATCAGTTTCTGCTGCCCCAGTGGGTACAGCATTAATAAGATCAAATATGTGGTGCCTTCTAGTAAAAATGGTATAAGCACTCATACTTCTCGTTTTCCCTTTTCCTTTATGGTTAATAATTTTCGACTGTAGCTATATTATTAAATGTGTCCTTTTCCTATTATTTTGACTGATAATAAGAGAGGTGTTGAGGGAGAGGGAAGTGTTGAAACAGAGAAGTGCAGGTCACGTTTACTCCAGGGAGTATGGGTCACACCAGGTCCCCCACACTTTGTCAAATTTGTCTGTTGCCCCCCTTGTTTTATACTTAAGTTTCATTAGTGGATATGGTCAATCGCTCCCAATAGGCAGATCACTGGGTCGACTATCTATGGGGTGCCCATTTCAGTGGCTAGACTCCCCCTATTGATTTTAAGAACCAAGAGGTCAAATGTGTGAACTAGAAGTGGTATTCACTGTTTGGTAGTTTTTTTCTTTAAATCTAAAACATTTTCAGAATGAATTGCTAAGCCTTATTTTCCTGAATTGTCTATTTGTTCCTTTAAAGGAGAACTAAAGCTTAACTAAAGAAGTAGACTAGAAATGTTGTACATTATGTTTTGGGCCTCTGTACCAGCCCAAGGCAACCACAGTCATTTAGCAGGGAAGATATGTGTCTCTGAAGATGCCCCAGTAGCTCTGCATCTTCTTTTTTGCTGATTCGTTGCACATGCTCTGTGCTACTGTCACTTACTAAACTTAGGAACCCACTCACAATATACAGTACACATAGAATATAAATCTCACTTTCCAAGATGGTGACCCCCTGTGACAAGTTTGATGTCCTGGATAATTGCTGCTTTTGAGAAACTTTTTCGCTGGTACAATAAGTTCATTAAGTAAAATATGGGATTTTTAGCCATATCCGTTTTTAGGGTTTAATTCTCCTTTAAGTGACTCCTTTTTCAAATGTTTGAGAAATAACAGGTACAAAAAAACAGCATGTATTGGATTTACACAAACGTGTGTGCCCCAAGCAATAAAGACTGTTTCCAACCTTTATTTTTTGCTGCATTAATCAACATTTTCCTTTATAGTAGAAATGTATGACGGCACTGCAGGCTTATTCAGATTTCGTTATTGCTATTCTTTGGAAATGCTTTTGTGGGTTAAACAATAGAACTTCCATTTAATATGAGACAAATATAGAGCAAATAGATTTTTATTACTTACAGCTGTAAGCGTTTGGTCTGTTATAGTTTCATACAAGCTGACTTTCTAAATACTGCTCTGCACCGTATAATAATGGTTTCATGTGGTGGCAAAGCACTCGCTCTTGCTATTTTCACTTTAAAAGAGTTGAGTTAAGCTGCACAAATTGTTCTTTTTTTTGCTTAAACCTCTATTGTTTCTTAGTGATCTTAACTGTGCTCAGCTCCAACTAAACACATTTTAGGTTTTTCTGACATAATGGTTTATATATTGGTTATATAGCTTGTTTGAGGCCTTCCAAAAAATAGGCAAAAATAGGCAACCCTGCCTTTATAAGGGGCCTGCACAAATTAAATAGATATGAAGAAGAAAGAAATGTATAATACATATTGTAATCAAAAAAGCACCTTCTTAAAGGAATTGTTCAGTGTAAAAATAAAAACTGGGTAAATGGATAGGCTGTGCAAAATAAAAAATGTTTCTAATATAATTAGTTAGCCAAAAATGTAATGTATAAAGGCTGGAGTGATTTGATGTATAACATGTCAGTCTGAACACTACTTCCTGCTTTTCAGCTCTCTTGGTTTACACTGACTGGTTACCCTGGTTACCAGGCAGTAACCAATCAGAGACTTGAGGGGAGGCCACATGGGTCATATCTGTTGCTTTTGAATCTGAGCTGAATGCTGAGGATCAATTGGAAACTCACTGAACAGAAATGTACCATGTGGCCCCCCTTCAAGTCGCTGACTAGCTCAGAGTTATGGCGCTGAAAATCAGGAAGTTGGATTCTGGCTGTTTTATTAGACATCTGTTCACTCCAGCCTTTATATATTAAATTTTTGGCTAACTAACTACATTAGACACATTTTTTATTTTGAACAGCCTATCTATTTACACAGTTTTTATTTTCACACTGAACTATTCCTTTAAGTAATATCCAATTAAAGGAAAATATGGTTTAATTTATTAAAGGGTATATTGTACAGAATTGCTGCACAGTTGGATCATTTTCAAAATGTCTGTAGCTAAAAAAAAATGGAAATATGTTGGTGCTTTTTGCAAGTAAATAATCGAGCTTGGAGCATTTGATTCTCCTCAATTAAGCATCAAAATCATGGTATGTAAATGAGTGCTCATGCTGATATTTGGAACACAGAAACACTGTTTATTAGAAAAACTTTTGAAATCCATTAGAATTGTTCCATAGAGCTGCACTATCATGGCTGGCTGTAAGAGCAAAGAAGATTTACATATCAGTAAAATATGCTGCTGACTGCTGGTAGCTAATATAAGACAGAGACAGACAACCTATTTGAAATGCAGGGGTTTTAAATTATTTAGAGCCTTTTGCTCCACCTCCCTTTATTGATTTAATTGTATGGAATTTTGAGAATGTACTGTCGTCAGGTTTTTAATTTTAGTTTGAGCTTCTCCTGGATCAATATTAGCGTTGCACGTTAGACACTAATGATTCTTTTAAATCTATTTATACGGAAAGATACAGAGCATAATAATAATAATTAACCCCATGCGGTGATGCAGTATTTACTAGATGAGAACTAAGTAGAGCATTGCAGAGCAATATCATGCGGTGTCCCACTACAGTTTTGTTTTTAAAAAAATCAAAATAAACCTATTGGGTCACCATATTTTGTCTTTTTTAATAACCTTATGAGCCGCCAAACATCCAACAGTAGAGTCTTAAATAGACTACTCACTGCTCTGTCTGCAGCTAGCCTCTATATATTACTATATCTATCTATATATACTGTATATATATATATATATATATATATATATATATATATATATATAAATATATAAATATATATATATATGGGAAGATTATTCATTTGAAGATGACATATCATGTAAACATAAAAAGGTTTAATGTATTTCTTATTATCTTATTGTCTTGTTGTGTTGTGTCAATGCCATTCTATTGTACCATCATATAAAATAAAACGATAATCTCATTTTAAAGTAAAAAATCATGGCAGGAGCCAGCCGCAACCATGAGAATTTATATTGCTTCTTGCCAGACGAAACAGTGATTAGAATGTTAACAGCACAACTCAACCTGATCTTTTCAACCATGCTTCGTGGCTAATTTTTTTGTCACGTTGACCTTATTTCTGTCTTGTGAAATCTGTGAAACTTGAAAGGCATCTCTTTCTAAAACATGTTTTAGAGACTTAAAAACATTTCAACATTCCATTTCGAGAGGGGCCTAGAGATAGTCTTCTTTAAGTATTCATTGCACATTTCCCTAAATAGCAATACATGGGTTGGCCATAAAAACTCAAATCCTTGTTTGCAGTAAAAGTTACATATCAGACTACATAATGAGCTGAGTCACCTTCTGTCACATATCCCAAGTTATTATTTATAGCATTTTTTTACATTTTGAAAGATTCTTGAGATTCTGTTTATGTGTTAATCTCAATAAAAAGTAGATATGTATTTTTCTTTCATATGCTCTGTGTATCTTCAATTATAAGAAATGCCTTGTAAAATAATTTTTCATGGTGAATTGTGTTTTATATGCACCGAATATTTTTTTTCTACTGAATAGTAATTTTTTTGTTCAGAAATGAAGCCAGATGACTTCTCTAAGGGGTGTCCCCTGTTTCCTGTCAATAAGTGAAAGGGTGAAAATCCCAAAAAAACATTTGAAAAGCATATCCTAAATTCTAAAGCTGGCCATACATGGGGAGATTTAGTCGGCGCTCTGTGTATGATATTATCTTCTTAGCAATCATTAGGATGAACGATCCACCCATATATTAGTGGAGACTTTGGTCATATAGGCTGCAACATATCACAAATATTAATTGATGTCTGTCTGTCCCTTTGTTTACGTTTACAAAAGGCATGCACAGTGAAGGATTGTTTAACCATGATTATCTGACTGTAATATGCACTCAGCAATGTCATTAGTTTAGAACAAATATTTTTAACCCTGTCCTCTTGACTGTTGGGATGATTTGGTTGGAACGATACAATTGTTTGCCCCCAAGTCAATATAACAATCAGTAGATCATTTTATCGGATTGTGCCAAATCTGCCCGTGACCACCTTAAATTTCGTGAGAGAGAAATTAATATCTGGACTACATTATGTCAACTAAAATGTGTGTAGTACATCTTGTTCGCAGAATGAAGTTATTGGCATGCGCACAGTGGGACCTCATCTTGCACAATATGCAGTTTTGTAAAGTAACAAAGATGGTAAGATAGCATAAAATGTTCTTTTGTCCATTATAATCAAATCAGTCAGGTTTATAAAAATGATTCCCTTTTTTTCTGTAATAATAAAACAGTGCCTAGTACTTGATCTCAACTAAGATATAATGAATCCTTATAAGATGCAAAACCAGCATATATTGATTATTTAGGGGCAGATGCATCAAGGGTCGAATATCGAGGGTTAATTAACCCTCGATATTCGACTGGGGAATGAAAATCCTTCGACTTCGAATATCGAAGTCGAAGGATTTTGCGCAAAAAGTTAGATCGAACAATAATCCATCGATCGAACGATTAAATCCTTTGATTCGAACGATTTGAAGGATTTTAATCCAACGATCGAAGGATTATCCTTCGACCAAAAAAACTTAGCCAAGCCTATGGGGACCTTCCCCATAGGCTAACATTGGGTTCGTTAGCTTTTAGGTGGCGAACTAGGGGGTCGAACTTTTTTCTTAAAGAGACAGTACTTCGACTATCGAATGGTCGAATAGCCGAACGATTTTTAGTTCGAATCCTTCGTTTCGAAGTCGTAGTCGAAGGTCGAAGTAGCCCATTTGATGGTCGAAATAGCCTAAAAAACACTTAGAAATTCAAAGTTTTTTTACTTCACTTGAGCTTGGTGAATTGGCCCCTTAATGTTTACATAGTTTTCTAGTGGACTTAAGGTATGAAGAACCCAATTACCGAAAGATCCATTATCTGGATAGCATTCTGGATAACATTTTTTTTTTTTAATTGTCACATATTGGAATAGGAGATTCTCTCTCGGGAGCCATGTATGGCCATCAGTTGAAGAGACAAAGTGATTAGAATCACAGTAGAAAGCTGAAGCTCAGACCTATGGATTTAACATACATTTATTTTATCAATAACTTATTCAGCTCTAGTCGCATAGCTGGTCTCTATGCAATACTGATAAAAGACAAAGGTCAGGAGAAGATATTTCATGCTGCCACGATTGGTTCAGAAGTGTTGGCAGATGACTGCATATTTTTACATATATTTTTGTTTTCAGCTATATGAACAACCCTACCTTCCCTGCAGAGGCTTCCCACCCCTATTGAACTGCACAACTGGGAGTTCACAAAACAGAAGCTATTGCTTTTTCCGGTTAAAATGTAGATTATTGCAGCAAGGTTGCTGGGTGCCATCTTGCACAGCTTCAGGTCCACTTCAGTGCAATTGTTGATGCAGAACTTCTGCAGGTGAAGGTCAGGTCTAGTCCAGATTGGCATTAACTCTGCATGCATCTTGTACATGTTGTTTTGTACGTTTGTAAGTCCCCAGTGGTACAGTTTAGATGGGAAAGGGTGGCTTGTCAACAGGCTTTCCTTCTCTCAGTGTTTCTATAACCTGAACTGCTACAACTGTTAACCTGAGTTATGTTACCTATACTACCTTGGTTTAAAAAGACTAGGGATGCACCGAATCCAGGATTCGGTTCGGGATTCGGCCAGGATTCGGCCTTTTTCAGCAGGATTCGGATTCGGCCGAATCCTTCTGCCTGGCCGAACCAAATCCGAACCCTAATTTGCATATGCAAATTAGTGGCGGGAGGGAAATCACTTGACTTTTTGTCAGAAAACGAGGAAGTAAAAAATGTTTTCCCCTTCCCACCCCTAATTTGCATATGCAAATTAGGGTTCGGATTCGGTTCGGTATTCGGCCGAATCTTTCACAAAGGATTCGGGGGTTCGGCCGAATCCAAAATAGTGGATTCGGTGCATCCCTAAAAAAGACAGAACCAGCTTCCTTCACATACTATTATAGCTCTTCAAAGCTGAACTGCACATTGTGCTTTGGTGTGATCAAATTGCTAACCATCAAGAACTGAAGGGAAGGGGGTCAGCTTGTGATGACACTTCACTTCGAGAGGCTTTTGTTTTTGAATTTAATGATCAGAGAGCAATGAAATAGAAGTGGTTCTGCAGGGAGGCCAAACATATGTGTGTGTGGTGATATAAGTTGTTCTTCATTCTTCTTTAAAGCTATTTGTGAAAGCTATTGCAACTGAAATGATCCTTTTCTGTCCTCTTTACTCAAATAATTTAAAAATAACTATAACATCACTGAAAATAGTTTTTGGGTGGCGACCCTCTTTTCAAATAATTGGTTCAGATTGTAAGTGGAGATGGCATTACTGTTAAAATTCAATACAAAAGTCAATACAAATATAGGTTTTGTTATGAGGAATATTAAGGACCTGAAGTCTTTCCATGATATGAAATATCTGCCCTGGAATCAGCATGGCTTTATGAAGCTTCGTTGATATCAAATACAAAGTATCAGCTTAGAACAGGGAAAAATCAAATCTGTAAAAACAGAATTGTTTAAATAAGATATGAAAATAGGGAACCAGTGTATGGGGAACGATGCTTCCAGGTTCACACGCCCCAGACCTTCAACAATAGGAGCAAACACCAGGAAACAGCAAAAGTGTCTGGCACAAGCCTGGACCACACCAAGTAGAGAAGCCGGAGTCAGATGGTAAAAATTTGACATTTACATTTTCATTTCCATAACTAAAAGGCTAAAGCCTGACGCATTTTGTGTCCACCAAGGACACTTAGTCATAGGCTAAACATTGAGTACAGCATACAAAGTATTTAAATGAAAAATTAAATTAATTTAAATTAAATAATGGCATTGCCAGTGGAGCAGTTTCTGGATAATAGATTCCTCACGTGTACCCCATACCATTCCAAGCATTTTATCACTATGGAAACTTTTTCTCATACTTATGGAAGAATCACTTTGCATCAGATTTTGAAGACATATATGTGTTTAGTATTCAGAAGTTTTTATACATTTGTAACCCTTAAGGTACAAAGTTCACCCAGGTGCAGTAACCCATAACAACCAAGAAGGTGTTTGCTTTTAAACAGAATTATTTTGAATTTTGGAATTAAGGGGCTTGTTCACCTTTTAAATTTTAGTATAATGTAGAGAGTGATAGTCTGCGACTAATTGGTCTTGATTTTTTATTTTTGTTGTTTTTGAGTTGTTTAACTTTTTGTTCAGCTTGGAATTTCAGCAGTTATCTGGTCGTGAGGGTCCAAATTGGTTGGAATGAAAGACTGGAAGATGAATAGTAAAATAACTAGTATAACGTAACAATAACAATAAAATTGCAGCCCCATGGAGAATAGCAATTTTGCTGCTGGGGTCAGTGACCCCATTTCAAAGCCGAAAAGACATTAAATAATTCATAAGGTATAAAAAGCAAAGAAATATTGCTGAGAATAGACTTTATAAAACATGGGGGAATGTAATATGTTTCACTAGCACAAAAAACATTCACAAAGACCATTGCAAATGTGAGCGACCATGTTTGCTTCCTTTTTGACTGATTTCAGTCCTCAACGACTTCCTTGCAAAGTTTGCAACCAAGTAGTTTTTGTAATAAAATTTTGCAATCGCAAAGCGTATTTTGCATCAAAATATTTAACAAAACACCAGGGTAGGTGTTGACAATAACCTTTGCTTAGCGATGTAATATTCACAAGTGAGCAGCACTAAACATTCACATAAATGACATTTTAAACATTGCGTGCAATTTTTAACTCCCCCTTAAGGGCCTTATTCATCAAAATTTGGATTTGTGTAATTTTACAGGTTTATCTACTTCGAATAAACTTACAAATAAAAAAAAAAAAATAAAAGCCTTCATACTATATTAAAAAATATGAATATATAAAATTCAAATTAATAAAATTGTTGAAAACACTTGAATACCTCTTACAAGCTCAAAAAAACTGACCTTTGTAAGCTTTTAGATTCCGAAGTTTTGAATTCAATTTTTTTAGCTTAATAAAAATTCAAAAGTTGATAAATATTAGACATAAATAGACATACTGCAGTGAGCTATCCACTTATGCTTTTATTGTGTGGGTTGAGCCCCGATATATGTGCAGTGAAATAATTGTAGTGCATGTAATACATGTGAGCAGAAGGTAACCAGCAAAGTACTCTGGGCCAGTACAACTACAGTACAAGCATTGCACTTTCATGGGGCAAACTATTCCATTCATCTTTTGCTTGGTTGATTGATTGACACCTCCCTGTCTTCCCTTGTACTTTAATAAGAGCTGAAAACTAATAATCATATTGCAGTTCTTCCTTGACAATGTCCTCGATCTTCAGTTAAGCAATAGTAAGCTTTTAAAATAAAATGCATACAGATATCTTCATAAAATAGCAGCTGACTCCTACCACTATCTGACCAGCACCCTATGCATTACTTAAGGGTATTCATTAGCACAGTCATTTTTTCATGCAATGATCTGTAAAATTAAAAAAGTTAAAATGAGTTGCGTTTCTCCTCTGGGTAATAAATCATGTTTGCAAAATTGGTCACAATACAAACAAGCATTATATATTTGAAATTAATATAATATGTGTAATAAGGGAATTCTGGGTACAATTAAAATAGAAATACAGAAATATATATTTATGCAGATTTGGTGCTAGATTAGCCTGTAGGCTATGACTGATGTGATGTTTTGGTCGAGCACCTTCTCAGCTCAGTTAATTTTTGCTATGTTGAGTAGGTTATTTGTACTATATGTATACCCCTGACGGGTGCAGCGTCGATTCCACACCTATCCCTCTACCTCCCCCCATACCACAATTATCCTGCCCCAAATAATACAAACACACCACTGGTTTGGAAAGAGATGGCCGCAGTTGTTTATTTAAACACAATAATAAAGTAATATTCAAACAAACTTTTAAACCTTTAACATATTATTCCCCCACCCGGGGAGGAGGGAATGGGGGTGGGGTGTCTGTAACCAAACTGCCAAGATAGGTTCCTGTTCCATTCTCCTAACCCTAAACCGGGCTGCATACCATACCATGAGGACCCAGGCCTACCAGGCTACTTCCACTGACTATGAAATACCCCCTTTTAACTTCCCCTGGGGGTCCTTGCAAAGATACCCTGCGCAACTGCAACTAACACACATATTACAGGGAGGGAGGGTGGGATGCTGCGTCCTTCTTCCTCCACGTCCCGGCGCTGAATGGTAAGTATTACCGATGTTCCTTCCTCTGCTCCTTCGCCCGGGACTCACCAGCCAATCAGCGCACCTGTAACAGAAAAAAGGGGGAGGGCGGGGATAGCTGCACTCCTAAGGCCCGTCAAGACCCTGTTGCCCCTATTCAGGCCATGGGGTCCCCATATTTATAAAAAAAAAAAAAAATAAACATGTAGTGGAAGAAGCCACATATGGCACAAAAATTGATGCATAACTGCACCCATTAAGATGCCATACATATAGATTTTGTAGTTTTGTACTAACTTGCCCTCAATCTGTAGGAGTTGTGTTTTAGTTTACCTGTTATATGTGCTGCAAAGCGTACCACGCTCTGGAGCAAACACCAGTGTGGAGAGTTTTTAATTTAATTTGTCACCAAGTACACATTATACCCATTATTACCGCAAAGGTCAAAGCTGCCTGACAGGTTATTTTTTTTAAAGGTACAATTATTTATTATTTAACAAAATTAAAAGTAAATAAACAGTTACCTAGTCTTACATCATTTCAGTATAGGATACATGCAGTCATTTACAATACAGGTATGGGATCCATTATCCAGAAACCCATCATCCAGAAAGTTCCGAATTACGTAAAGGCCTTTTCCCAAGAACTGCATTTTATCCAAATAATCACATTTCCTTTTTCTCTGTAATAATAAAACAGTACATTGTACTTGATAATCCAACTTTTTAAAAATGATTTCCTTTTTCTCTGTAATAATAAAACAGTACCTTGTACTTGATTCCAACTAAGATATAATTAATCCTTATTGGAAGCAAAACCAGCCTATTAGGTTTATTTAATGTTTACATGATTTTCTAGTAGACTTATGGTATGAAGATCCAAATTACAGAAAGATCCATTATCTGGAAAACTTCAGGTCCCAAGCAGTCTGGATAACAGGTCCCATACCTGTATATGAAATTTAGAATGAGACAATGAAACAATCTACAATTATTTTGCATTGTTTACTATCACTTACAGTAATTTCTCCTGGACCTGATTCCCACCAGACACTCTACACTTAAAAAAAAAAAAAAAAAAGCTTTAAAATTAGCTTAACATGAGTTAAAAAGTACAGCACTGTGTACATAAGTAGCACTATATAAAATTAAAATAAAATATTTTTTTTATTCAGGAATTTTTTTGAGGAGAGATGGTTCCAGTGCATAATTGGTGGTCACCAGATCATCTTATAAACCCAGAAGACAAACAGTGTGAGCAGGGCCGCCATCAGGGGGGGGCAGGGGGGACAAGCGTACCGGGCCCGGGCATGAAGGGGGGCCCGGCAGCGCTGCATTTTTTGAAGATCCGGGCCCCCCTTACGAGCGCCCGAGCCGTACGTCTTGCCTCTGTGCTGCCGAATGCGGAAGTGCCGAAAAGCCGAAGCCGATGCGCCGAAAAGACCCGAAGTCACGGAAAAAGCCGAAGTCACGAAGCGCCGAAAAGACCCGAAGTCACGAAAACAGCCGAAGCCGAAGTCCTGAAGCGGTGAAAAGACCCGAAGTCACGAAAGGAGGTGAAGTTGAAGTACTGAAGCCGTGAGTTCAATTCTACTGAACACCAGTTTGTGTATTTTTTTTTTTTTTTAATCTCCTGGCCACCAATGTATTATTTTAATATTCTATAGGCCCCTGCAACCAATCTTTTTTTTTAAAACATGTTTTTTTGGGGCCCCAATTTTTTTTTTAACTCATAAGGGGCCCCTGACGCCAATGTTTTTTTTTTTTTTCAAAAAATTTTTTTTTTTTTTTTTAATTTTTTTTTGGGGCCCCAATTTGTTTTTAACTTGTAAGGGGGCCCCTGCCGCCAATGTTTTTTTTTTGTTTTCAAAAACAAATTTTTTTTTTCTTCAAATTTTTTTTTGGGGCCCCAATTTGTTTTTAACTTGTAAGGGGGCCCCTGCCGCCAATGTTTTTTTTTTTTTTCAAAAAATTTTTTTTTAAATTTTTTTTTGGGGCCCCAATTTGTTTTTAACTTATAAGGGGGCCCCTGCCGCCAATGTTTTTTTTTTTTTAATTTTTTTTTTTTTTTAATTTTTTTTTGGGGCCCCAATTTGTTTTTAACTTGTAAGGGGGCCCCTGCCACCAATGTTTGTTTATTTTTTAGTTTTTTTTACATTTTTTTTGTTGGGGCCCCAAGTTTTTTTTAACTTATAAGGGGGCCCCTGCCACCAATGTTTTTTTTTTAAAAAAAAAATTTTTAATTTTTTTTTTTTGGGGCCCCAATTTTTTATAAGGGGGCCCTGACCATCAATAGCTTTTTACAACTTGTGTGGGGGGGGTTACTTTTTTAGCGCTGATGTCTGTGTGGTCTTTTAACTGCGATGTGGAGGAAATGGGGTGGAGCTTGGTCGTCAGTGTGGGCGGGGCCCAGGGGGCCCCAAAAATTTTGTTGTACGGGGCCCCGTGATTTCTAATGGCGGCCCTGAGTGTGAGAGATGATGTGTGGGAGTCCAGTTGTGGGTGCCAGAGTGTCTTAGCACCTGGGACAAAACCCATATTTACCTGTGGTACCATTTTGCCTTTTCCCCGTTGTTTTGAGTTTCCAGGGAGTTGACTAAGTTTACTCTGCTGAATCTATGTGTATATTTTACCCCTAGATATTTAAATGCAGGGACCCATCGAAGGGAGCATTGGTTTGATTTAATAACAGTATTGTTACTTATGCATTATACATATTTGTACTTCAACAAAGAAATGCTATTTTATCGAAAAAGTACTTTAGTACTTAGATTCTTGCAGTTGTCATAGTGATTTTTTCAAGCATCATAAATTGTGTTGCTTTCGCCAGAAGTATGTTTTTTTTAAAACAAAAGGTCCTAAGCCGACTTGCAAGGCAGTTCTTCATAGTTGCAGAGGCTATAAAAGTCCAGCCGGAACATAATCATTTCATGCTAGCAAACTTGTGATGCACTTAAAAAGAGGCCTGGAATTTCTCACTGCATGTTTAGAATTTGTTGAGACATAAAATAAAAAAAAGAACTTCTTTTACAAGTGTCTTGTAAAACATAGGACCAAATGATAAAGAGGAACGCTTAACTAAGGGCATACAATTTTGTATCATTTTCCTTTCTTAATAACTGTGCTGATTAATAGTGATGGGCGAATTTGTCCTGTTTCGCCTCGCCACAAAACAAGCTAATTTCCAGCGAAAGGGCGAAAAATCTGTGAAACACAAATTTTGACGCCAGCAAAAATTCACTGGCGGCTAAATTGTCGCAGCTAAATTGGCGGCAACTTTACGAGGCAAACTCACAAATTAATTCACCGTCGGCGAAACGTGGAAATTTGCCGTGAATTTGCGCCTGCCGAATAAATTCGTCCTTCAATACTGATGAATAATGCTTCATTGAACTCCTAGCACTATTAATTGTTTCAGTCTTATACAACTGATGCTTTTTTTAAAGTTATTTAGGATTAATATTTATGAAAAAGTCTGCATTCTGCAGAGAAATTGCTTTGCTAACATCTTTTGAGAATGACATTGCTGCAAAGACTCAAGACTTATTTAGCCTTCTCTTTTAGATGAACTGTAGTATCTTGGTACAAATTGCCTCAGTGGAGTTTTTTAGTGAGAACGTAGATAAGCAATTGTGTTTGCTGACAGCTGGGCTACTGACTTGCATCTCAAGCATGAAAACCACAACTTTTTAAAATATTTTTTACTGTTTTAAATTTTTACTTTTTACCTTTGGATATGTTGAATTAAGGGAAAGACTTTAAACACTATTTTCATATGCAAATACAAATTTTATGTGTGGTTAATGTGTAAAAAAAAAGTAGGAACTATTCTAGGAAATCCAGCTAGTAGACTTAATGGACTCCATTTAAGTGTCCCCTGATTTCTCACATAATCGGGTAACTTTAAGCTAGTGACATATTGATAGTAAAAGCATACATTAGAGGACCTACATTAGGATAAGAAGACAATTTCCTTAAAAAAACTAAAAGTTGCCTTATCTGTAATAAGTGCATCTTAAAGGATAAGGAAAGCTACCAAAGCAGTTTATTGCTAAATAATTAGCCACAATAGTGCTAATTATAAGACTATATTTATTCTACAGAATGCTTTAGCATATCCGAATAAACAGCTCTAGAAGCTCTCTGTTTGTTTAGGATAGCAGCTGCCATATTAACTTGGTGTAACATCACTTCCTGCCTGAGTCTTTCCCTGCTAACTCATAGCTCTGAGCTCAGATTACAGCAGGGAGGGGAGAAGGGAGAGGGGAAAGGGAGGGGGAGAGGAGTAAACTGAGCATGCTCAAGCCCTTGCCCTGGAGGTTTTAGCTGAAAACAGAAAGTCTGATACAGAAGCCCACAATAGAATGAAAAAAATGCTGTGTTTCTGTTGACAGTCGACTCAAAGCAGCATTACTTTGAGCGTTTACTGGTGTATTTATATAGACCTTTCTGATAAAGCTTACTTATTTTTAAACTTTCCTTCTCCTTTAAAGGGGAACTCCTGATTCCAAACCAAAATTTGATAAAGAGGTCCACATAAGCCCACATCACAGTTACCTGTTTCTTTAAAAAGTATGAATAAATGCCATTTTCTATGCTGAAATCCAGCATCATTTGAAATCCTGGCAGGGAAGGAGGGACTAAAACACTAATGTTACAAATTGTAACAACTACTCCACAGCTTACAGACAGCATCCAGGAACTACATAACCCACAATGCATTGCACTGTGATGTTCTGTTCCTTATTGAAATCACGTGTGCACGGAATTGTGGGGTTTGGAGGATACAGGCTAAGGACAGCTGGCTGTTGATACAAAGTAACAGTAGTCAGCCAGCTCAGCAAAGTAGTCAGAAAGATCAGCTGGAGAGCAAGGGGCTAGGCTTAGGGAACTGTCAGAAACCATTACAAATCATGAAAAGTCTGCATATTTTTTAATTATGTATATTGCAAAGTTGCTTAAATTATGTTTACTTTTCAAAAAGCTCAAGTTATGTTTATGTGGAGTTCCCCTTAAATAAATAAAGAAAATCAATTTAGTCTTTTTTAGTGATTGTATCAGCTGCATTAAATCTATTCTCGGGCTATGCATAAAGCATAAAATCAATGCCCTTTCCTTAGGGAAATCTAGGGAATATTTGTCAGAATATATGGCAAACAATCCCTGTCTTTTCTTTGTATGAATTTTGTGGTCACACCCACATAATACTCTCAAATTATTTAGTGGTGAACACAGCTTTCCCTGTAGCATATACAGGAGCAGTGGCCAGCTCCATGTTGTAGCTCTAATAAACTGGGCTACCTTTTGGGAGTTTTAGCCTTTGAAAGCAAGTTGCAGGTAAAATATAGGGCAAATATAGGGGCCAATTTACTTAGCTCGAGTGAATGAATAGAATAAAAAATGGCTACTTCTACCTTCGACTTCTAATCGAACGATTCAAACTAAAAATCGTTCAAATATTCGACCATTCGATATTTGAAGTACTGTCTCTTTAAAAAAAACTTCGACCCCCTAGTTCACCAACTAAAACCTACCGAAGTCAATGTTAGCCTATGGGGAAGGTCCCCATAGGCTTTGCTATCTTTTTTGGGTTGAAGAAAAATCGTTCGATCGATGGATTAAAATCCTTCAAATCGAACGAATCGAAAGATATAATCGTTCGATCACACGAATTATGGTAAATCCTTCGACTTCGATATTCGAAGTCGAAGGATTTAACTTTGACAGTCGAATATCGAGGGTTAATTAACCCTCGATATTCGACCATAAGTAAATTTGCCCCTTATTATACAGTGTAAAAAAATTGCCACACATTGTAAAGTTTCTCCTGGGGAAAAAAACTGTTTTTTTCTTACAGCGACTTCTGCCAGAACTTACTTATAAAGGTCTGTATTTTTACACAGCTTTTTACACCTTTTTTTGGCAAATGTCTTTTTAGACAACATACTAAATAGGCCTCTTAATCTCTTTAGAAATAGTAGAATTCTAAATGAATTATATAATAGTTAGTGTATGACTGGCTAGACTTGGAATGTGTTTGACCACAGCTTGACCTAGTATGATTATTTTGCAACCAAGCTCATCTGGTAGCTGAATCTTGTGTGTTACACTAACATTCAAAGAATCTGATGTACAGTTCACTCTGTGGAGGTGAATTGCTTTGTTAGCATGGGGCAACTAGTGTTTCTCAGCAAGAGTGTCGCAAATAGAAGAACATTATAAGAATTTATTGAATCATGGCAAAAATTTGTGTCTTTTTCTACTAGATAAAATTATAGAATGTAGATTGAAATTTGCACTTCAGACCTACTGAAAAAAGAAAACAATTTAATAAATACCATAGAAAACAAATTTTATAAAAATAAAATAAAAATGGGAAAATATTTCAAATTGTTGAAAAAAATCAGAGTAGGCAATAAATCCTGACCTTTAGTTAATATGCTTGTATGTGTTTTGTTTTGTTGTTTACACAGAATTACTATAGGAATGCATTAAATTCTCTATTTATACACTTAATGCATGAAATGTTTTGAACAGTATCATGGTGCTTTGTTTTCATGTTTCTATGAAGTGTCTCAACACAGATTATGCCATTGTCTTTGTAGGAAGAATAGAGATACAGCTGTGAGGCTTCAGACTTTCTTTTGTCATGCTCTTTAAAAAAAAAAAATGATTCATGCACAAACGCAAAACACATTTTCTTGTTGAGCCAACAAAACACAGTTAATATGGTAACCAGTTAATAAAATAATGCATGCTTTTGTGGCACAAATTCTGTTTAATTTCCTAGAAGAGTGGTAAAATTAGCAGGTGCAGTTTGTGATTGCCAAAATCAGATTAAATACAAATGCTCTTGAGAAATGACTGATAGGGCTCCTTCACACGGAAACATTCTCTTTTGTCAGAAAACACATACAATTGCCATAATAAATGGTAGGAGTTTTGTTATGATTTTCTATTTTCATTTTAGGTCATTTATAACTTGACACTGCAAACATGGAGGCTGAATGTCTAGCCTATGCAAAGACTATTGAACATACCTCCCAACATTTTGGAAGTAAAAAGAGGGACAAAAAAATTTTTTCCGTATGTAGCGCAGCATTTTTTTGACCACACCCCTTTCTGTGGTTATGGCAGGTTATGAAAGTTTGAAAATATTTCTCCTTATCTAAACTGTGTTTTTGTGTCTCAAAATTGTTACAAAGTATCTTATTTGCACCTGTTAGCTGTTCTGGGCTCTCTGCTAAAAGCCAATTAAGTGAGAAACTTTGTTTCTTTTTCTGGCTGTTCAGTGCAGAGAAAAGAGGGACAAATCCAGTACAAATGAGGGACTGCGGGTTGAGCTGTCAAAGAGGGACTGTCCCTCCGAAAAAGGGACTGTTGGGAGGTATGCTATTGTGGAAATTAAAATTTTAATGTACAGGTGTAGGATCAAGGTGTAGGATCAATTACAAGTTACAATTACAAAAAGTTTTTGTGGAGTTCCCCTTTAAGAATTGGCCATTCTATAACATACTTAAAGTTCAATTAGAGGTGAACCCTTTAAGGGGCTGCATGACTTATTATATATACAATAATGGTAGTTTTTATTCTCCAAACGCTTACATAGGAGGATGAATAGGATAAAGGTAATTGATGTTAAGTCAGATGTGTATCTGCAAATATTTTAGGAAACCTTTTTTTATCTCCTCCTATAGGAGATGTAAACATCCTTTTCAAAAAGGGCTGAAAAAAAATCAGTGTAGAGACCATGAGGACATGCTGTATAACCTTTGTGAGGTAGCTGGTCAAAAGTAGAAAAGTTAAACTAAGAAGCAGGAGTAACCGCCCATGATTGTCCACTGGCAGAAATACTATATAATAATTCCAGCACAGGTTGTCTGTTTTTACATCTGAATAATGGAAAAATGAAAAGATTGCTGTAGCACATCAACAAACAAATCTGGTAGAAAGGAATGGGTCCAATGCATATTTTAACTATAAATATTATTTCACTTTCTGTTTTTTGTGGATTTGTTGCTAGTATTTTCACTGAATACAAAGGAGAAAAACTGAACAGGAGGAATGCTTTCAATGAAGCATTAAAGGAGAAGGAAAGCTACGGAGGCATTTTATTGCCAATAGATTAGCTGCAATAGGGCAAGCAAGAATGCTATATTTATTCTGTAGAATGTTTTACCATACCTGAAAGCTCTAGAAGCTCTCTGTTTGTTTAGAATAGGAGCTGCAGTATTAGCTTGGTGTGACATCACTTCCTGCCTGAGTCTCTCCCTGTTCACTTATAGCTCTGGACTCAGATTACAGCAGAGGAGGGAGGGTAAGAGAAGCAAACTGAGCATGCTCACGTCCGCGGCAAGGAGGTTTAAGCTGAAGGCTAGGGATGTAGCGAACTGTTCGCGCGAACTTCGACTGTTCGCGTCCGCCGAATGTTCGCGAACGTCGCGCGACGTTCGTCAATTTGAGTTCGCGTTCGATTCGAATAAAAATCGTTCGACCATTCGATTCCTTCGACCGCTAAAATCGAACGATTTCCATTCGTTCGAACGATTGTAAGCATTCGATCGAATGAAAAGCATTCGATCGAATGGCTTCGATCGTTCGATTCGAACGAAAATCCTTCGATCGAACGATTAAAATCCTTCGATCGTTCGAATCGAACGATTTTGCGGGTGTTCGAAGTTCGCGAACTGTTCGCATTTTTGCCGGTGTTCGCGAACGGCGTTCGCGAACACCAAAACGGCAGTTCGCTACATCCCTACTGAAGGCAGGAAGTCTGATACAGAAGCCCATGTGTACACAATAGAACTCGGAGCAGCACTACTTTGATGGTTTACTGGTATATATAGGTGGACCTTTCTGATAAGGCTTACTTAATTTTAACCTTTCCTTCTCCTTGAACCAACTACAAATTGAGAACCAACTACAAATTGCAACCTATTGTCAGCATACTCGTAATTTACTGTATGCTACAGTGTACAGCCATAACAGGTCTGCAAACCCAGTTTGACTTTATTGATCACTTAAAAGAGTATACACAATTCAACTTGTACTTACTGTCTTGCTTAATTGGGAAGAGTATTGCACTCAGCACTTTGCACTGCTTGTTGCTCTCCAAGTAGTGATAACCAATCCTAAGAGTGCACAATCTTCAGAAAAAAACCCTGCAATGCACAGATATTTCAGTCATTGCTTTTTTGCACTGCTGATGCTCCGAGGCAGTAAAATGACTCTTTCTTAAAGCACAATTATGTCCAATGCTTCCCTGAGGTTCAGTAAATATAGTGCAATGTGGACAACTTTGATTATTATTTTAACCTTGTCAAACAATTACAAAAAAGACATTGTCTTAAACCTTTCAATGTTTTCCATGGTGAAGATTAAGGGGGGAATAGAGCCTTTAAACAGCACTCTAGCTTTGAAATTTAAAGGGATACTGTCATCGGAAAACATGTTTTTTTCAAAATGCTTCAGTTAATAGTGCTACTCCAGCAGAATTCTGCATTGAAATCCATTTCTCAAAAGAGCAAACAGATTTTTTTATATTCAATTTTGAAATCTGACACGGGGGCTAGACATTTTGTCAATTTCCCAGCTGCCCCTGGTCATGTGACTTGTGCCTGCACTTTAGGAGAGAAATGCTTTCTGGCAGGCTGCTGTTTTTCCTTCTCAAGGTAACTGAATGTGTCTCAGTGAGACATGGGTTTTTACTATTGAGTGTTTTTCTCAGGCAGCTGCTATCTTGTGTTAGGGAACTGTTATTTGGTTACCTTCCCATTGTTCTTTTGTTTGGCTGCTGGGGGGAAAAGGGAGGGGGGTGATATAACTCCAACTTGCAGTACAGCAGTAAAGAGTGATTGAAGTTTATCAGAGCACAAGTCACATGACTTGGGGCAGCTGGGAAATTGACAAAATGTCTAGCCCCATGTCAGATTTCAAAATTGAATATAAAAAAATCTGTTTGCTCTTTTGAGAAATGGATTTCAGTGCAGAATTCTGCTGGAGCATCACTATTAACTGATTCATTTTGAAAAATGTTTTTTCCCCATGACAGTATCCCTTTAAATCATATCAATGAAATTATGTATTATAGCTTCCATACTCCTTCTTTCTTTATCCATGTTTTCACTTTTATCCCAATAAAAACAATAAACATTGATGCAAGCATTATAGGAACCGATTCAGCAGTTTCTGTTGCTGTGACTCACATGGGGTGTGAAAGTATTTACAACCATTTTAAAGGGATTGTGGCAGAGTCTTTTTATATTATTTACTACAATTAGGGGCAGATTTATCAAGGGTCGAATTTCAAAGTAAAAAATACTTCAAAATTCGACCATCGAATTAAAAATTTTCACCGAATTTGGCCATCGAACGATCAAAGTAAAGTCTATTTTAGCGTACGATCGAACGATTTTACTTTGATGTGTGAAGACTTAGAAAAATGCATTAGAAGGTTCCCATAGTCTAACATAGCACTTCGGCAGGTTTAATTTGGTGAACTATTGAAGTCGAAGTTTCTTTTAAAGAGACAGTACTTCGATTATCGAATATTCAAATATTCAAACTATTTTACTTTGAATCGACTTTGAAGTAAATTCAAAGTCGTAGCATCCTATTCGATGGGCGAAGTATCCAAAAAATTACTTTGAATTTTGAATTTTTTTATTTCAAAAATTCCCTCGAATTCACTTGATAAATATGCCCGTTAATATTGCATTTTGAGAAAAGTGTGCACACCAGTACAATTAATAAATAAATAAATAAACAAATAGGCGGGTAGCCTTTGAATACAGATAATTGTTTGATTGTCATGCCCATCTCTTAACAAAGAAAAAGTAACGTACCATAGAATGTTTCTATACCTTTTTATGAATTCAAAAGAACAAATGCACACACACACACAGTAATTGTAGAAATCCCTGTTTAAATCTTTTGCCTATTTATGAGAAATTCAGCAAAATGCTGTGTTTTGATTTTACTTGAATACTGCAAATAACATTAATAATCCTTGCTGCGTGAATCAATAAGAATTCTTACATCAGACCCTAATTTACTCTCCCCTAATTTCTGGAATGAGATTGTGGAAGTACAGTTCTTTTTAATTCCTCCTGCTGAGATTTGGAAATATTTCATGAGGTTTTCTGATTTCACGCAAGTTTGTAACAAATATTTTGTTATCTAGCAATTCAGTTTGGAAAATGCAATGAAGTATGTCGCAACTGAAACATTCTTTTAATGCACCAAATGGATTAAAACCATAAAGCTCTGAGAATGCCAAAGATCATGTATATAAACAAATTACTGAATTCTTTCTTAAAGAAAGCACAAGTAATTTTAGGTGGAATTGTTTAACACAATTAAAATATCAAAGATGTATTATGTGTTATACATAGTTCTTCATAGTTCTAATAATTGGAAAGAAATGTTTGCTTCTATTTGAAGTTACATTTTTTATATTCTATGGGAAACAATATTCTTCCACTAAAATATAATGGTAATATTCAGCTAGGCGTTCCAAGACCATATATGAATGATGCAAGTGAAATCTCTTTGTACATTTATAATGGTTTATTTTATGGCTAATCATTACTTTCTTATTAATAGGAGGTACATGCCATAGTCCTTCACTCTCAGCACTGATCCGCCCTCCACTACCAGCATTACAGACACCGCTGGATATTAAGCAGTTCCTTCCATTTAATTTGGATGGGGGTGCAACGGTAAATCTGTTACAGAACTTCACAACAGTAAGTACATTTGTTTTTCAATCTTTATTAAGTTGTTTTTGACAAACAATCTTTTTCTGTACATAATTTTGGAATTGAGCTTTCTGTGCATTGTTAATTTTCACTTTTTCACGGGATCCTTATGAAATCATGCTTTTTCTTCCATTTTAATATCCTTAACTGTAAATAATATATAACTTCAACACAGGTTTTTTCCGCTTATTTATTATTCGATTTTTCCAAAAATGTGGTTTGCAGGAAAAAATCCGGATTTCACAATTTTTCGGATTTACCACTGGAAAACTCGGATTTTGGATGCTTTTTTCTCAAAAACTCTGAAATCTTCAGGGTATTGCACAAAACACAGCGCACATCAAAAAAAAACATTGGGATTCTACCGTTACAGGTCTGAGATGCCGGATTTTCTGATTCAGACGTTTCCATCCTCGGGGTATAATAAATTACGAAAAATTTTTGATTTTTTAAAATTCCAATTTTATACTAAAAAAATACAAATTTTTCAGGATTTTTGCACTTGGAGTTAATATAGTGTTATGGATGGATTAATGCTCTTTTGGAATTGAAATGTTGTTTAAATAATAATAATAAAGTGTTAATCTTTTTACTTGCTAACTGGTTGAATATGTTGTGCCTTTCTCATAAAAAAACTAGGAAATTAGACTTTAGAGTGAAAGATGCCAAACTGTTTATGAATACAATTGCTGTAGCTTTTAAATAATTTTGTAATTTTAACAAATGCTTAAAAGAATTTTCAGTATAAAAACTGGGTAAATAGATAGGCTGTGCAAAATAAAAAATGTATTCAGTGTAGTTAGTTAGCCAAAAATGTAATCTATAAAGGCTGGAGTAACTGGATGTTTAACTTAATCTCGAAAACTACTTCCTGCTTTTCAGCTCACTTGGTTTCCACTGATTGGTTACCAGGCAGTAACCAATCAGTGACTTGAGGGGAAGGCACATAGGTCATAACTGTTTGCTTTTGAATCTGACCTGCATGCTAAGGATCAATTGCAAACCCACTGAACAGTTTTGTCCCATGTGCACCCCTTAAAGTCACTGAGTAACTCAGAGTTAAAAGAATTATATTAGAGACATCTTTTATTTTGCACAGCCTAGCTATTTACCCAGTGTTTATTTTACACTGTTTTAAGATATAGCAATATTTCAATTTGAATGCTTGAAAAATATATTTTTGTCAGCAGTTGGTGATACTGAAAAATAAGACAAAGCTAGAGCATCCCTGGCACCAAGCATTCCAGATAATAGTGTCCACACCTGTAGTCGCTATACTGTATGTGTATATCCTGATTCCTTTCGGCTAGTGAAAGGTGTCATAATGCATTAGCCGTTTATCATTTTACACTGTAGCACTATTAGGAAATGCATAGAGGTGGTTAAATCAGTAGACCTTAAGTTCCATGACGTAGCACACTTTCTTTTCTTCCACTAGATAGGGCATCTCACTGTAGTACTTGCAATGTGAGTGATTTTAAATACTATAACTAAGGGGATATATAGCCTAATAGCTATCCCTTGGCACATAGTGCAAAATAGGGATGCAATGAATCCAGACTTTTTAGATTAGAGCAAATACTTAATCGTCAACAAAAGACTACCGAAATGACCAAAGTTTTTCATGTTTACGTGTTTTTTTCGCCTGTTCTTACCCTTAAAGGAAAACTATACTCCCAAAATGAACACTTAAGCAACAGATAGTTCATATCATATTAAGTGGCATATTAAAGAATCTTCCCAAACTGGTATATATATTTAAGTAAATCTTGCCCTTTTACATCTCTTGCCTTGTGCCACCATTTCGTGATGGTCTGTGTGCTGCCTCAGAGATCACCTGACCAGAAATACTACAACTCTAACTGTAACATGAAGAAGTGTGGAAGCAAAAGACACAACTCTGTCTTTTAATTGGATCATGGGACCTAACATGTATGGTTTGTTGGTATGTTTGTGTGTACAGTGAATCCTACGATCCCAGGGGGGGGCCCTTATTTTTTAAAATGGCAATTTTCTATTTATGATTACCCAATGGCACATACTACTAGAAAAGTATATTATTATGAGAATGGTTTATTTACATGAAGCAGGATTTTACATATGAGCTGTTTTATGCAATATCTTTTTATAGAGACCTACATTGTTTGGGGGGTATAGTTTTCCTTTAATCCCCCTTGCACTCTGTCCCCTAGGAAATAAGAATGTTGGTATCCCAACATATCATTGCTGCACAGCCAATAGGAAACAGGTGGTGTGTTTCTATAAAACACTGTTGCTTATTGTTTCAGCATGTGTACCATTTGATTGCTACTGATCGACTTACAGAGAGGTGCAAATATGCATGTTCTGTTAGGGTAAGTGAGCAAAAGTGACGATAGAAGGGCAAAGAAATGCTTGAAAAATAGAAAAATCTGAAAAGCAGGTTCATATTGCAAAGTTCCTTATTTCAAAATGGGGAAGATTAATTTGCAATTTTTTATAACTTTTCATGAACTTTCAAATATTTAGAATTTGGTGCTTTTAGAATGAAAGATTTGATAGCATTAGCATTGTGTAAATAACTGTTAGGTAGTGAAGAACAAGGAACAAATTTCCTCCGTGAAAATGACCCCCACAGACTTCAACGGGAGAAAAAAATTGTTGCGCATCCAAAAAAAAAAAAATTGTTACCCATAGACTTCTATGCATTTCGACAGATATTCATCGTTTTGCCAATTTTCGACAGAACGGGTCATATTCGCCCATCACTACTGTTAGGTACAAGTTAGCAAACTTGTGTATGTGTTACAGCTAAAGAAGTTCTTAATCCAGGCTTAGCATGGGATGTATTCTGTAGCTGTTAAGATAATAAAGAGAATTGTAGAAAAGAGTGTTTATATTGATAAGTGTAATGGTTTGAATTGGGGATAGAGGCTTGTATGCTATACAATGGTTACATTGGACCAGGATGCTCTTTGAACGATATATTTTTATATATCATAATAGACATTGACTGAAAGGATAGACGCATCATATTGTATTTTTTACTTTATGACCCCCATTAAGACTAGAAATAAACAGGTCAGTAAGGCATATTTAAGGATCCTCTATAATAAATAGTAGGGATGTAGCGAACTGTTCGCCGGCGAACTAGTTCGCGCGAACTAGTTCGCGCGAACTTCGACTGTTCGCGTCCGCCGCAAGTTCGCGAACGTCGCGCGACGTTCGCCAATAGGCATTCGCATCAAAATCGTTCGACCATTCGACCATTCGATCGCTAAAATCGAACGATTTTCGTTCGAATCGAACGATCGAAGCCATTGGATTGAATGAAATCATTCGATCCAATGGCTTCGATCGTTCGATTCGAACGGAAATCGTTCGATTCGAACGGAAATCGTTCGATCGAACGATTAAAATCCTTCGATCGTTCGAATCGAACGATTTTTGGATGTTCGAAGTTCGCGAACTGTTCGCGAACAGTTCGCATTTTTTGCCGGTGTTCGCGAACGGCGTTCGCGAACACATTGTCGGCGGTTCGCTACATCCCTAATAACTAGGGATGCACCGAATCCACTATTTTGGATTCGGCCGAACCCTCGAATCCTTCGTGAAAGATTTGACCGAATACCGAACCGAATCCTAATTTGCATATGCAAATTAGGGGTGGGAAGGGAAAGACATCTTAGACGTCCTTGTTTTGTGACAAAAAGTCACATGATTTTCCTCCCCGCCCTAGTTCGGTTCGGCCAGGAAGAAGTTTTTAGCCTATTCCGAATCCTGCTGAAAAATGCAGAATCCTGTCTGAATCCCGAACCGAATCCTGGATTCGGTGCATCCCTAATAATAACAGAATTCTACAAATAACACAAGATTTAATTTATATATTAGAAGGAAGGTTTATTCAAACAGTATTCCCTTTCAGAATCACTTGTCTGCTCAACCTGTTACGCAACATGCACTTCTCATGGCTTTAAATGTTTTTTTCTCCATTCTGGTAGCATATACAATTATTATTTCGGCTTAGTAAAGCCTTTTTTTATATTCGTCATTTAGGATACTGTGCCTTGTCAGGTAATATGTAGGCTGACATATGCAGACTACCTTAATAAATGTAAGGCCTAATTTTCAGTTTACTGCTTGCTAACCTTACCACCTGAGTTTATGGGACAATCTTCTAATATCATCCTCTTATGCAAGTCAGTAAACCAATACCTTAATTTAAATATTCAGGATAATGTGCCAAAATTAACATCTGCCTCAGCCGTAGAATTGTATCTTTATGACTACCTTTATAAATCTGAGCCTCGTTTACAAATGCTGCTTCATGTCTTACACAAGTCATAATACATATCATATTGAGAAAGTTCTGAAAAGGCCAACTACATGTTAGTATAATGGTTTTGCAGCCTAACGGCTTTATCTGTGCTCTTATAACGGTAGTGCAGTTGCCATTGAAGTATAAGCATCGTAAGTAATACCTTGTTTGAAGGTTTCAATTGTAATTTAAATGTGAGTTTAGATGTAGGCGCTTCTTCCATGGAAATGCTTTTGAGGCTTGTTTGGCAATTTATTGTGCTATACTCAGTGTTTCATCCAATGTAATGGGTTTCTAGTGCTTTTTTTTACCCACATAATGAATATATTTTATCTAGTGAACACAATAAACCAGGGGGCAGGGTTTTTCCTCAGAAACTGGTTGAACCTGTAGCTGTCAGCAAAAGAATTTAAGACTAAAGGGCATGCATTAAGAACTTTTAGAAACATCAAGCTGCAATTGTCTGTTCTGCCTAGTCAACCGTTAAATTTCAGAAAGGTGCATAATACAGGCTTAACACTACCTCCGCTTCCACAAAACAATATTTAATAGTTTGGGCAAATGCTGTAATTTTTTCATACTACCAATGAAAGTGAAAGTATCATAGGGAAAAGTAAAGAGGATTCAAACATTGTGGTAAATAAATAAGCAGATAAAATACCCACAGAATATCTAAAACAGCAATTGAACATGACAATGTGCCTAAAAGCACAATAGGTGTTATGGCTCTTAATGTTAACAGGATGATGAACAATGAAGAAAGTCCCAGTGGTAGTGATCCTAATAAAGTGTGTGTCCAGCGCTCAAGCAGTAAAAATTAATGAGCATAGTTAGAAATGATTACAACACTGTTAGATTATATTTCGCCCAGGGGAAACTACCCTCAGGATTTCTCTGCTTCTACTCATAATTTCAACAATTCTTTTGAGTATTCTTGTAGAAGAAAATTAAATATATCCAGTACAAGTGACCAACTGTTGGATGAAGGAGTCCCACTCATTGTTTCAACTGTTTACAGTGCATGCCATGTAAATCAACAGTGTCTTTATGTTGTTACATAGTAACGTCTTGTCGTTGCTAGTAACACTAATCAGGGGCAGATTTATTAATATTGCATTTTTTCCAAGATTTGGAAAAAAAACACAGCAACATTAAAATGTGATTATGGTATTAAAATTAAACCCGTGAATATGTTTACAACTCAAATAGTCTCAATTCATTAAAGAAAACATTTGCACGAAGAAAGCTGAATTTCTATAAAAGTCAATGGAAATTGTCTTAAGCGATTTTATTTATTCTTCCACAGCTTATTAAAACATTTGAGATTTGACTCTGTATTATGTATGTGAACCGGACAGTATATTCTTACTTTCATGAATATTTTTTGAATATAACAGTACTGTGAACCAGGTAGTTGCAACCTGTTAGTAGTTATTATGTTACTTTGATTTGTTCAAATATTTTGTTTTATCTTACCTTGTTTAGGTTGCAGCCCTTTCTTTTATCCAACATTGAACGGACTGCAGCATTTTACATTGCTTAGACATGTATGTAAATGTACTTTAATCAAAAGGATTATACTGTAACTTGATGTGCTGGAAAACCAATAAAGATATTGAAAAAATACATTTGAGATTTTCAGCCTTATTGAAAATAAATGGACATGGCAATGTGGTTGGAAAAAGATACATTCTGTGGCTATTGTCATAAAAAGCCCACTTTCCTATACCTGTCATGTGGCTAACTTTAACATAGACTGTAAATCAAATCTGTTACAGATATTGCATCTGATATCTGAAATGCTTGGGACCTGAGGATTTTTGAAGTTTTTTTTCTGTAACATGGAGCCCTAAAAACACTGAAGCATTAAAATATTACAATGTGGTTGTTTTCCCCTATTAATGCAGAGAACTCAAATCAGTAAAAAATAATAATTGTTGTCTTAAATAGGACACTGAGGAATGTCCCTGACATATTTTGGAGCTTGACTAAGGCAAGGAGAACTACTGCCCCTTCCTTTCCAATGGAACCACTGGCCTGGATTTATTTGACAGTTAACACTTTAAAATATAGATATCCATCTATTTAAAGAATAGATATTTAAAGTGTTTATCTATACATTTATAATTCATATTTAAGAATGAATCACATCAATTCGGTTTCTTATATGTTACTTGCATTACATGTAGCTTTTACAGAACAAGGCTTTTGAGATGCGACTGCATAAAAATATCATTTATAATGACTGCCACTGATTATATGCTGAAAGCAAGTCTAGGAAAAAAATTGCAGTGGAAGACTATGATTGTGCATGTTGTCCTTTGCCAATTACAAGACCGGGAAGATAACGACAGTAGAACTTGTTAGTGTTCGTTGAGAACTAGAACTAAAGTTCAACGATTACAGCTCTGTAAAATGAACACATCTGCACATGATTTGTTTTTGAGAATCTTCACTATGCTAATTTGGGAACATTTTAGCAGTATGAATAATTGTTGAATTTCCATTTAATTCATTGTATAATTTCCTTAGGGGTTGACTTATTGTTGAAGAGCCACTTCGAATGACCATTATTTTGCTAACTTGACACTGTCAAATAAATATTCAAATACAGTATATACTTAGGGGCAGATTTATCAAGGGTCGAATTTTGAAGTGGAAAATGCTTTGAAATTAGATCATCGAACAGAATCCTCCCTCATTCGAATTCGAAGTCGGAGGATTTTATTCATCGTACGATCATATTCCAATCGTAGTACGATCGTACGATTTTCCGTAGAATATAAAAAACTTACAAAATTGCTCTGGAAGGTCCCCATAGGCTAACATAGCACTTCGGCAGGTTTAAGTTGGCGAAGTATTGAAGTTGAATTTTTTTTTAAGTGACAGTACTTCGATTATCGAATGGTCGAATAGTCGAACGATTTTTACTTCGAATCAAAGTTGAAGTAAATTTGAAGTCGTAGTATCCTATTCAAAAAAATTACGTCGGATTTCAAATTTTTTTACTTCGAAAATTCCCTCGAATTCACTTCAACCCTTGATAAATCTGCCCCTTAATAAGCTTGGTAATGTACTTGGCTGGCCTACCATAGTCACATTTTATATCATGCCAAATAAATTACTTAAATAAAAACAGAGTACAGGAAAAAAAATTGAATTAAAGTTGAAGCTAAAATGTTAAACTTTTATGATCAATAACTTTACATTTATGTTAGTCTCAATGAAAGTGTGTTTCTAGCATGACTCATTCATTTGTACTAAACTGTTGCCTCTTCAGTCCCCATTTCTTAAATGTTTTGGACTTAATGGAAACAGGCATGCTACGGACCTTTGATTTCTGACCTGGGGGTAGGCCAAAGACCTCAAGTAGTGTCTCCAGCCTATTGCTGGTGGAGTTTTATGCAAGTAAGAAACTGGCTGGAGGATGTTTTAGGAACTATGGATAGCAGTAGGTAGGGTTCTAAATTGATCCTATACTGTAAAAAATCTTAAACATTAGAAAATGTTGCACAGTATCAAAAAATTACTTTGAGCATATTAAATGCATTCAATTTTAATGATTATTGATGTCAGTGTTTACAAATTATTTGAATTAATTAATAATGAATTTACTTTGTGGAATATTTGTTTTGTATGCTTTTACCACATAAACATACACAGTAGAAAAGTTGAGGATAAAAGCATTGGTTTGGTTACTAAATTTCTCAGTATTATGCTTGGCTAATCCACTGGGACATTAAAAATAAATTAAGCAATTTGGAAAAAGAAATATTTATTTCAATTATGAAAAAGCTTAAGTCACTTTTTGCTTATGGGAGTGTAATTAAATGGTCAGATATGCTCAATTCCCTTACTCTACTCTATAAGGAGATTCTAGCTATCCGTATAAAGGACCATTCAGACCAATTTGATAAAGATCTCATCACAATTACTTAAATCACTGCAGCATTTTGATCCTTTAAAAGATAAATAAAGCTTTCAGTAACTAAAGAAGTATGGCACAAATGTTATACATTATGCTTTGGGCTTCTATATCAGCCCAATGCAACCAAAACCCTTTAGCAGTAAAGATCTGTGCTTCCAAAGATGCCCCTGGAGCTCCCCATCTTCTTTTCAGTCAGATTTGTAAGTAAAAATATTTCTAGTCTATTGTTTTTTTTCTGTTTTAAGTATTCTGCAATTGGTTTTCTTTCAGAATTGTGTATTGGGTATTAAAGAAGAAGAAAACGTTTGTCTGAAACTAGTTTCATGTGGTCCTAATGCAGCTAGGCAAGCAGGGGTAAATGGCACAAGTAATAAAAAGAAAGAGAAATATCCCAGTCAAACTGTAATGGTTAAAAACAGGGGCATATTTACACTATAGACATATAGACACTTAAAGGCTCATGCCTGGGGTGGCAGCTTTATGGTGGTGGCCATTGGGCGCCTATATGGTAAGTAAAACTTTTTTTTGCAAAAGAAAAACTCTCCTTTTCTTTTGCTGCCACCGGATATAGAACCTGTTATAGGGAAACTGGATATCCAGAAATCTCTGAATTACTAGCAGTGCAGCACGTTTGAATTCAGCGTCCGGTAAGTGCTCCCACTAAAATACACTTTTTTCTGAATTACTGGAAGGCAATCTCCCACTTCATTTTAAACAAATAATTATAATATTTAGAAATTATTGCCTTTTCCTCTCTAATAATAAAACAGCAGTTTGTACTTGATCATAACAAAGGTATTATTAATCCTAATTTGTGGTAAACCAGTTTTTTTGGGGGGTTTTATTTAGTCTTTAAATAATTTTTTAGTAGACATAAGTAGATGCAAGTATGGAGATCCATATTACAGGACTATCCCTTATCTGGACAGCATACATAATATTTTGGATAACAGGGGTGGGGGGTACCTTGCATGGTGCAGCTGACGAATGTGATGCCGCATGCACGAGCGCTACGTTATGATGTCACTTCCACCAACATCATTGTGCATGTGCTGATGGGCACGCAGAGGTCCTATGACAAGGGCAGCACAGCAATTTTAAAAGAGTAGGTCCAGCTAATTGTGTTTTTGTTTTTAGGATACTTGTCCCCAACTACAAAATATGGAAAGAAGTGGTTGCTCTTAATGGTACTTTATAAGCAATAAGGTTTAAAGTGTATATTTTGTAGTAAATGCATCAAACTGACTGTATATGACCTACTGGGTTTTGGTTCCTTATATCTATTCCTTATATATGTTACTGTTCATATCATATACATGGAATTATTAAATAGATACATATACCTTGTGCTCAGTATGTACGTCATCAATACACATTTAGAACACAAGACACATTTAAAACACGCACATACTATAAAACCTTATATGGTATGGTAAGTTACAAAGTATAGGTTTACCTATATGTAGTACAGTTCATGCTGTTGGGTGGGTTAGCAGAAGGTGAGATCTCAATCTTTCTTTCCTCTTCTGCAGCCTCCTAGACTCAGCTATTTTTGGTTAGTAACAGCCACAGACCTTGATATAAGATAAATCTGAATAGGATCACATTTTATTTTACTTATATCTTCCTAGTAATAAGCTGTAACTGGATTATTTGACTAGCCTTGTGTCATCTGAAAACTGAAAAGAACAATTTTGCATAGTGCCATTTCCCTGTGTAGAATTCAGTTCTTCTTATGCCGATCGTTCTTCTTATGCCAATCACCTTTCAATTCTTTTGCTGTATTAACTTACACTTATTCAATGAGATGATTTCAATGCTGCCATTATCCTTACAGTGAAGAAATAATTCTACTCATTTGGGTTTCATTGTGTCCGTCGCTCTCCTGCTTTGCTATGAATTGAACTGCAAATTATGCGTTATCTTCACTTCCTGCATAAACTGTCTGTCAGTCATGTTTTCTATAACTCAGGAGCCGCTTCCTGCGTGTCCATGTTATTACTCCAATACTTAGCAATTTCCTGTGGACCTGCTATACATCCATAATAATGAAGGATCAAGGAATATTTAAATGCTGTTGTGCTATATTGTAGAAGAAACAGGAAACAAATACAGCTATACAGAGGAGGAGAATGCCATTTTATTTGGGAGGGCAAACAAGACAGGGATTTCATTGGAGAACGTTTAATTATATATATATATTCATTCATGTTAAATATTGTGCTAAGTTTCCCACCAGTGACATGAGTCACCCTAAACCTGCCCCAACTAGCAATGGTTTATATAACCATGCCTGCTGCACCCACCTCTGATGTCAATGGAGGGGGCAGGGAGGGTGTGAGTATATACATAACAACTAAGATCAGGTTTCACTTCAGAAGTGGGGATGGGATAGTTGAAAGGGAGTCAGAAAGGAGCTGAGTTGGTGGGGTATATAGCCCTTCATGTGCATGTGACCTGCTTTAGGGAGCAAGGAAACTTAGGGACCAGGGGAATCATTTTTGAAAATAATTTCAATTTTATTTAGCAATTACCACAACATGTTGGTGTCATTTTAAGACATAACAGACCTTCTTTCAGAAATAGGATGCCATTTTATTGCTTTGCTCCCTTTGCACAAGGCACAGCCAGGAAATACTCGTATCAGTGGATGGAACTTCTATATTGAAAGGCATTGAGATCATGAGACAAAATGGCACCAGTCCTGCTAAGGGCTGTTTCTGAATAACCAATCAAATAAGAGACTAATAACTCACATAGAATTAATTATAAATAAAAAAATAAATACTTTCTATAAGCATTCTTATAGTTTGGCTATCTGTATATTCCCAGATTACAATAATGTCTGATACTATAGTGTTGTCCAACAGAATGAATAGGTGGATATAGGGAAATGTAACCCAAGCATTTTGCTACCCACATAAATTACCTAGTCGTCTGACTCATGAATGCACAGGCAGAGTCCGGACTTAAAGAGATACTGACACCAGAAATTTCACTTTTTTTTTACATCTACCATAAAATTTACTTTGCATGCTTCTTATAATTTTAACATAAAGTATTTGCCCAACTAACAATTACTTACAAAAACAGACCTCTCAGCAGAAAACGATCAGCATGACTTATAGGTAGCTTTTAATGTACATTCATATTTTAAAAAGTCGTTTTTTAGTGTCAGTATCACTTTAAGACCAGAATTTGATTGTATTAAAGCATGGTAATTGCTACTTAAGAGCATCCATGTGTAAGTACTGTGTATCTACCAACTTTGCTTCCTTAAAGGGATACTGTCATGGGGAAAAAAATCTTTTTACAAAATGAATCAGTTAATAGTGCTTCTCCAGCAGAATTCTGCACTGAAATCCATTTCTCAAAAGAGCAAACTGATTTTTTTATATTCGATTTTGAAATCTGACATGGGGCTAGACATATTGTCAATTTCCCAGCTGCCCTAAGTCATGTGACTTGTGCTCTGATAAACTTCAATCACTCTTTACTGCTGTACTGCAAGTTGGAATGATATCACCCCCCTCCCTTTTCCCCCCAGCAGCCAAACAAAAGAACAATGGGAAGGTAACCAGATAACAGCTTCCTAATGTGGTGCCTCTATTCAAAAAAGGATCCCGTTCTCAGCCTCAAAACTATAGGCCAGTTAGTCTGACGTCAGTATTAGGAAAGCTTTTCGAAGGGTTAATAAAGGATAAGATACTGGACTTCATAGCAAATCATAATACTATGAGTTTGTGCCAGCATGGTTTTATGCGTAATAGATCTTGCCAGACTAACTTAATTTCTTTTTACGAGAATGTAAGTAGAGACCTCGATTCTGGGATGGCAGTGGATGTGATTTACTTAGACTTTGCTAAAGCATTTGATACAGTGCCACACAAAAGGTTACTGGTTAAATTAAGGAATGTTGGCCTGGAACATAGTATTTGTACCTGGATAGAGAACTGGCTAAAAGATAGACTACAAAGAGTGGTGGTAAATGGAACATTTTCTAATTGGACCAGTGTTGTTAGTGGAGTACCGCAGGGCTCTGTACTAGGTCCCTTGCTTTTCAACTTGTTTATTAATGACCTGGAGGTGGGCATTGAAAGTACTGTTTCTATTTTTGCAGATGATACTAAATTGTGCAGAACTATAGGTTCCATGCAGGATGCTGCCACTTTGCAAAGTGATCTGTCTAAACTGGAAAACTGGGCAGCAAACTGGAAAATGAGGTTCAACGTTGATAAATGCAAGGTTATGCACTTTGGCAAAAATAATATAAATGCAAGTTATACACTAAATGGCAGTGTGTTGGGAGTTTCCTTAAATGAAAAGGATCTAGGGGTCTTTGTAGATAACACGTTGTCTAATTCTGGGCAGTGTCATTCTGTGGCTACTAAAGCAAATAAAGTTCTGTCTTGCATAAAAAAGGGCATTAACTCAAGGGATGAAAACATAATTATGCCTCTTTATAGGTCCTTGGTGAGGCCTCATCTGGAGTATGCAGTTCAGTTTTGGACTCCAGTCCTTAAGAGGGATATAAATGAGCTGGAGAGAGTGCAGAGACGTGCAACTAAATTGGTTAGAGGGACGGAAGACTTAAATTATGAGGGTAGACTGTCAAGGTTGGGGTTGTTTTCTCTGGAAAAAAGGCGCTTGCGAGGGGACATGATTACACTTTACAAGTACATTAGAGGACATTATAGACAAATGGCAGGGGACCTTTTTACCCATAAAGTGGATCACCGTACCAGAGGCCACCCCTTTAGACTAGAAGAAAAGAACTTTCATTTGAAGCAACGTAGGTGGTTCTTCACAGTGAGGACAGTGAGGTTGTGGAATGCACTGCCGGGTGATGTTGTGATGGCTGATTCAGTTAATGCCTTTAAGAATGGCTTGGATGATTTTTTGGACAGACATAATATCAAAGGCTATTGTGATACTAAGCTCTATAGTTAGTATGGGTATATAGAATTTAATTAAAAGTAGAGAGGGGTGTATGTATGGATGCTGGGTTTTCATTTGGAGGGGTTGAACTTGATGGACTTTGTCTTTTTTCAACCCAATTTAACTATGTAACTATGTAACTATGTAACAGCTGCCTGGTAGATCTAAGAACAGCACTCAATAGTAAAAACCCATGTCTCACTGAGACACATTCAGTTACATTGAGAAGGAAAAACAGCAGCCTGCCAGAAAGCATTTCTCTCCTACAGTGCAGGCACAAGTCACATGACCAGGGGCAGCTGGGAAATTGAAAAATATCTAGCCCCATGTCAGATTTCAAAATTGAATATAAAAAAATCAGTTTGCTCTTTTGAGAAATGGATTTCGGTGCAGAATTCTGCTGGAGCAGCGCTATTAACTGATTCATTTTGAAAATTTTTTTTTTCCCATGACAGTATCCCTTTAAAGCTAGTATTTATCTGTAAATTAATAAAACAAATAAAAAGCATTTTATCAAGCAGTGATCAGTCAAGGACTGTTAATTCTGTGTAGTGTAGCTAAATATTGATCTCTGTGTAGTTTATGTCAATCTTGCTGAGGCAGAGGCATTACAAAGGTTTTTTAAGCAAAATGATTGCTTTGTTTGTGTATGTTTTGTCCATGGTTTATATCTGTATTACATTACCCCTCAGTGAATGAAAAGGTGTTGATGTTAATATGTGTGTGCATTATGTGTTTGATGTTATAAAACAACAATAAATATGTCCTAGGTATTAAAGGCTCATTAAAGGGTTAAGCAAAATGTTAAATTATTTCAGTGCTGCCAGCATCCAGAGAAAACACACTAGCAGTTAGACCCCATCCTGCTGAGTTGACAAAGCAAATTTTGGTTCCTCTAGTGAATTACTTTGAGGTCACAAGTGCTTTTACTGAACAACATAATCGTTTTAAGGGCTTATTAATTATATGGAAATTTAATGGAAATTTATAATTTAACAAGCAAATCGGGCCTTGTCAGTTTAACATCATTTGCATTTAAGTACAATTCCCAGTTTGAATAATTTTGTCATACTTGGTTTCCCTGCATGCCTGTATCAGCTAATGAACTTTTACATTCAATTACCTTAAATTTCATATTTTTGATAGACATTCTAATTTGGAATAGAAAACAGACTGTAGCTGATGGAAAAGGGCAAATCTTGTGATCATTGTACTTCGTACCAATAAATCTGGACTATTTTTTCTTTAAGCTTTCCACTTTTGCACAAAAATACAGGTTATAACACCAGAACACAAACTGTTGAGCGTACATACAATTTTGTATGTAACCACTTAATTTAACATTAGCTTTAAATCACCCAACTGCACAGTTGCCACCAGGTTGATATTTCAGCATCCAAGCGGGTAAATCCGAGGCCGGTAATACATATTTAGAGATAATGTATTTGTATGTAAATTTGTAATTCTCCAACCTTCTCCAACCTCCCAGATTAGTTTTGCCTTAACTCATCCATATGCCAGTCTTCTCAATCCCCACCTGCAATACGCCCACTGCCCCATGACATTATCCCCCACCCCATCGAGTAGGTGCTGGATATTATACTTGGGCAAAGGTGGCAACCCTACCCTTTTCTTACATTTTAACATTCACCCTAAGACTTTGGTTTGCATATTTATTATAGTACAAATGGAAAAAACTCGGAAAAGTTTTTTTTTATATAAAATCCAAATTTTACGTGGAACAAAAACTCAAATTTTTGAGAGTTTTTAAAGTCCGATGCTGCAAAGAGTTAGAATCCGGAAATCTGGCATCTCATACCTGCTGGCCGAGGTTGTATATAAGTCAGTGGGAGAGGTCCCTATCCTATTTTGAAGTTTCTGTGGTCTGCACTGGAATGAGCTAGAAAATATGACTATTTCGAACTTTTCAGGCAAAAATTCGAAAAATTTGGGCTTTACCGGAAAAAAGCCTGAAAGAATCGTACGATTTGGGATAAAACATTTCAGGTTTACATTTGATTTAATCGAGTGTGTCCCCAATCTGATTAAATTGTGCTTTTTAAATAGGGATGCACTGAATCCAGGATTTGGTTCGGGATTCGGTTCGGGATTCGGCCAGGATTCGTCCTTTTTAAGCAGGATTCGGATTTGGCGAATCCTTCTGCCAGGCCGAACCAAATCCGAATCCTAATTTGCAGATGCAAATTAGGGGCGGAGAGGGAAATAGTGTGACTTTTTGTCACAAAACAAGAAAGTAAAAAATGTTTTCCCCTTCCCACCCCTAATTTGCATATGCAAATTAGGGTTCGGTTCGGTATTCGGCCGAATCTTTCAAGAAGGATTCGGGGGTTCGGCCGAATCCAAAAAAATGGATTCAGTGCATCCCTATTTTTAAATAATTAATAAGGTCAAATCATGGATTCTAGTTTGGTCTGACTTTTTTTTTTTAAAAAAAATCTGAAAAAAAACGGATTTTGATAAAAAAAAAAACCCTGATGTGTATTGACGGTGTAAGCATGTCTTCATTTTTAATGTAGAACATCCATGTTTCTTTCTATTAAAAATCCTTATTTAAACACAGATAATTGGATGTTAACAATAGCTTATTCTGCAATACATTACTATCAACACTATTTGAAAAAATCTGCATTTAAGATTAATAGATGTTTATTTTTTTCCCTCTAACATTATGTGATGAAATAGGAGATAGGGAAAATTAAAGATGCTGCCTTTGCACTAGGTTTTACATGGTTTGGTGCTTACATAAGTGTTGTTATGATATGGAGATTTCTACGACTTGCTCATATGGGTAACATTAGCCATATGATTCATTAACAAAGTTATAACAAGAGGAAGTTTGGGGAGTACTTGAAAATGTTATGCTAATATACACAAAGCCATAGAGGAGTGAAATATTTGGCACAGGACTTCCTGCATATCTTTATGACTTTATCACTCTTTATGAGTGATGAATAACTTTCATTTTGCAGGGTTTAACTGAAGCTTATGGATAGTTATACAGTATATAGCATTCTTTAACACACCAACAAAACCTATGGCAAAGAAAAATTAAGTGAAATTCAATGTAATTGGAATATACCCATATATTCACCCATTAAAGATTAGCATTATTCTTGTTTCCTTCTGTGGATTGTGTCATTACAACTTTTTTCTTGGGTTTATCCAACCAAGTTGGAGATAAGAAATGCATTTAAATAAGGGAAATGTGCTTCTGTATGAAATAATGTTCATACTTTCTATTTGTTCAAATTATTGTTTTGGGGTACTTTTTCCTTTTCCTGCGGATTGTAATAAAGTTTGTGCCGATGAATGGAAAATAATGCTCAAAGTTTCATTATAAATGTGGCATAGACAATAGTTGCATAGTTACTAAATGCACATAAACATCTGTTTTGATTTTTATTCAAACTTTGACTTTATCCAAAAACACATTGCAATTGAATCAGAATAAATTATAATAAAACATGGGCTGGTCCCCTATCCTTTTGCAGTCCTCAAAGGGGGATTTAACCTAAAAATGTAATTATACAGTTTGGTAGACATACATATGCTTAGCACATTGGCAATGGTCCTTTTGTTTTACTTCTGTAGTTTGGTTACTTTAATTAATATCACACCTTTTTCTAACCCTACATAAGTTATAAGGTAAGGGGTGTAAATTCAAAATGTCTGAAAATCACGTAAAAAGTCCTTTTCAAATTAAACATGAAATCCAATTTCTATTTTTTATTAAAGCATTCATAGCTGCTGTAAGCTCATTTAAACATCTCAGCTGTCAATCAAATATTGTCTGCCTCTCCAGTAAGCAGAGCTGTTTGTTATGGACAATGTACTACAGTTACTGTAGAGCAGGGCACAGGACCCTCCAAGGTGAAATCCCCAAATAGGGCTTTCTAAGGCTGATAAAATGAATGGGGAACTGGCAACTGTACATGAAGTCTAAATACTGTACCTAGAAAGTTTCGAATTACAATTTTCTTTTGAATTACTTATATTAGATATACCATGACCTGGACGAATTACAGGAAGGCCATGTCCCATAGACTGCATTTTAATCAAATAATTAACATTTTTTAAAAAATGATTTCCATTTTCCCTGTAATAATAAAACAGTTTCATGTACTTGATCCCAACTAAGATATAATTAATTGTTATTCCAGGCAAAACAATCCTATTGGATTTAATTAATATTTATATTATTTTTTCATAGACTTAGGGGCACATTTACCTTGGGTCAAATATCGAGGGTTAATTAACCCTCGATATTCGACCGTCGAAGTAAAATCCTTCGACTTCGAATATCGAAGATCGAACGATCGAAGGAATAATCGTTCGATCGAACGATTGAATACTTTGTATCGAACGATTTGAAGGATTTTAATCCATTGATCGAAGGATGTTCCTTCGATCAGAAAATTGTTAGGAAGCCTATGGGGACCTTCCCCATAGGCTAACATTGGCCTCGGTAGGTTTTAGGTGGCGAACTAGGGGGTCGAAGAATTTTTTAAAGAGACAGTACTTCGACTATCGAATGGTCGAATAGTCAAACGATTTTTAGTTCAAATTGTTCGATACGAAGTCGAAGGTCGTAGTCGAAGGTCGGAGTAGCCCATTCGATGGCCGAAGTAGCCAAAAAAACATTCGAAATTCGAACTATTTTTCCTCTATTCCTTCACTCGAACTAAGTAAATGGGCCCCTAAAGGTACGGAGATCCAAATTACTAAAATGCCATCTCCCGTCGATATCTGTACAATGCCAGGTCCCAAGCATTTTATATAACAGGTCCCATATCTGTAAAGAAAAGTCATAACAAAGAAATGGGATCTGTTATCCTTTGAAATGCTGGAATGTAATTTCACATAGTAGCCTGTCTTAATTTTTTGTACAGTATTTGTATTCTCTCACTTACAATAAAACAGTACCTTGTAATTAATATTTAAGTAAGCTAGCAGAAATCTACATACATGACAAAATAAAACCTTTCTTTTTTTAATCTTGATTTTTAGTGACCTCAAGGTATGGCACAATTTTCCTTATTCAAAAACCAAGCCCAAGCATTATGGATAATAGATCCCATACATATCTATGCATTGTTATGTAATTATAAGTAATTATGCAGAAGCAAAGTCTAAGGTTTATGTAAATAGCTGTAGGCGATTGATTCTTTGGAAAAATGTCAGTTCAGGGTGTTGTCATCTTGCTACACCATTAACTCAATCTTTTAAAAAGTTGGCATACTTCACAAGTTTCATGTTATCTTTCTTTTGGCAACGATATTCTCTGTTAAAATGATCTCCCCAAAGGGTTTTGGTTTATTTCAAGAACAAACTTGCATTTTGTTGACATGCTGTAAGGAAGGTGTTTGCTGTAGATATTTAAGCAGCCAGCTATGTTTTGTGTTTCTTAAACTGAAATGTAACCTTCTTGTTCTGTTGTTTGTTTAAATTGTATGACCCCACAGTAACCTTGCCTCAAAGCTAAAAACACATCCAATATTACTGTATGAGACTATGCCATAGTATAATTGCTTGCTGCTGAAAAACAAATTGCGCCTTCTTCTAATTTTTTTTCTTGTATTGACATCCCAACAAATTGAACAGCCTTTTACTTTCTAAAGGCCATTGCAGTGCATACCAGCCTGCACAGCGTTTTATTATTATTTACATGTTACAATTAATGGGTTTATATAATGAACATACAGATATACAAACACAGTGAGCAATACAATAGGTGAAGAGGGCCCTACCCAAAAGAGTTCATGGCATATCATGAAAAATTCTAACGGGCCAGTCAGCGCTTTTTGAGCTGGTCTATATTGTGTTACGGTAGCGTTTGTAGCTGTATGAAAGCAAATATCTAGCTGGTTGCTATAGGTTACAAGACCTGGAGCATTGCATGGTTGTTTCTGCATTCCTTTACTCTGCTACATATAGATCCAATGCTGGGTTCTCCTGAAATACAATATTGTATTATCTTGTAGGCAATGGAGTGAGAGCCTCTGTGCATCATATCTTTCCCAGGGACAGTTTTCTGGACCTCACGCTCCATCTGCGTTAATATTGTTTTTGCATAGTTAATCACTTTTTTGTAAGAAAATGTTTTCCATGAACTTTTGAATTTGGCAATAAGAACACTGAAAGTATTTAGTTTCTTGTTTGTTTGCCAGAGTGATAAATTATAGTTTTATTCAAGCCATAAAAATAAATGCAGTCCACGTTCACTGAAATAATCTCTTTAATATGTGCAATATGAGTTCTATTGCAGTTAAACCATCCAGTTTCTTCTACCTCTGATACACAAATGCAGAATTAGACAGTCTTATGGTGTTATGTGCATTGACCATGGCAGTTAAATGCATCACTTCAAAGTCTACTTAAAGAGAAGCTGACACCAGAAATTAAACTTTTTTGCATGTTATTTATAATTTTGCTGTAAAAGTATTTGCCTGATGCTTTTACATTACCTATCTGTTCCCCATGTTCCTCTATGAGGGGCTGCCATATTTGTGCAACAGTTAGCATTAGAAACTCTGACAGGTTGAGAAGGGACAGTCAGCTTGGCAAAACAGTCAGATTTAGGCATTTCAGGTACAATTACTTGCAGACCTATCAACGATAAACGATAAATATGACCTATAACTAACTTTTAATGCGCATTAATTTTTTGAAATTTTTTTTTTAGTGTCAGTTATCTCTTAAAGGAAGTTTCAATTCAAAACAGCAACTCGTAGGGGCAGATTTATCAAGGGTCGAATTTCGAAGTTAAAAAACTTCGAAATTCGACCATCGAATTGACCAAATTCGATAGTCAAACTTTTCTTTTTGAATTTTTTTGCCCGTTTTCAGTCGAAGTAAAATCGTTCAATCTATCGTAGCAATCGTTCGAATGGATCGATTCGCACGATTTAATCGACTGATCGAACGATTTTTAAAAAAAAACTTTGACTTTTTAAAACTTAGCCACATTTTGTCTCTAGGTTCTAGGAGGTCCCCATAGCAATTCGGCAGGTTTAAAGTGGCGAAGTGTTGAAGTCGAAGTTTTTTAAAGAGACAGTACTTTTCGAATGGTCGAATAGTTGAAGTATTTTCAATTCAAATTGAAGTCAAATTTGACCTATTTGATGGTCAAAGTACCCAAAAAATACTTTTTTTTAATTCGAAAATTCACTTTGACCTTTGTTAAATCTGCCCCCTAAAATAAAAAAAATAAGTTAACAGTTTTAAGGCTAAATTTTAAGTCTTGCTGTTGTGGTTTTCTTCTCTTTGCACATTACATTCTGCAATATATAGTACATGGCACGCATACCATTAATAATAACCTTAGAACCTTGTGGCTTTTTCAGGTGGCATTTAACATGAATGTGGCATTATATACACATGACTTGGGGCAACTGGGAAATTGACAAACTGTCTAGACCCATGTCAGATTTCAAAATTGAACATAAAAAAATCGCTTTGCTATTCTGAGAAATGGATTTCAGTGCAGAATTGTACAGTGCAGAATCGTTCCCTACATCAACGTTTAGCATGATGTAGGGAACGATATTCGGAGACAATTTGCAGTTGGTTTTTAATTTTTATTATTTGTGGTTTTTGGTTATTTGGCTTTTTATTCAGCAGCTCTCCAGTTTGCAATTTCAGTCCAAATTACCCTAGCAACCATGCATTGATTTGACTAGAATATTAATAGGAGAGGGCCTGAATAGAACTGTGAGTAAGAAAAAGTAGCAATAACAAAAAATCTGTAGTTTAACAGAGCATTTGTTTTTAGATGGGGTCAAGTAACCCCCTTTGAAAGCAGGAAAGAGCTAGAAGAAGAAGACAAATAATTTTAAAAAAAAATTGATAATGAAGACCAATCGAAAATTTGCTTATAATTAGTCATTCTATAACATACTAAAATAAAACTAAAAGGTGAACCACTCCTTTAAGTTTGCTACTTGTTTAGTAAACATAGGAACCAATATGTAGGTAGTATTTAAAAACTAACATCTGCTTGTTTCAGGTACTGAATGTGGACACATGTATGACTTTTTGTTACCTATTGGTGCGTTCAAATTAGTAATGACAATTTGACTGTGGCAATTGTCATCTAAATTCTTTTGTACAAATTCGTATTTGGTATAGTTTACAGAGGTGCTTGATATTAATATATGCGTATTATAGAAATAACATTTGCAGAAGTAAATACAACAATTTGCAATGTACCATTCTTCATTTGGCATTTATTACAATGCTACATTTTTTCAAGGCGCATTTAGAGTATGTACGTTTTATTACAAATATTGGCCACTATTACTAACTAAAAAAAAAACAGTCTTTTTTCCACTACCAAATACATTCCAGGTTTGCAAAAGCTATATTTTATTTGCACAAACGTAAAATTGTACAATGGAATAATTTTTCTATTAATGACATTTAATTCCCCACGTGAATCCTATTGGGTAATTTAGTGCTGTAAATCAGAGGACATAAAGAATGTAATTCTGGGCTGGAGAAGAATTTGCTTGAATATGGAAGCTTTAGGTCATACCCTAAGAATTACTTAGTAAGCACTCCTCATCCCAGTTGTCATTGCCTGATCTTAAGTGGGCGGCAATCAGCAGAGACTAATGAAAAAAGTACATACAAGGGAAATGGAAAATAAGGACGTTTTTTAACACCACCGTGTAAAATAAGAAATGAGAAGTAGTTTATTACAGTTCTTATGACTAAAGCTAATGAGTGTATCTGTGAAATATTTTGAATAGTGATGGGAGAATTTATTTGCCAGGCGCAAATTTGCGGCGAATTCCCGAGATTCGCCGTCGGCGAATAAATTAGCAAAACCACCGCAAAAATTTGTGGCCGGCAAAAAAAAATTCACACGAAATTCGCAGATTTTTTCTGCAAGGCGAAACACCCCAATCACTTATTTTGAATATCAAAAGACTCAGTAGAGAACTTCTGTATGTTATGCACAACCAGTTCACAGAAATTATCTTGAGGTTAAACATAAAATCAGACATCAAAAAAGTTATGCAGCAGTAAACTATGTAAATGCAATCAATATGTACCCCAATGTGTTTTTTTACCACATTTTGTAATTAACTGATTTTTGTAGCCTAAATCTGGCAAATAACCGAGCTGTACAGTTATAGACTGTAATGATTCTTATTCCCCCTTATTCCCTTTACTGATTACACGTTCATTGTGCTCTATGAGTAACATGTTTTAAAGGAGAATTAACCCCTAAAAACTCTGTAGGCCAGATTCAATTGAATGAGAAAAGGGTTTACTACGTGAAAAGTCATCGACGAGATTCAATTTCAGATGCAATTCAATTCAGAAAAACTTATCTCACTGTTTATCACGTGAAAACTCCATTGAAGTCTATGGAGGAAAATGGAACTGAACTTGGAGAAAAGCTTTTTTTTTTCTCCTCAAATTAAATCTCGCCAATTACTTTTGAAGTGAATCGTGGGAATGAAAATTAAAAAAAAGTTTCAGCATACTGACATAAGAAACTTTCTAAATACAATCAATTAAAAATGCTGTACTGTTATTGAAATAATCAAGTTTATCTTCACTATTCCTCTCTCAGCATCTGTTTCTCTTCACTCTCTCTTCATGCAGGAGCTGGGTGTCATATATCCATTGACAGTTAGATCCAATATGTCTTATAGGGGGCTCCTTTTGCCTAAAAGATGCTAGAAATACAGCCATGACCTGGGTGGTATTGTGGTATTGTGCAATATGATTGTTTTGGAAATCACTGATAAAATTAAGAATTCATTCATTATTACCTATAAAAAATAATGAATTCTTTAAAATGGACTTTATGGGAAATGCAGTGGCGGAACTACCGGGGGAGCAGGGGATGCGAGCGGGCCAGGGCCCGCACCCCCTCAGGGCCCCCCGGCAGTCCGCGTGCCTCTGTTGCAGCGCATATTCCCGGCCAGTTTCCGGGTATACGGAGGGGGGTGGGCCCGGCTACGCATCCTGCGCCAGGGCCCGCCTCCCTCTAGTTACGCTCCTGGGGAAATGTGCTTCCTGTATTTCAGGGCTTTTGGGATAGTAGATCCAATATCTCTACTATGTAATCCGTGAAAAGAATGGGCTAAATTTTAGTAACACTGACGTGCACCATTCAGAGGTGTGTGTAGTGGGAAATATATAAAAATTTTCAGTGAATGTAATCCTTCCTGCTTCCACGTAAACAGCAGCAACAGGTTGCCAAAAGGTTCTGACTGGTGTATATCCATGTTTACTTGTAGTTCCGTTTGACCCCTTATACAAGGATGTTTTTTTTTTTAAATAAATAAACTGTATGTTGCATATAAGTAAAACCTTTGCTTGACGACATCACTTAGATTTCATAGTTGTGTAAGACGATACGTATTTACTATACTTGACCTGTTATCCACAATGCTCGGGACCTGGGGTTTTCCGGATAACGGATCTTAAGTCTACTAGAAATTCATTTAAACATTAAATAAACCCAATAGGCTGGTTTTGCTTCCAATAAGGATTAATTATATCTTAGTTGGGATCAAGTACAAGTTACTGTTTTATTATTACAGAGAAAAAGGAAATTGCTTTCAAAAATTTGGATTATTTGGATAAAATGGAGTCTATTCGGAGTTTTCTGGATATCGGGTTTCCGGATAAGGGATCCTATACCTGTACTAGTTAGCTAAATGTTATAATTAAAGCTTCCACATTTGTAATTAATAGGAAGATGTGAGACTTGTTGCTGTGTGTTGCAATTCTTAAGATTCATCTGAATAATAAAAATACTTGTCTAGCCTGTAAAGAATGCCACGCTGGTGTATACTATATTTATTCAATCCTGCTGACTTTATAAACAGGGGACTTTTAGAGTTGAAATAATATAGTCAGGTGTAAAAAAAAACAGCTTCCTAGAACGTTATAATGGAATTCATTCATGTTTTACAATGTGAAATTGCCTCAGTCGGTATCAGCTAACAGCTGAATCACCACAATGGGCACCAGCAGACCAGACTGTATTAAGCAATCTATTTTATTAATATGACTTCTGCGTTTGCTTCCTTTCAGGCGGGAATAGTAAGAATACCAATAAGTGATAGGCCGCAGCTGAGCTGACAGGCATTTTAGTGGACTTTAATGATTATTGCTTCTCTTAGAATTTATTGAAACTGGAACTTTTTATTGCAACAGCTGGTTGTCTAAAACGGACCAAAAAAAGAGCTGATTATCTGCTATCTAGGTATTTCAATATAATGGAAATTAATTGTAATCATGTACTTTTACCTTGACTAGTGTTTCCCAGTCTGTAAAATACCTACGTACATGTTGAAAAGGATACCGCTATAGCATCCGTTATCCGGAAACAGGAACACCATCTCCCATAAACTCCATTTTAATCATATAACTTATAATTTAGAAAAAAACTATATCCTTTTTCTCTGTAGTAATAAAACAGTACCATGTACATGATCCAAGCTTAGATCTAATTTATCCTTATTGGAGGCCAAACAATGCAATTGGGTTTATTTAACACTTAAATTATTTTAAAGTAGACATAAGGTATGGAGACCCAAATTACAGAAAGATCCCTTATCCAGAAAATCCCAGGCATTCTGGATAACAGGACCCATACCCGTACTGTATTGAAGAGGTAGGCACCTTACTTTTCCTTAAGGTGTACAATGAACAAGGATTGCAGTGAATGTATAGTAAAACACCACCCCAGGTTAGATGCAGCAGGGTCAAGGATGGGATTTCCAGAAGCATTATTTCCACTAAACATTTTTGTAGTTTAACAATTTTTCATTCCCGTGGAACACCCTACCATTTCTTTCTGTAGTGCCAAATGCTACACAGAGCTTTTCCAGAAATTGTTCGTCATCTTGCCCTACTCAGCATCCAATCAGTCATTCCCAACATGCACACCTGCACAGTAATATATAGAAAATAAACTTGACACGTGGTAATCCCTAGGAGATACCTTTATATGCCAATAAGTCTAATTATTGGGCAAAAAGAAAGAAACATATATAGTCCATATAATGGATTTATGGATGTGGTCAATTGTATATGTTTCTATGTTCTTGTCCAATAATTACACTTGTACAATAATGGTATTATCCAGTGGCGGAACTACTGGGGGAGCAGGGGGTGCGAGTGGGCCAGGGCCCGCACCCCCTCAGGGCCCCCCCGGCAGCCCGTGCGCCATTGAAAATGTGGGCCGTACGGAGGGGGGCGGGGCCCGGCTGCATGTCACGCACCAGGGCCCGCCCCCCTCTAGGATCGCTATTGGTATTATCTGAAGCTAGTCAACATGTGGGAGTGTGGGAGAGAACACCTCACAACATATATGGGGTCATTTATGAACTTGAGTGTATAAAATGTAAAAAACATTACCTGTTTGCACTTTGCACACTGCCTTTCACTGTGGCAGAATTGCCAACAAAGTTTCTGCACTCATTCAAGGCAATGCTTTATTTGTTTTCATGAACAATAAACATTAACAAACAATAAACAATGCTAATCCAAACATGTGTTACTGGATTTGGTTTAACATTGTGTCCGAATCTTATTACCATACTGAAAGTTTGACAATTTCATAGGAAGTATTTTCGTACATGAGGACTACCTTATACATTTGCCATGTGATTCCTTGGTTGAGTGCCAGGGCCCGATTCCCACCAGGGACTCCAGGCCTTATCAAATTTGTAGCCAGTACCTCTGGCTTCCTATGTGAACTTAATCAAAGGTATTACAGAATTAACTAGGTTGATCCAGGAGTCTCTTTTGAGGGTGCATGCATCTGTTATAAGGGCAGATTCACTTAAGGACGAAGTGGCTAACTCTAGCGACAATTTGCCAGTGTTCCACCTGCAGGGACATCGGCAATTCACTAACAGGCTCAGACGCCAAGTCGCTAGCGAAAATGACAGTAGCTAACATTCGTTTGCACTCTATCGGCAGGCGACTTTTCGCTCTGGCGAAAGGTTGTTACTGCACAAATTCAGTAAAGTGCGGATTTTACTGAACGTTACCTCTTTCGCCAGAGTTGACGTTGCGACCTCAGACCAGGGAAAGTGCTAAAAAGAAGCTAGATCTTCCTCAATCTTCTGTCACTTACATCATATCCTGTGTGCCGAAAATGCATTAAAGGTCCAAAAACGCTAGCGACTTTTCCTTTTTTGAAGTGAGATTGCCTGCAAAAAACCTAACAAACTTTTTTTGGGGAACTGGTTTTCTCCAGACATTTCCTAAAATATGAAACATTCATTTTACAGTGGGCTCATGTGTAGGGCTTTATATTAACTCTCTTGTCTTTATTAAGGTTCCTTGGACATTTGTAATAAAAAGTGGTAACTTCAAGCATTTGCACCAACATAATAAAGAAGTCCATACAACTTTATTTATTTTGAAAATGTTTTATTTGATTTTCATATTAAACAAGTAATAACATTATGACAGCAAATATTATGCAGATGAAGAAAGACATGTATTCAATATACCATACAACTTTAAATTACCCACCGTATGCAAATTGACCGAGGCGCAAGATCACTAGCGAATTTTCGCTAGGCACAAACGAATGCTATCGCATCATCACTATGAAATGCTCACACTTCCCAAATAACCACACTTCCGAAATAAGTTGCCAGTGTTCGCCGCACAGGCCGCAAATTCGCATGTTAGTGAATTAGTGTAGAGGTATCGAATTTGCACCTGGAGAAGTGGTGCGAAGCATTTGCTGGTGACAATTAGCCCTTTAGTGAATCTACTAAGTGTGATTGACCCAACAAATACAATGCTGTCTGCTGCCTGTTTGGCATTGCTGTATGCATGAGAGGTTGGGCATGTAAGTTGTTTTTCCTCTTAGTGCTCTGCACTTCTTCTCCTGTGTTGTAAATGACCTTTATCCATGATATATCCTAGTATAAAATCTAGAAAGTTGAAGCTCACCAATAGAAACGTAGGGTCTAGGTGAAATTACCCCAGACCTTAAGCTCTAGGAAATAATCATTAGTCAGAATGGCACATGGCAGACTAAAAGCCAATGACTTATTGCGCTATAGTATGAAAAAAATAAGAAATGTTTTTGTACCTGTTATGTTTTTGCAGTGAAGTATTGTTTACCTTCATTCATGCCTGTTTGTGGGATATATTATATATTATTTTATTAAAGGGAAAAGTCCATGCAATTGATTTCTTTAATAATATACAAACATAGATAGCAACCAAGTGGATAATGCACTCATGAAATGACAAAAGAGGATCTGAAACCAAAGAAATATGCCATTATACTTCACAATAAAGTGTCAGAATGAGAAGACAGAAGCAGCCAGTGAATACATTTGTTTTGAATGCAGACTCTAACGTAACGACCTGACAGCAGTGAAAGGCAGCATCATTTTTCAGGGTCACACATAAATTTGACTAAATGTACTCTGATTTTGACTTCAACTATGATAAGGCAGATAAATGTCAAATTGAGACATGAATCTCCGAACATCAGAAATCTAGTGCGACTTCTATTTCTGACTTACAAATACATCACTCAGCACTGAGATTCAGACACCATCTGCTGCATTTTAGAAAGGGGCTGTGACACTGGGTTTTGTGATTACACTGCATGCTCAAGAATGCACCCTATGCAATTAACCTTTTAATTAGAAACAGAAAAGCCAAAAATGCAACATTTTGACAAAGAAGAAAAATGCTCACAATGCATTGTATGTATGAGGATTACACACAAACATCCGGCTCAATTGGAAAAATGCAAATACAGACAAAAGAAATGTACATTCATACTATACTTACGTCTTACTTCACGCAAAGTTATTATTTACTTCACTTTAACTGTCAGTATCCGGTTTATCAGAATGACACAAAATAGCTCTGTAAATATAGTCAACAAAATGAAGATCCACGTATAGTGGATTATAAATTCTGGAGTAAATAATTCAGTCATCTCTAAAATGCAACACACCTCATTTACAAACTGCACATGCAGTGCTAGGTGTAAAAATTGGCGCACATTCTTGGGCCCTCTGTTGAGTTTGTAGCATACAGTAATTGTAGCTATTAACATGCCTGCGCTTACTATTAGTTGTGACTGAAGCACAAGGCATAGTGCGCAATGCTGTGAGCACTAGGGAACCTTGTACTTTATACCTGTCATTGATCACTTTGCACTAGTTTCCATATGTTATTTATTATGTGCAACTGCATACAGCAGCAAATGTCAGGTAGTTAAGGATCTACATGTCACACCCATGCAATGTATAACATTTACAAAGGAGCATAAAATATGAGCCTTTAATGAAGCATTTCTTGTGCAAACACTCCTCAACCCATCCATTGATTAGGCATTCAGTGACCCACCAGAAATACTTTTAAACATGTTTCACATCATTTACCCTCACTTTTGCAGAAAGGTCTGTCTCAGGTTTCCCAAGTACTGTTGGGCAGTTAGGAGCTGTTCCTGCAATACATTAGGGTGTTAGAGAAATTACATTTATGATTTGAGATTTTCTGTGGAATGTTTTGTGCACTGTTCCAGTGTTTACTTCCAGTATAGCTCAGCATATTGTTTTTCTTTTCACTGACATATCCCAGCCAGCAATACATTCTGTCTCCTCTCAACGTTTTACCTTTTCAACAGATTTTTTGAGGTGTAAGCATTCGTTTTTAATTGCCATGCTCAGCACTGTCCAACTTTTTTAGCAAAGTGGGCCAAATATCCAGTTTGTCTATGTGCAAAGCCAAATTTTACTAAAAGAATGATGTCATACAAAAGTCTAGATAATAAAAAGAACCCATGGAGGTCTACAGCAGGCCAGGGCTGAATTTGCTTTACCTTTGGAAATGTACATATGTGCTCAGGAGAAGCTTCATTCCCATTTGAACTTTTTTATGGTGATTTTTTCTTACTGAGATTTAAAATTTTAGAAATCTAGTAAATGCTTTGGTTTTAGAAAGGCCATATTACAGGTTTCTATCCAAAAATCGATTATCCAAAATTATGAGATGGCCATATATCTTTTAAATAAATACTTTCAATGTTTTAAAATTATTTTTTTTTCTCTGTATTAAGTACAGTTGCTTGTACTTGATGGTAATTACGCTGTATGAATCCTGTAGGAACAATCCCATCAAGTTTACACATTAAAATATGTACCATAACACACCAACCCACCGGAAACCAACCCACACAGACCTGTACCTGCTATTTGAATCCCACCATCCACTAGATCACAAACTGAGGGTTATCAAAACTCTACATCGCAGAGCAGACAAGATCCCCATCAGCACAGAGGTGGAACATCTAAGAGGGGCCCATAAGACTTGTGGGTATCCATACTGGGCCTTTGTTAAAACCGGGAAAAGGAGAAACAACAACAGCAAAACTAGCAGTGAAGGTGGAAAGCAGGACAGACAAAACAACTTGATCCTCCCATATGGAGCTGGGGTGTTTAATAAATATTGCACCCTAGTTTACTTTAAACACAGCAACACATATTTTTAATCATAAATCCATTATCCAGAATTATATCTCTTTTAAGAACACAATTTTAATGTTTTAAAAAAAAAATCTTATTCTCTGTATTAATAAAACAGTACCTTTTACTTCATGGTAATTAAGCTGTATGAATCCTGCAGGAACAATCCCATCAAGTTTACATGTAAAGATATGCAAGATAACACACTGTTTTTTTAAATGCTTGGTAAGAGTCAGAGAGGATGGAAAGCTGGGAATCTACAGGAAACCAACCCACACAGTCCAGATCCTCCTATTTGAATTCCACCATGTGGGTATCAAGATTTTATATAGAACATACACAAATTGTATTTTTTTGGGAGGCCTTTATTAAAACCAAGGTGAAACAAAAATACCAAAGCTAGCAGTGAAGATGGAAAGCAGGACAGACAAAATAACTTGGTCTTCCCACTGTATATGTGTATATGTAGCTGGGATGTCCGATATTTAACAAACACCACATCCCAGTCTGCTTTAAACCCAGCAACACACTGATGCAGCAACTGGTTTACCCAAAAGACTTAGGGGCAAGTTTACTAACATTGGAGATAAATATCTGGAGAGATTTCTGGAGATGTTGCCCATAGCAACCAATCAGATCTTTGCTGGCTGTTTAAATCTAATTGCTGATTGGTTGCCATGGGCAACATCTCCAGAAATCTCTCCAGATATTTATCTCCAATGTTAGTAAACATGCCCCTCAATACCAAAGCATAAGAAGGGTGAAATTGTGTGTGCAGTGCTGTGCAGTGAGGAGTGCTCGGACTTGTGTATGGGAGAGACTAAACAACAGTTACATAAACATATGGCACAGCACAGGAGAGCCAGCTCCTCTGGTTACGACTCCGCTGTGTACATACATTTAAAGGAAAAATACACACTTTGATGACTGCCAAGTTCACATCCTGGACAGGGAGGAGTATTGGTTCAAAGAAGCCATATATATGAAAGAGAACCAAGAGAAACCAAGTTTGAAAAGAGGCAGGGGGTGCGTCATCTCTTCAAATAGTTAGGGGAGAACAAGGTGCTCCAGAATTATTTGTAAAGTAACTCACCAAACAGTGAAAGTGGTCCGGGTGCACCAGCCCCAGACCCCCAGCTTTAGGGAGCGGTACAGCAGATGATAAGGAAGCAGGACTCAAAAGGATCCACAAGACCATAAATATTCAGTTAAAAAATAAATTTATTGGTAGAAAAGTTAAAAATAAAGCTGCATCTCCATCCACCCTATGGGTTTCGCACCCCTCAGGGTGCTTAGTCATGAGCCCATGACTAAGCACCCTGAGGGGTGCGAAACGCGTAGGGTGGAACCAAGTGAAATTATTTGGCTTGTTAGAATTATGAAAAGCTTAACAAACTCTATAGAATTGGCAGCAGTCAAATGATACAAAGCAGGCCTTTTGCTTCAAACATATATTCCGTATTTACTTGGCAAGTTCAAACTGCACTGGAAATCTAAAGAATATTGTAGTTTGAAATGAATGCACGAGTTGAAATTTTTTTTCATGTACTTTTTCATGCGACGTTATTTTTATGTATGCTGCTTATTTCAGCTAAGCGTTCATTCCAAGCACTTTTAAAAGAATACTTAGTGTTAGGTTCACATATTGAATTCAATAAACTTTTTTATGGATATATCACCATTTAGATAAGAGAAGGCATTCAAAGTACATTTTATATAGCACATACACAAATGGTATTTCAAACTTCCTAACAGCTGCTGTTGTTCTTGGCATAGTTCCTCCTGTATTATTACTCTGACGCCTGCAGCATAGCACGAATCGTATAATGCACATCTACCTGATACTAATATACCTAGTAATTTGTCACTCATTGTAGATATAGTAGATCATTCCGTTGGCACTTCCATTCTGATGAAAATGTAGATTTTCTTTGTGTCATTTAAATTACAGTCATTGCATTGACTGCAACGGTAAAAACATTCCCCGTAATGCAACTAAAATTTTATAGCAGTCAAGTTGATTCAGGTTACTGCCCTGTTTTATCAGCTTTTACTCCAGGAAATAGTTCCAGAATGGTCTGTTATTTCATTCCTTTACTGTGGATTTAATCCAACCTATTTTAGATGCTTTTTTATTCTTATGTTTCAAGACAAAGGTTTAGTGTTAATTTATTGTGTTGTGGGAATGTGGAAAAGTACATTTCTATTGAACTTCTTCTCTGCCTGTATAAAGGATTTAATGACTCAAGGCACATGGCACACGGTTAGTGTATTACTTGCCAACATTTACTTATGCACATTATGGGGCAAATTCTGATGGTGATAGGCGATTTTCAATTAAACCAATTACATTGCCTGAAAAATGCTAGTGGAGAATACTCTCTTGGGAGAATGTAATATTGGTCTCTAATGGAAAAATCCTTCACAATGCAAACAATCATGCCTTTGAGAACCCTTTGCCCCTCACGCAACATTAGGATAGTGATTGTGGATTTTATAGTTTGCGATTGTGCGCAGTGTATGTAATAAAACTTCTTACTGACAAAGTTGTTACTCCAAAAGTTTACGCCACCTTCAAGCAGGTCTTAAATGTTGGCAATGCACAATTAAGATTTGAAATGCAATAAAAGCCTAATGAAGAATATTACATATCTGTTTCCTGAAACCTCAGATTTTTGTTTATCAGCTAATTCCAGTCTATGGGAATTTTTAAGTTGTTAACTGCTATACAACACAGGGGGTATTTACTAAAATCCTAATTTGTCAAATTTTTTAAATAAAAAAAAAGCCACGACCAAACTCCCATACCTGATTTTACCTTATTTATTATTAAAAAAGCTCAATTTAATTGGTTCAAGTAAAAACTCGATAAAATCAAACAAAACCCGAATAGTACAATTTTTTCAAGCTTTTTCCTGAAAAGCAGAATTTTTTGGACATTTGCCCAAAAAGCCTGAAATGGTTGGATTTTTGGGCCAATTCCAGAGCCGACCACAGAAACTTCAAAATATAATAGGGACCTCTGCCACTGACTTATACACAACCTCAGTAGGTCTGAGAAGGCGGATTTTGAGATTCTGGCTTTTTGCTGCAATGAGCTTTAATAAATCTTGAAAAATTTGAGTTTAAAAAAAAAAAAAGCCCGACCACAGTTTAGTAAATAATCCCCTCAAAGTATCTATATATTCAAAGTATATGGGGTTTATTCACTGTAAAGTAGCTGCCTATGGTAACTTTTATTCTCTAACTTGTAGTAATCTGGTCAATACTAATTGGTTGCTATGGGCAACTGCATGATGTAAGCTAACAAAAGTCTCAAGCAAAGTTCATAAAGAACAGAATAACATAAAGGTGACTTTTAAAGACCTCTAAGATAGGGAGGGTTCCAAACAGGTATAAGTATAACAAGGGCAGTGGAACACTTGCTTCAGTGCACAGTTTTTATGTGAAATATACAGTCATATGAAAAAGTCATTCTTTGGAGTTTTGTTTATTATTGGCTGAGCTTTCAAAGTAGCAACTTCCTTTTAATATATAACATGCCTTATGTTATATATACAGTAGTATTTCAGCAGTGACATAAAGTTTATTGAATTTACAGAACATATGCAATATGCATCATACCAAAATTAGACAGGTGCATAAATTTGGGCACCCCAACAAAGATATTATATCAATACTTATTTGAGCCTCCTTTTGCAAACCTAACAGCCTATAGACGCCTCCTATAGCCTTTGATGAGTGTCTGGATTCTGAATGGCGGTATTTTTGACCATTCTTCCATACAAAATCTCTCCAGTTCAGTTAAATTTGATGGCTGCCAAGCATGGACAGCCTGCTTCAAATCATCCCATAGATTTTCGATGATATTTAATTCAGGGGACTGTGATGGCCAATCCAGAATATTGTACTTCTCCCTCTGCATAAATGCCTTTGTAGATATACAAGTGTGTTTAGGGTCATTGTCTTGTAGGAATATCCAACCCCATGCATAACTTCAACTTTGTGACTGATGCTTGAACATTATCCTGAAGAATTTGTTGATATTGGGTTGAATTCATTTAACAAGGGCCCCAGTACCTGAACTAGCCCAACAGCCCCTTAATATGAAGGAAATCAAACTACCACCAAAGTTTACAGTACGTAGAGGGTGGTTTTCTTGGAATGCGGTGTTCTTCGTCCTCAATGCAAAGTGCTTTTTGTTATGACCAAACAACTAAATTTTTGTCTCATCAGTCCAAAGCACTTTGTTCCAAAATGACTGTGGCTTGTCTAAATGAGCTTTTGCATACAACAAGAGACTCTGTTTTTGGCAATAGTGCAGAAAGGGCTTCTTTCTCATCACCATGCTATACAGATTCTTTGTGATTCTAGTGTTCTTTGTGCAAATTGCGCTGAATTGTAGAACGATGTACAGATACACCTTCTGCAGGAAGATGTTCTTGCAGGTCTTTGGAGGTGATCTTTGGGTTGTCTGTAAGCATTCTCACAATACTCCACATATGCCGCTCCTGTATTTTTCTTGGCCTGCCAGACCTGGGTATTACAGCAACTGTGCCTGTGGCCTTCCATTTCATGATTACATTCCTTACAGTTGACACTTACAGTTTAAACCTTTGAGACTTCCCCTAAACCATGATACTGAATGATCTTTGTTTTCAGATCTTTTGAGAGTTGCTTTGAGGATCCCATGCTGTCACTCTTCAGAGGAGAGTTAAACAGAAGCACAACTTGCAATTGGCCGCCTCATGATTGGACACACCTGCCTATGAGGTTCAAGGCTTATGGAGCTAATCCAACCAATTTGGTGTTGCCAGTAATCAGTATTGAGCAGTTACATGCATTCAAATTAGCAAAACTACAAGGGTACCCAAATGTTTTTCACATTTGATTTAATTTCATACAGCTGAATACTGCTTCACTAAAAATCTTTGTTCAGAAAACACCAGTACTCAGATATTCATGGGAAATGAAAGACATACCACTGTTATCTTTTTGGTTGAAAGTGGAGTAAAGTATTATGCAAGCTGAGAGGGGTTCCCAAATGTTTTCATATGACTGTATACATATGAAACACTAGTCTTTAATTGGCATCTAATGATATCTCTGATCATATGGAAAGCAATCAAAATTGCTTATCGACACATTCACCAAATTTACCCAACGTGTGGTGTTTTCAAAGGTTGCTCTGTCCTCTGGCACAATGTTCATAATTTTAGGGCATTAAATATAAAAGCTCATCTGTGGCTAAATTTGAATTCTCCTAAGCAAGAGGTGTTACCAGGATCAAACGCAGTCGTTATATTGTTGTCTCTGAATTAATTGGAATAAGTATTGATTGCCATGTATCGTGGGCACATTACAGACTTAGCGGCAGGTTAAGCTTCTTTGCCATCTGTGCTTATATCAGCACTAGGATGTGTTGCACAGTAGAAAATAGCAAAGATGGTAATAACAGCAATGGGAACCAATGCTTCAGCATAATTGCAGCCATTTTACAAAGATATCATCATGCTTCACTAGTTGTTTGCTGAGCGAATATAAAAGTAATAGGTGGCAAAAGAATTGAGTCAGTGTGCCCATTATACGCACAGGCACAGAAAGTAGCAGGCATAATTCTCACTACAACCAGACAGCAAATATAAGATAATTCCAAGGGTTTTAATTATTAAGGGATCTGAACTCTCCATAAAACTGCATCCCCTAGTTCTCTACACAACTTAAAGAAACAGTAATACCAAAAATAAAGTGTCCTGTTGTGCTGCAATGGTAAGTCTGGTGTGTTTGCTTCAGAAAAACTGCTATAGTTTATATAAACAAGCTGCCGTGTAGCCATGGGGGCAGCCATTCAACGCTGAAAAAGGAGAAAAGGTATGCTCTGCCCCCATGGCAACATAGCTGCTTGTTTATAGAAGCTATAGTTGTTTTGCTGAAGCAAACACTCCAGTTTTGCCAGTGCAGGGCTCAAGTACAGTATATTGTCTTTCCTTTTAAACACTTTAATTTTTTGGTGATACTGTTCCTTTAACTAAAAACAGATGCAAGTCTACTCAACGCTGTGAATTCTGCTGACCACAATGTAAATTATATATACAAGAAAATTCACAAGTGCTAGTAAACAAGAACATGGAGGCAGATTTACACAGATCAGACGGGATTCTTAGAGGCCCGTTTATCAAAGGCCAAATTTAGCTCATTATTATCTGAAAACTACTCAGATCAAATCCATACAGGTTTTTTCCCATTATTTATCAATACATTTTTTGGAAAATTTCCATTGCGGGAAAAAACCCGGAAAAAAAAAAAACGTGAAAAAAAGACACTCATACAAACTTTTCGGATTTTACACCCAAAAACCACAACATTTTAGGGTTATTCCACAAAAAATTTGGATTCTATAGTAAAAAAAAACCCCACAAATTTTTCAGGTTTTTGCCATTCAGAATTTAATAAATAACCCCCTTAGTGAAGGATTATTTCGCATTTTAATACAGCTGCTGACCCTGGAGAGCTGGGAAAAAATGTATTAAAGAAATATTGCTTTAAGCATAAAAACCTGGAATGGCCAACCACAGCTCCAATCACACCTTAACTTGATACCGGTATAGGATCCATTATCTGGAAACCTGTTATCCAGAAAGCTCTGAATCACAGAAATTCTGCCTCCCATATACTCCATGTTTATTAAAAATTTTAAAATATAATTCCTTCTTTTTGTAATAATAAATCAGTAACGTGTACTTGATCCCAACTAAGATATAATGAATCCTTATTGGTGGAAAAAGGATCCTACTGGGCTTATTTCGTCTTTCAACAATTTTCAGCAAAGTTAATGCATGAAGTTTCAAATTACAGAAATAAACCTTATCAGAAAATCCCCTGATTTAGAGCATTTTTGATAACAGGTCTCATACCTGTAATATGTTAAAGTAACCTGGGATTTGTAGTCCAGAAACAGTTGAACAAGTGTTAAGATTTTCTTTAATATGAAAATGTATGCTTATCACCTAAAATTTGAGTTAAGTTTATAACTCTCAATTAATGAATTAAACAGAGCATGAAGAAATTTCATGAGGTATATATTCTCAGGTAATGAGGCAGAAATCACTGATATTACTGACTGGAGATTATAATTAACATTGTACAGTTTCTATATACATTTTAGCCAAAAAAAGCAATATTGTTGAATCACAGAATTAGGCTTCTTTTTTTAAAAGGAGCAAAAGGGCACAGGTCACTAAATACCTAAAGAAAAAACAGCTTTGCGAATGTATCATATTGATTTTGGAAAATATTGATGTTGCATAAACCTCTTAAAGGGATACTGTCATGGGAATTTTTTTTTTCAAAATGCATTAGTTAATAGCGCTGTTGCAGCAGAATTCTGCACTGAAATGCAATTTTCAAAAGAGCTAACAGATTTTTTTATCTTAATTTTGAAATCTGACATGGAGTTAGACTTATTGTTAGTTTCCCAGCTGCCCCCAGTCATGTGACTTGTGCTCTGATAAACTTCAGTCACTGCTGTACTGCAAGTGATATCACCCCCCTTCATTTCCCCCCCAGCAGCCTAACAACAGAACAATGGGATGGTAACCAGATAGCAGCTCCCTAACACAAAATAACAGCTCCCTGATAGATCTAAGAACAATACTCAATAGTAAAAGTCAAGTCCGACTGTGACACATTCAGTCACATCGAGTAGGAGAAACAACAGCCTGCCAGAAAGCAGTTCCAATCTAAAGTGATGGCTCTTTCTGAAAGCACATGACCTGGCAAAATGACCTGAGATGGAGCCTACACACGAATATTGCAACTAAAAAAAATACACTTGCTGGTTCAGGAATTAAATGTTATATTGTAGAATGAATTATTTGCAGTATAAACTGTGTAATTTAGAAATAAAAATGACATAAAAATCATGACAGAATCCCTTTAAACATTTGTATTCAACATAGCATTTATTATTGTCCTATTTTTATTAACAGTTTATACCAAGGGACATAGTAGATTTATACAACACCCTTCTTTCTTTCATGATGAGTGTTGTGGGAAGTCACTCAAATGGCAGAAGTGCTGCACATTTCCAAAGTAAGAGACATTGGAGCTCTTTCACTTCACCTCCAATGAGAAAAGTGCAATTTTGGACACTATCTCCATGTTTTCCTCCCAAAACACAGTTTTTTTTCCCAAGCATTCCGCTGTCACTGTGGTTGCAATGAGACCTGTGAATCTGACCCAAATGTGTTGCATCTGACATGCATGTTGTGTCTGGCGCAAGTGCGCAGATTCATCAAAATGGACACAACTGCATGTCCCCTTTGTCTGCCTGGTGTTTTTTCCTGTATTTGGCATATGTGTTGTCTGTGCCTGATTCTTTAGGCACAAATTTGCTGTGTCTTTGGCTGGCTGATAATGAGAAAACCCTGGAGCTCCAGGGTCTGCACAGGGCTATTTGTCAGATGCAGCAGCAGGAAGAACTGAAGGGTGCTAAGCATCATTATACAAAAGTGTGAATTGTGGTCACTAGTACCTTTAGATGCAACTTACTCATAAATAAGACCTAGTGCAGTTTTCAAGCAGGGGAGGGCTTGTGTATTATTCACAGCAGGGTTTTCAGCGATTGGGGCACTTTTCAATCACACAATGTAGGAAAACAAACAAAGCAAGGTACATTCTTCTGATACAAGAAGAGGCTGATCTCCAAATATCTAACTCAGACTTTTGGTGTTTTTTCTTTACTCTTCCAAACTGCACAGATATCTCACAGTCCCTCCCTAGTTGCTTACTTGATGACTTTAATCCAGCACCTGATGGAGATGCCATGACCCCTCTCCATTAGCATCATGACTCCACCCCTTACATCATGGCCATGTCCCCTCACAGTCCTGCCTCTATTCCAGGCGGTATTATGGTTGCCAAAAGGTGACAACCCACATGACACAATTAGAATTATCAGAAATTCAGTAGACATGTCAGTGTATTAGAGCATATTGGAGTTTAAGAGAAATTAACTTGTGTGGGTGCATGTTGGAGAGGATGAAAGATTTCCATAGTCCCTGAACTCTGATATGTAACTGACCTATAGCCAGTTCATGGTTTGAGTCTGCTGGCCCTGGAGCAGGTACTAAAGATTGATGAACAAACACAAAATTCATTATGGGTGTGAGGTTACTACTAATGTGAGGGAAATTCCTTCAAACAGACAAATCATGTGCAGGTTCATTGTACAGGTATAGCATATGTTATCTGGAGACCCATTATCCAGAAAGCTCCAAATTACGTAAAAACCGTCTCCCATAGACTCCATTTTATCCAAATAATCCAAATTTTTCTCTGTAAGAATAAAACAGTACCTTGTACTTAATCCAAACTAAGATGTAACTAATCCTTATGGGAATTAAAACCAGCCTATTGGGTTTATTTAATGTTTACATGATTTTCTAGTAGACTTAAGGTATGAAGATCCAAATTACGTAAATATAATTTATCCAGAAAACACCAGGTCCCAAGCATTCTAGATAACAGGTCCCATAGCTATATGCTGTAACATTGTAAATACTGAACTCACAAAAGGTAGCCTTTACCCATTGTGTTCAAATCTCATACGTGTGCAAATCCACATTGCTCATGTTTTTTTTTATTTCTTTCTAAAGAAATATTTGTGATGTGCTGGCACTTCTAAACTTATTACTAATGAGTGGGATATGGGAAATGTTGTGAGACTGTTCTGTAGTTATCTTTTTTTCGGTCTGGAACCTTTCTGGTTATGAAAAGAAAAATCTGTTCACTGGACAATATAGGTGTTAAATTTTCATTTCTCTAATTATAATCCCCCATTAACTACAATCTTGTCTGTGTGTGTGTGCTTATTGTATGTCCAAATATGTTTAGATTAACAAGTACAATAGCTGCATCCGTTGAATACTGTAGGCCTGAGATGCCCAGTTTTAGCGCTTTTATATATTTTCATATAACTCCTTCTCAAGTCACATATTTTAATAGTCATAGTAAATAGTATAGTTTCTCACCTGCCTTCATTTTTAATCTGTTCAGTTTAGGGCAGATTCATCAAGGGTTAAAGTGAAAATTGAAAGTAAAAATCTTCGAGCTGTGTACTTCGACTACCGAATACGCCAAAATTCGATTACAATTTGAAATTTATCTTGTACTGTCTCTTTAAAACTTTGACTTCGACCATTCGCTGCCTAAAACCTGCCGAATTGCTGTTTTAGCCTATGGGGGACATTCTATTTGGAGTCAGTTGGTGGACTAAAATAAAATTGAAGTTTTTTGGGGCAAATACTTTGTTTTCGAATTCGATCGAATGTGCTAAAACTTTGATTCAAACGATTTGAATACAGCTTTTAATAAATTTTGATTTTTTTTTTTTATTCGAATTTAGAAGTTATGTTCAAAAAAAAAAACTCCCATTACTTCGAAATTCGACCCTTGATAAATCTGCCCCTAAGTGTTGCATTTATTTGGACACTTTCTTTCTTATATACATGTACAGACTGTCTGCCCTTTCTCTCTCCAGTATTTGGTTTTGGCTATTTATCTCTGTTCTTCTTGTTTCCTTTGTCAGTATTGTTTGCCCAGGAAACTAATCAGCAGCTGATACAGATAATTGATTACTGTCCTCCTTTTCAATTGTTTAACTAAGATTTGTTTTCTCAGTGCTATCACTATGGTAACCCCCTCGGAAATGTGTTGCTGGGTCTGTGTAACTTTCTCAGGAGACCTCTCAGACACTTGGAACCACCAGCAGCCACATGTTATCACATTCTGCTCTATAGGAATCTGCGTGCCTATGACATACCAGAGTGAGCATCACAAGAACAAAATTACTTTCAGTAGAAACTGCTGTCTGTGGAAAAGTGAGATAAAATTAATGAGCCCAAGTAGAACAGTTATTGCATGATTTTTAGAGAAGCAAAATTAGTGTCCATATTCAGATTCCCTGTAACAGCATGTATAAAAGGTTTCTGTAGATATGCTATTCCTGCAGCCTTGGCATTTTATCTATACATACATTAGACACACAGGGGGCTTGGTTATTTACTAAAAGCCGAATTTATCTCATAATATATCTCATAAAAAAAAGCTTGACCAAACTCCCATGCCCAATTTTGCCTTATTTATTAATAAAATAACTCAAATAAGTCGGGTCAGTAAAATACCCGATAAAATCTAATGAAAACCTGAATCGTACATTTTTTTCAAACTTGTTTTCTCTAGTTTTTTTCGTGTTTTTGCGCGAAAACCCAGAATTTATCCGATTATTGGGCTTAACCCAGAACAAACCACAATATCATCCAATGTGAAATTGTTTCAGCTGCCTGGACAGCTCCTTTGAGCGAATGTTGTCTGTTCACAGCAAAATCTTCCACACACAAGCACCCCCCTCAAATCAAATCCAAGGCTTTAATCTGCTTCAATGATAATGATATAACGAAGGAATTGCCCACACCTGCCCATGAAATAACCTTTGAGTCAATTGACCAATTACTTTTGAGCCCCTGAAATGAAGTGATTGTGTTAAAAAAGGCTTTAGTTCCTCACATTTTCATGAAATCTTTTTGTTCAACCCACTGAATTAAAGCTGGAGGTCTGCAGAACTGCAAAACTGCATCTGAGTTTTTCCATTTAGAATTCATTGTGGTAATGTACAGAAACAAAATTAGAAAAAAATTTGGACAGGTCTGAGATGGTGGATTTTCAGTTTCAGCCTTTTTTCATCGGGGTATAATGAATCTTGGAAAATGCAAGGTTTCTTTTCTACAAAGTATTCAAGTTTTTGCCCAAAAGAACCCGACCAGATAAATCTGAGGTTTAGTAAATAACCCCCCTAAACTGTGACCTAGGACATCATTTCAGACAGAATGTGCCAGATATTTTAAGTTTCAGGCAATTGAAGTTCTTTTTGAAATTTCTGTCAAACAGAAAAATCTGTTTCATGCATCTGCAACTTTTTTCCCTTCAGCTTAACTTTGGTGCTTACCATACTAAACACAGGCAGTAAATGTAGATCAGTGAAATGTGGTATGCATACATACATACAATATATATAATGAGATACCACCAGGTAGCAGCAGTAGTCTCTGACATAATAAATCTAGAGTTTATCACATGAGGTGATTAACTAAAAAACATAGACTATTTTCTCCACAATCATTTACACCAAAGAGTGCATGATGCCATCATAAGATGAAATAACTCTTAATTAGGCATGTTAATAAAAATTAAAAAAAATGATTGAAACAAATAAGCAGAAATTATTTCCAACAAAAGTTTTGTTTACTAGGCTTATGTTGTGTATTGTTTACCAACTGACAGGGAGTGTCCCTGGAAACACATACAATTAAAGAAATTAAAGGGATTCTGTCATGATTTTTGAAGATGCAAAAACACACTGTGTACATTGCAGTAATTCATTCTGCCATTTAAAATTGTATTCTTGAACCAATAAATGTATTTTTTATTTAGTTGTAATAGTGCTGTGTAGGCAGCCATCTTGGGTCATTGTGCCTGATGCTTTCAGAAAGAGCCAGCACTTCACAGTGGAACTGCTTTCAGATAAGCTATTGTTTCTTCTACTACTTCTATGTAACTGGAGGAGTCATGCCTTTGGTTAGCAGAATTTAGGTATTTTGCTATTGAGCACTATTCTCATTTTAGCAGTGAGGATGTCAGGGAGTTTCTATTGTGTTACCTTCCCACTGTTCTGTTGATAGGCTGCTGGGAGAAAGAGAGGGGTTGATATGAATACATGACAACACTTGGAAAACTAAGAACATGTGAAGCCTCACATCAAAATTAAGTTATTCAGCAAAGAATTTTCCCTTGAATGAACCCCATTTAACATTTTGTTTATAAAGAGAGATTATGGTCTGGAGCTAATAAATAAGTACAGTTTCCCTTTTTAATGAGAATTAGTGAATTAAATGACTGACAGCTATTCTGTTTGAAGTAGGAAAGTCTTAATTGAAAAGGGAATGCGATCTAACAAAGATATGCAGGTTGCAGATATAACATAGGTTATGTTTTTGGGGAAAAAATGCAGGTTGCAGATATAACATAGGTTATGTTTTTGGGGGAAAAAATGGGGGTTCAAAAAGACTAGAAGTCTGGCCATGCCTTTCTATGTTCTTCATCTGCACTGAAGCCAGTTGGCTTGTAGAGTGAAGTATTTCAATCCAGTGTTACCAGTCCCAATCACTCCATGTCCAAACCTGATGCAATAGCTCTGTTACTATGCAGCCATGCTTTTCTGCCCTGCCAGCAAAGGGATTTTGTGGGTCATATTTTATGGTCATTTGTAGTAAGAAATCTTTCTTGTATTTTTGACTATATTCACATGTTCTCAAACTGCAGCCGTTTTTATACGTTTCCAAATGCTTAATTCATTTTTGTATCTTTTTACCTTGATGGGTAAGTGAAGTAATTTTTGGCTTATCTTTTATAACGTGTCATGACACTGAAAATATGATAGGGAAAGTGACAGAAGAGAAGAGAAAGTATCATGTGGAAATAAAGACACCTGTTGTGACGGATCTGTCCACCTGTGTGGATCTCAGTGGTATAATAAGCACCAGATGTACAAGGTTTCTTTCCCAGGTTTCAGAATTGCTTCTAGACACATTCCATTAATTTTACCACCTGTGAGCGGTTTCTGGGAGAAACTTGTGATCTGTGCCATCCAACGTTTTAGTAGAAAGAAGGAAAACAACTGGCACAAGAGTTTGTTTATTAAGCTCTACTAGAATAATCTTCAATCAACATATACAGGGCTTCGTTATTCTATTTGTTCATTCCCACCTTTATTATTTATTTATTTTAATGTGTTCTTTAATGTGGCAGCATCCAAGCAAAATATGTTGTGTGGCCTTAGAGGAACAGTGTTATAAAGTAATGAAAATATCATGTAGTGTTGCCCTGCACTGGTAAAAAAATGAATCTGTTTGCTTCAGAAACACTACTATAGTTCATATAAACAAGCTGCTGGGTAGCAATGGCAGAAATTGAAAAAAAGGCTTTATAGCAAGGGTTAAATAGTGGATAACGGATAACACCATTATGTTCTAGAGGGCTTATCTGCTATTTGCTCTGTAACCTGAGCATTTTCTCCTTTGAATGGCTGCCCCCATTGCTACACAGCAGCTTATTTGCTAGAGAGTGAATGTTTGGGGAGCACCGCCCATCAAGCACAGAGGATGGTGTGCAGGGTCAAGTAGTGATAATAATTACAAAAAGAAAGAAAAAGAGCTGACCCAGTGAAGACTTCAGTGAAGCAAAAATTTAAATAATACTTAACTTTTAATAAATCCTTAAAACCAAGGTCTGGAAAGCAACATTAAAATATAGGTTAGGTATAGGAAACTGATTGACTCGGCAACACCGGGTTCGAGGGGAAATGTGCAAAACAACTAGTAATTACTTAGCTCACCTGTGAAGCAATATCTGTCTGATACAGCTGAGGCTGACCCCCACCAACCCAACCCCTTCACCCACTTGAGGATCCCTCCCTTATTGGTATAAGGTTAGACGAGTAAGAACCAGGGTAATGGAAGCCCTGGAGCCTTAAAGTGCTTGGGTGCGTTTATAGCACAAATATACCAAGGTACGAGTATCAGCCAGTATCAGACCCACAGATCGATGATTGTTCTAAAGGCTAAAGCTTCTGGTTAGGCAGGCATCTGATAGGGACATAGAATTTGGTGACTGGGTGATCGGATCGGGAGGGGACCTCTGTGGGTGAAGGGGTTGGACCAATCATCGATTTTGTGTCAGGGCAACACATCATATCCTACAAGTTGGATGTAGTCACATGGGTCAAAACAGAATGGGACTGATACAAGAATCTGATGTGTAAACTAATTGCAAAATTTTCTGGTGTGCTGCGTCTTCATCTGACGAGATAAAATCTGATGGTGCAGGTTCTGGAAAGTGGGTTCTATGGGGGAGTTGGTAGCTCATCTAAGGAGTGGGGTAGAGTGAATGCAGTGAATTAGGAGAGGGGATCTTATTCCAAATTAAGGTTTGTGGATTATAAAATATAATGTATCCCTTTTAATATTTAAATACTATTATACGTCACCCCAGAGTTATGTCATGTTTATTAAAACACTTGGCTTGGTCTTTTTGTTGACATCAAGAGGCCGATTCACCAAGGGTCGAATATCGAGGGTTAATTAACCCTCGATATTCGACTGGGAATTAAAATCCTTCGACTTCAAATATCGAAGTCGAAGGATTTTAGCGCAAATAGTTTGATCGTACGATCGAGGATTATTCCTTCGATCGAACGATTAAATCCTTTGAATCGAACGATTTAAATCCAACGATCGAAGGAATATCCTTCGATCAAAAAAACTTAGGAAAGCCTATGGGGACCTTCCCCATAGGCTAACATTGAGTTCAGTAGTTTTTAGATGGCGAACTAGGGGGTCGAAGTTTTTTCTTAAAGAGACAGTACTTCGACTATCGAATGGTCGAATAGTCGAATGATTTTTAGTTCAAATCATTCGATTCGAGGTCGTAGTCGAAGGTCGAAGTAGCCCATTCGATGGTCAAAGTAGCCCAAAAAACACTTCGAAATTCGACGTTTTTTTACTTCGAATCCTTCACTCGAAGTTAGTGAATCGGCCCCCAAATATCCGTCTAAATTTCAGCAGGGGATACATTATCCTCTATTTTATTGTCTTTGTGGTTTCAGAGCTTTCATTCTGTGTTTACTTTACAGCAGATTCATTTTCTGTGAGGCCTTTCCTAGAGGAACTTGAGTAAACAATCTCAAGGGCTTTCTTATGCCTTGTGTGCCTTTATATTCAATTACATGGGCTATGCCGCTTTATGCTTTCACTTTTAGTAAAGTTCTGTTAGAGTATCTATAGACAGAGTTAAGACTAAAATAAACTACATGTAGTATAGCACCTGTTATAGACAATGTGGACAGTAAAAGCTAATGAATATGAAATTGTAAGAGTTAAGAGAAGCAGCTGCTGACACTGCTGAGATCTAGGGCATTAAAGCTCTTGAGGTGACTTACAGTTGGATTCAAGTAATTGACTGAATCACCTTATATTAAACATATACATTAAAGAGCAACTTGAACCAAATAATAAAATGAATGCTATTTTGTATAATAAAAGGAAATATAATTCTAAGCATTTTCCAATATACGGTAAACATTTTGGGGGTTATTTACTAAGCTCCGATTACCCGAAATTCTCCGAAATCTGAACAATATGTGATTTTTTTTTATAAAACTGGATTTTTTAAAAAAAATAACTAATTTTTCGAAATGTATTAAACCCCGAGGGCTAAAAAGCCCGAATATAACACCACGGTATCTCAAACCTATAGAGGTTGCATAAAAGTCAATGGAAACAGTCCCATTGGGGGTTTCAGGAAATTTCACTATGTTTTCGAAGCTTTCGGATGAAAACCCTGACAAATTCTGAGCTTTTCCCGCAAAGCAAAATTTTGGGAAAAATGTAATAATAAATAAGCGTTAAAAACCAGAGCGGGTTAGATCGGAGTTTGTAGCAGCCGATATTGAGATAAATTCGGACCTTGATAAATAATCCCCTTTGAATGATTTACACGTAAATATAATTGTTATTGAAAGCAGTATCTGCCCAATTTTGTTCTCTCCACTCATCGCCTCCAGCCAAAAATGCAATTCTAAAAATGCCTAGCATAATTCTATAATACTCCTTTTTCAAAGCTCTATTAATCACCCAAACACCCAAGGAATTGTGGAAACTGGAAAGGCAAACCACAGAATAATGGTGCAGTACTAATATTCCCTCACCACTTCAGAACTCTAAATAATCCAGGGGTGTCTCATTAACAGGTTGCAAATGTCATGCTATTTGAAAGAAGCACTCTTCAAAACTTGCAGTGGAATAACTAATTTTTCACATTTTTATTTGTTTCTATATTTTTATTACATTCCTCTATTTGCATATATTAATCTTGCCTGTGGTTGTTCTCCTTGAACTATATATGGTAAATGTCTAAGCAGGGTGATTCTTTTCATAGAGGGAAGAGGGGTAAAACTCGGTTCCATTTTCTAAATACAATATGTTTGATCATTTTAACACAGAATATCATTTTACATTTTTCCAACTTTATAAGAATATATAAGTGTAATTGCCATTGAGATTTTGGATTTGATGATTGTATCAATGTAAAAGCACATTACCGGTCAGGTGACAAATGCCAATGTTTACTGCAATAAATTGTTTCGGCAATTTTGTTTTTGCACTTGTTGTATTATTGCATTTCTTGAGCTTTGCGGCTAGTTCCCTGTGGTTCTATTTAATCTTACATTACACATTTGATGCTGATATCCTTTGGGATTGTAGCTGGTTCTCACGTTCTGTCCCATGACACCTGGTCAACTCCAACCTTCTCTATATAAACCTGCACGTATAGTTACTTAGAGGTTAATTGCAATGCTCCATTTTCCTGTTTTATCTGGGTCAGCAGAGTGGAACAGCTTTTTACTTATTTCCAGGTACAGTATGTTTGGCAGAAAACGTATCTTTCTAAATCCAGAATTAAAGGGACTCTAATAGAGAAATATATTGACTCATGAATTAATGAAATTTGCAGACAATTCTTTAACATTTATTTTATACTATATGCACCAAGCCATAGAGGGAATTTGCTTTGCTTTCTCAAAGGTCCTAAAAATATAATGAGCTAGGAGAGGAAAGAGAGAAGCCAAAGTAATGTACCGAGTGCAGATTAAAGGATACTTTGTGATAAATATATTTAGGTGGGGTTACTTGGATGAATTGTGTACATACTTGGATTAATACAAGGCACATTGGAGAATAGCGCTTAAATGCGCTATATTCTGTCGCCTGCAGTCTCTTTGTAACTACTTGCTGTGAGATGATTAATGGCCTTATAGAATATGGTTAGCTCTAGTTAAAATAATTCAACAGATAACTTGAACTTCTTAAGATTTAAGATTCTGTCTTAAGGACAACTAGGATAACTAGTGCTAAATACAAACTCATCTTTTTAATCCCTTGAGTATGGTTGATGTATGTGCAAGTTGGTACATCAGTCTTGTAACACTAAGGGGGTTAATTTTGAAAGGTTGAGTTTGTGAGGTTTTTTTTACCTTGAATAAACTCACAACTTGAATGTTTTCTTTCGGCAAATAAAATCTTGAATCGCTTGAATTTATCTAATTTTTTACTGCCATTGACTTCTATGACCTTAACAGGTTTTAGCTGGAGCATTTATGAATTCAAGCTATTTCCAGCTTCGGGATATAATAAATTCCCAAAATTTAAGTTTTTACTGAGAACTACCATCGAAAACTCAAATTTTTCAGAAAAACACCACTCAGCCTTTAATAAATAACCCCTAAAATATAAAATAAATAATAAATAAATATTTTGACTGTAGGGCTACCTACATTCTTCAGAATCCTATGTAAAATATGATTTCACTTCCACCCTTAGATACTTCCCAGCCTGGAACAAAAGGAACTTGTTCCTCATGCCTTAATAGTCACCTGCTTATTGCAGTGGTATTTTATAAAAGAGGTCACAAGGGAGAATTAACATGGAAAACAATGGCCTGAATGGCATGAATGTCAGGTTTGAATTCTTCTTTTTGTCTCTGACAGATCATTTAGTAAGTAAGCATTGTCCCATCATTATACATGCCATAAGCTCTCGGCTATTCCTTTTGATACTCTGGAGAAAGTATAATAAATAGATGCTTGCTCTTACTCTTTGTTCCCACTGGAAACATTAATGTTTCCTTAAGTGCCAAGCTCTTTGTTTATTATGTTGACTCTACATTTTTGCTATATAGATTTTGTATAACTTGGGTTTCTGATAGTTTTAGACATACTAGCTTAAGAAAACATGTGTACCATAGAAACTTTCAGTAAAAATGCAACACAGGTATAGCATATCTTTGTTCATCTTGTTTGACATTCCTATATACTTTTCCCCTAACATACCATAAAAAAAATAGAAAGAGACTTAAAGGGATACTGTCATGGGAAAACATTTTTTTCAAAACGCATCAGTTAATATTTTTCAAAAGAGCAAACAGATTTTGTTAAATTTTGAAATCTGACATGGGGCTAAACATAAACAACAATATATAGCTTACAAAAAGGCAGCCAAATGAAAAAAATGTCAGTCTCTTAGAGTAAAAATCTGTTTGCTCTTTTGAGAAATGGATTTCAGCTCATTCTGCTGGAGCAGCACTATTAACTGATGTGTTATGGAAAATGTTTTCCCATGACAGTATCCCTTTAAGGGGGGATTTTAGGAAAAAAACAGCAGAACTGCAAAAAAAAAAATAGTAAAAACTTTTCTAACATTATTTCTGTCTCCAATCTAGATATCTAGTTGTAGGCCCAGCAGAGCTACGATAATTACTTTTCACTGTGCATGTCTGGAAGGCAGAAAGGCGTGAGACTGGTGGTGGCTGCACTTTATGCACCCCAAGTCCATCCGAGGCTAGTTACACCTCTGAAAACATGAAAAACTGAAATAGGTCATGTTGTAACTTATACAATATCTGGATATCCACACTGTTGTTGTTAGACCGTGAGTTTCAGGGGTTTTAATAAAATTTAAATCTACAGTAAGTTTTATGTCTACATTTATAAAGTGAAAACCTGCAGAGGCACATCCTCCATGTTCTACATTATATTCAAGGAGCTATTTTAGTATAACTGTTATTCCTGCAATGGTAGATGAGGAATGTCTGATTCATTTGAAAAATCCATTTATTAAAGACTGGGCAAAAATCCATTTGCAATTGCCCAATAATGTTTGTGTGTTGTAAAGTAATAAAGTAATGTTGCTGTAATTCCTATACTCTGAGACCTTGTTCATACCAGCTCATGTTTATTTGGTTGGTGGTATTTGAGATTTTTCTTATAAAAGTGTGAAAATACATTTGTGTAGACTCACATACTGTATATACAGTGTAATACCAGGACAGATTCCCTCCCACACTTACACTCACATAGATCGTACTTGGCTGAAATTTGACTGGCCTAGCCAGTAAATCAGAAGCTAGGGCTGGAGGTGGTATTACAAATTTACCAACAATTTACTTGCCAGTAGTGATCGGAAAATCTGACCCATGTTGCTTTGCCTTAAATTCACAAAAAGGCTGAAATGCATTGAAGTCTATGGGCTACCATTTTTTCACCCAATGGAGTCTATGGGTGTCATTTTCGCAGGGAAAATGGTGAAAAATTACGCTCATCACTACTAGCCAATAACTTTGTAATACCCTGTGAACCCCTCCTTTTCTTGAACTGGTCTTCAGCCTTGTCAACTTTTTTATGTGGTCAGTTCGTGCTCTACCAGCTGATCCACCTCTGCCATGCCCATTTTCACCCTCACCCACCCATTTCCCACTTGTGATGTCTTTGCATTGCCCTGGTGATGTCTTTACTGATAAATCTGTTCTAAACCTCCCCAAACCAACACCAATGAATTTCCTACAACAAACTGCACAGAGGTATTATACATGATGTTGAAATTTCATTGAGCCTGCCGTGTATTTTGAGGTTGTTATACATGAAATCACCACTATATTTATCCTGCCATACAATCCAAAACTTATTATACATGAAACTGGCACTGCATTTACCTTGTCATGTGTTTTTGAGTATTGTGCATAAATCTGGTGCAATATTTATACTACTATGTCTTCTGGGAGATTTCCATATGGAATTGGTGATATCTACAGTATATATCCTGCTCTGTGTTCTGGCATGTATGAAATTGGCACATTTGTCTTGTTCTATTCTCCTTCTGGGAAGTATATTACATAAAACTGCCACTGCATTTATCCTTCCATGTGTTTTGGGGTATCCAATGTGGAATTGTCCCTGGGATACTATGAAGGGATCGATGTAGAATGTCTTTAATTAGCCGCCCCTTTGGAACTTTCTCATCTAGATAAGGACAGCTGGAAAGTATCTGGTGAAACCCGATTTATGAGTCATTTCAAAACCATACCAAGAAAATCTAGTTCTATCAGTCCATTCCATGGTGGTACAGTAATTATTATGATCTGTCACAACTTATTGACTATCTTGAACCCCCGTGGAGATAACCTAGAAGAAAACACTAATGGTGAATCATTAAGAATGGTAAAAGAAAAAGTGCATTCTTTCTCAAATATTTAGTTAATAGGTTGATATCAGCTGGACATTACTTGGAATTTTGGGGAACTACAGCTCCCATAATTTGCTTGGGGATTGTATTTATGCAGCATCTTGATTAGAAAACGCTATGATCCATGCTTTATAGCATCAAGTAAACCCATTTATTGTTTGCTCTTCTAAACTCCACATATTAAGTAAAGTGGGGATTGAGTTCAAACAGCCTGGTTGTTGCTATAAACTTGCTACAGCGGGAACCAAACAGCCTGGTATTAAAGATTTTACTGAGTGGAAGACGAGAGAGAGCGCTGATAGCAGTGCCAGCTGGCTTGTGTACGACTCTAATGACTTCGATGCCGCGTCTTTCTCTTGCCTCACTAGCCTGTAATGACAATGCCTATTGCAGATTTTAGCACTTCCATTCAAAGCACATTTCTAGCAACTCTTCTTTACAGAAATATGTTAATTAGTAACCAATAGATCTAAATATTGTTCGGGACAGACCGTTAATCCAATTTACCTCTAGAGTTTAAAGCCGAGTTTTCAGTAATGCTGCTTTCAGGGTGGACTATAAATGGAATTTTTTGCACCATTAATTTGCCTGATTAATCTAAGACTGTAAAAGCCAAATGAGAGAAAAACAGGGCTTGCAGTAATTTTACCGAGCCTTGTCTTTTAACTAGAAAATATAGTTCACAGCATAGAAAATCACCTCTTATTTTCTAAGATTAAGGTGGATTTTTTTTTTTACTTCCTGTTGAGTTAAAACGAGATCTTGGCAGGATTTAGTTTTTTGTATTTTGGTGAGCGCAGCCATAATGCACATCGTTAAACATCACCCATACAACATAATGGTATAGTAAAGTGAGTACGGCCGCTATTGTAACCTTGGCACATTTTATTACATATGTACTCGGTATTTTAGTTTTAATGTCCAGTTAAACAGATCACTGTCTTGCCTTCTAGTGAATCTGAATATTGTACATATGCACACACCCACCCACACTGGGAATCAATTACTACAGGCACTGTATAGGACCTGTTACCAGAATGCTCAGAACCTGGGGTTTTCCGAATAAGGGGTCTTAGGGGCAGATTTATTAAGGGTCAAAACTTTCAAATTCGAATTGTGAATTATACAAACTTGATTTGAGTTTTAATTCAAATTCGAATTGTGAGATTTATCACCCTCTGGCCCTTTAAGAACTCGAATTTGACTATTCGCCACCTAAAACCTGTGGAGTTCATGTATAAGTCAATGGGAGACGTCCAGGGACCAATTTGGACATGTTAGAAAGCTTCCTGACATTCAAGTTTTTTCGGAGAAAAATGTGGGTGAATTCGATTTGAGTTTTCGAGTCGGTAAAATTTGTTAGAGTTTAAGATTTAATTTTTTTTATCAAACAACCCTCCAATTGAATGTTGAGTATATATGAATTTAATAGAGTTAAAACTCACATGAATTTAAAATTCGACCTTTAATAAATGTGCCTCCCCATGTATTTTGGATCTCCAGACCTTAAGCCTGATAAAAATCATTTAAACATTAATGAAACCAAATAGGATTGTTTTCGCCTCCAATAAGGATTAATTATATCTTACTTAGGATCAAGTACTGTTTTATTATTACAGGGATAAAGGAAACCATTATTTGCTTGCCATTTGAAGCTTTCTCAATAACAATTTTCTGCTACTGCTCGTTTGTTGATCTCAGGAAGTAATGCCTTTTTCTGGGTCCCACACAGTGAACTGCCTAACATTCCCACATATTCTAATATTCAGTGAATGAGACGTTAGGACAAAAAAGAGGGTTACAGCTGCCATTGACAGGTATTGCATGCAGGCAGAATGTCCTTGATGATTTAAAAAATGTTGTTCTTAGAAAATCAGCCATAATGGAGTGGCGAGTAAATATCTGCTCATTTCCCACCCACATGCTGCTCTTATAACTATGTAACATTTACTAACTGGCAAACATTTTATACCAGTTTGTCGCATGCACAAATGCACTGTGCAAACAGTATTGCAAATATTGGTACAGGCAGGTCAGGACTGAGAATAAAAATAGGCCCTGGCATTTCAGGTACACAGAGGCCCAATCAGCCCACATAGAGGCCCAATCAGCCCACATAGAAGCCCAATCAGCCCACATAGAGGCCCAAACAGATCCCACCAGCCCACTAAATACTGACTTTCAATGGGACCTTATAGTAGCCCCTCTGGCATTTGCCAGAACCCACAGATTACTAGTCCGGGCCTGGGTACAGGTATTGGACTTGTTTAAATGTGTGTTTGTAGAGGTGTATTCAACTGGGAGCTTCATCTGAAGTTAATAGTATTTTACGGAGAGGGATATTAAAAAAACAATATTTAAAGTTTCTTTTAGTTGTTGGTTCTTTTGAATGATAATAGTGAACACTGTTACTAGCATATAATATTAATAGCATCATCAAAATAGGACTTGAAGGAAGAATATTGTCTTTGTTTTCTCTAATAGTCTATTCTTGAGGACTAAAATGTGTTTGTTTCTGTATTTAATATAACACTTTCTTATTTATGATATCTCCAGAGTATGCGCTAATGATTTTTTTAAAATAGATTCTAAATATATTTGGCTTTCTTCTGTGTAACTGAACTAAATATGGTGGGCTCAAATTATTGATTTGACATGTATAACGTAGAATCACAAGTTGCCTGCCACAGCCACTGAATATTCTTGTGTCAATGCTTGTCATGGGATAGTTGCTTGACAGAGTATGGAGGATATTTTCTATTCTGAGACAAGTGCTTGTCAGGCAATTTCAGTGTTAGGCTATGGAGGACTGCTTAAAGGAACAGTAACACCAAAAAATGTAAGTGTTTTAAAGTAATAAAAATATCATGTAGTGTTGCCCTGCACTGGTAAAACTGCTGTGTTTGCTTCAGAAATATTACTATAGTTCATATAAAGAAGCTGCTGTGTAGCAATGGCGGAAATTGAAAAACGGCTATATGGCTACACAGCAGCTTATTTATATAAACAATAGTAGTGTTTCTTAAGCAAACACAGCAGTTTTACCAGTGCAGGGCAACACTGCATTATATTTTCATTACTTTTATTTTTTGACGTTACTGTTCCTTTAAAGCTCCCGAAACAGAAGTCTGTGAAATTGCCCAAGTAAATTGTACTAAATACATGTTGAAGGCCAGTAGTTTATATAAATATAAAGGTGGGGTTTTCTCCTATTAATTCAGATGATCTAAGTATAATTTACAAATCTTCCACAAGCAGATACTGTAGAATTTTTGCAGTGTTAGTATTTTCCCTGTTTTACTGTTGTGTTTCACAGATTTGTTATTGAATGTGTACATTTTGGTGTATACCTCTGTGTTTATTCTAAATGGACTGCTGCATTTCTGATAAAGAGGCTGTTCATTTTTTTATAAAAATGAATTGCTGTGCATTAACGCAATGGGTTTATCAGCCATGTATGATACAGATTTAGATGAGACTCCTCGTTTCTCTGTACATATGCACATAAATCCCCTAATGTCTCTTACATATGCAGTAAAGTATTTAAGCACACACTTTATCCGGAGGTTATCGGAAGGCGGAAAGTAAACTAAAAGTGCAGAGTTTGTATTATTATTAATACTTAGTTCCTATGTGATTCCTATACCAAAAAACAACCCATTACAATCTAGTCTACCTAATGTACTGGAAAAAGATAAACTCTTTCAGAAACTAAAGCGGAAATATAGTTGGGTAGGTCTATGTTCTCCATATTCCATTAGTAATCTACATACAGTAGAACCCCCATTTTATGTTTTATAGGGGGTCAGTAAATCAGGGAATGCTGTAAAATCCAGGAAATACATTATGCATTATATCTTGAAGGGACCACATAAAAACTGTGTAAAATAAGGGAAAACTTGAAAAATCAAGGTATGTGGTTTTACTGTATTAGCAAACTGGTAAAATGCATACATTATATTTGTGTTAAATTGCAATGGATCTTTTAAAATATAGTGATTTCTTATTTTATCCTGGTGATACAGATAAGAATCATCTGCAGCAAATGACTAAAATGTACTTTATCCACACACATCTTTTCTTAGCAGTAATTATAGCTTCCATTCACTTCCCAGCTACAAAAGGCATACAAGACAAGCCATAAAGCTAAAAATGCTTTAAGATAGTTGTAATAGATTATAAGAAAGTTTAAAGAACATTAGTCAACCTCATTTATCATTTTGTATCATTGTCTCAAATGCCATGAAAGACCCAACGTTTAAACAATTCTGGGTAATACAGCCAAGAGGTATCTTTCTGCTAAAAAAGGTTGCCAGCTGACAATTTTCCACTAAATAAAAGATCTGTCAATTAACATTGTAATTCATTTATTTTCTGAAATGCTTTTGATATATCAGACTTCAGAGGTTTTTAGAGGCTTGTATGACAAGGAACAAATATCACACCTAATCCTTCTTAAATGTGTATGATATATGATTTAACAACACCCTGTTTATCCTTGGATGTAAAAAATATGACAGTTTGCTTTGAGGAACTGTATATAATACAGTGAATATTGAAATTAAGGTTTTAACAGTTTTCTCAATTTTCAACATGAATACAATGAATAGGGCATGTACTGATACTTTTTGCCTATTGGTTAAATCAGGAAAAATCTGTGGTTTTTGGTATTTGTTTGGCTAACATGGAAATTAAACTGATTGGCCAGATTATTTATGCTACTTAAGTTAACTATGCATTTGTACATATTTATATTTTAGAAAGCCCAATCAGGAATAAATAAATCTTGCAAAGATGTAGTCTTAGAAATGGCAATGTTAAAATGGCCATGCAATAAAATCCATATCTCCCAACATTTTGAAAATAGAAAGAGGGAGGAAAAGATTTGCTGCGTGGAACGTGGCCAGATTTGTGGCCAAGCCCCCTAGATACCATGTTTATTTTGCAAAATTTGGCAGGCTATGAAAGTTTGACCACGTTTCTGTGGTTTTGATGTGTTATTGCAGTTTTGCTAATGAAAGTGAATTGCCCTTTAAGCTGAAAGTTAGTTTTCCCAAGAGACCTGCTTATCTTAAATTGTTACAATAGTTTCTTTGCTTATCTTAAATTGTTGCCAAAGTATCCAAGTGCAGCTGCCACATATTCTGGGCTCTCTGCCAAAAGCCAATTAAGTTTTAGAAACTTTGTATCTTTTTCTGGCTGTTCAGCGCAGGAGATCAAAGAGAAAGTCTGGACATTTCAGTAACAATCCGGGTCTCTGGGTTGGGCTGTCAAAATTGGACTGGCCCGCGAAATATGGGACAGTTGGGAGGTATGATAAAATCCAAGATTCCAACATTGACTATTATTTTCTGGCATTTTGCATTTAATTTGTGCATTCAATACTTGCTTGGTTTGTTTCAGTGCTAAATACAGTAATCTGCAATGCTAAAGACTTCAGAAAGCGACTAGTGACTGCTTTCAAACACTGGTGCTTCTTATAGAATGTAGAGAGTACTTGTTTTTTGGAGCATTAAAAATCTAAAATTGCAGAGGAAACCTCATATTTAATCCATAGTATGTATCCTATTAATATGTAACATGAATAACGAATATTAATTAGCTGTTCTCTTTGTTTTACCCTCAGTTGGCAGCTTCCCATGAGTCTTATTCTAATGAAGCAATTAACCTCAATCTCAAAATAGGATGTTTTATTCATTAAAAGTACATTGCGGTTACCCTGTGTTCTTCTGCCCCCATTAGAAATGGAATTCATTCCATTACTGCAGGAAGCAACTGGACTTATGACTTATGGTTATTATGTAGTTTGAGCATATTTATATTTTTCTATAGCTAAAGGGACATTTTAGAAACTCCCGTGGCATAGATATGCTGTTTATTTTTTTTTGACCTCACGATAACTTTGCTTGTCATTGCGTGCATGCAGTCAGCTTTTATCTGCATTATTGTTTTTACAGGCTGTTTTCCTGTTAGAAAGAGACTAACACTACTTGACACTTTGGTGTCAGTTGGAAGCTTTTGGAAACAAATTTAAAGAAAAATATGCTTTATTGTACCTACAAAAAGGCTCTATAAGCAATTTAGAAGATGTTAGCAGCTTCGTTGGAAAAATTGAGAATTTTCAAGTGAGGTTTCTTTGACTAATCTAAATACATCATAGGTTACATGATAATTTAAAGAGCAGTGTAAAGCATTTTCATTTTTATGAAAAATGCTTTAACGCTTTATTCTCATTTTTTGAGTTTGACAGTGTTTCAGCTGGACCCTGTTTATACTTTGAGTTGTTCATGCCCTTAAAATGCCATTGCTGTTTGTTGATTATTTAACTGTCAACCCATTGCTTTAATGAGAGAATTTTTAAACCTGCCTCTGTCGGGCCCCAAACCTTTCTGGGCAGCACAGATAATAAAAAAGTATTTCCTTTTTCTCTGTAATAATACAACAGTACCTAATCCTAACTAAGGTATAATTAATAATTATTGAATCCTATTTGTTTTATTTAATGTCTAAAAGAATTTTTAGTAGACAATGATCCAAATTATAAAACAATTACTGGAAAGCATTTTGGATAATAGGCCCCATAGCTGTACCTATACCTGTACTACATTAAAAAGAAAAAAGGTACTGTTTTATTGCAACTAAGGAAATACAAATACAAAATAATTAAGACAGGATACTAAAGGAAATGGCCTTCCAGTATTTTAAAGAAGCTTTTTTTAAAATGATTTTCAGCAGTCTTAAAGTATGGAGATCCAAATTACAGAAAGATCCTTTTTACAGAAAACAAAGGGCCCAAGCATTCTGAAGAACAGGTCCCATACCTGTACATAGCTTCTTTCCCCTTGTCTTTCCTATTAATTTAGTTATTGGGTAAAGTGACTTTTGTATACTACACAATACAGTATAAAACTACTAAAACAGACAGATGTTATAATGAATATAAGACAACAGTTGAATATGTTTTGCATAAGGGTATTAATGTTATAACTTTTCATATGCAAAAGTAAATCATCTGTCTTTTGATAAAAATACAGTTAATAGAAATGTTGTTTAGGGTTCACTGTAAGACTTAATCATTGCCATACCCCCAATAAAGGCTGCAAGAGATTTTTACTGGCCAGCTATTCAGTACTCCATCACATGCCATCAATATATATATATATATTCATACATACAGAAATTTGTCAAAATTTAACATCTAGGCCAAACTAAAATGCCCAGTGAAACTAACAAGTGTATCCAAAGTACTTACACTGCTTTGTAAACAAACAAAAGCCAAAGCCTTGTCATCCCCATCTTCATTACAGTCTTCATTACATGAAGATTATTTCAGATGAAACAAGACTTATTTCTGTCTTTTTATTGCAGATGGACCCAATTCAAAAAGCAGTGTTAAATCACACATTTGGGGTTCCTTTGCTACAACGAAGAAAGCAAATCGCACCATGCAATATTTGCCAGCTGAAATTTAATTCGGAAGTAAGTTTTTCCTTTTTTTGGTCATTGTATAATAGCAGCAGTAGGGTCACCACATATAAAGCCATTAAATTGATCATAATCTAATTTCTTAAAAAAAACATTCTGTGGCCAACTCCATTGTCCAAAACATCAGGTGTTTCAAAAAGTAAAAACAGATTTAAATGATATTTACAATAATCTTTGTCTTTATTATGAAAATGTTACATTTAATACAGATTGATTACATCAGACCATACAGTATATCTAAATAAATTCATTTTTATCAAAAAGAAAACCTTGGATAGTAACCGTCACTGACTTTAACTTACATTATTATACAAAGAAAAATCATCTCAAATTATTTCTTCTAAAAAAAAAAAAAAGTGTAACTAGAAGGGTACAGGGAATTCAAGTGCAAATGGACCTAGGGTAGATCATGAGCATGGGGGGTTATTCTGTGCTAAAAGAATTTTGAATAGACCAAACTCCAAGGGTTAGATTAATCAAGGGCCGAATAGTAAATTCAAATTCGAATTTCACTCATTCAAAATTCACACATTCAAATTGTATTCCCCCGATTCCAGTGCAATCAGAATATGATATTTATCACACCTCGACCATGGAAACAGTCCTAATTTTAATATTCACCACCTAAAACCTGCTGAGTTCATGTACAAGTCAAGTGTATGAAGTCCATTGCCCCATTTGGAGATGTTAATTGCCTTCCTGACATTTCAAGGTTTTACGAATTTAATATGATTCAAATTTTTGGGTCTGAACCATTCAATAGAATATTAGCCTTTCAACGTTTTTCTTAAATAACCTCCCAGTTGAATTGTGAGTATATTTGAATTTAAAATCTTTTACTTGTATTCAAAATTCGACCTTTGATAAATGGGCCTCCCCGTGTTTGATAGTTATTAAGTGCAAAAAATGCACTTAAATGTTGTTTAGTTCATGTAAAAGTCAATGGAAGTTGTCCTGGGTAAAGTTTAATTTCAACTTTTTTAAATTATTAGCACACTGCACTCTTGCTACATTTAAGTTTTTTTTTCATGGTTTTATTTGATTTAGTTTTTGGGATTCAAGTTGGGGTTGGGGAATTTTCAATTTTTTTCAAGTTAAAAGACCTCACAAATTCAAATTTTGATAAATGTAGCTAATGTTCTAGTGCTCCAACAGGTAACAAGTTTTTTCTTGAAGAGATTGAGAGAGTATTCCTTACGGAGGAGTTTAGGGATGCAATTCCAGAGGTAAGGAGCAGCAAGATAGAAGGGTTTGAGATGAAAGGTGGCAGTGGATGTGGATGGTCTGAAGGAATAGGTGACTCAGACAAGAGAAGAAATGTTGTTAGGAGCAGCGGAGTGAAGGACTTTGGATGTTAGTTGGGGTTGAATGGAAGATGAAAGGGGCTTTATAGAACCAGTACTGACTGAATAGGTGATTTTAAAGGGGACATGTAGCATAAATTTTTACAATGCATCAAACCATGCAAAATAATGTAAAATAGAAGAATTTTTTTTTATTTAAATACCTTTTGGATCAAAAACATCTGTATTAGCTTGAAAACTGCTTAGCCCTCCCCCTCTGCAACTTCCTGTCGAGGACTGAGTATCAGCTTGCACTATTTGTTTCTCTTCCTCTCTGCCCTGTTCATTTAACCCCTTCCTGTAGTGTTTGTTTCTCCCACTTTGCCCTGTTCATGTAACCCATCTATGCCCTGTTCATTTAACCTCCTCTCTGCCCTGTTCATTTTCCTCCCCCCTCCCATCACTGCTTGTTCCTTGCTCTGCAATAATGGGGGGGGGGTGTATCAGCAGTTAGTGTAAACACCATAGTAATTTTGTACACAGTATTATGCTGAATACAAACAATCAACATATATTCGGTTTTCCTTTATAACTCCCTGCATCTGTTATTATATGTTATACAATTCCAGAACATCAGCTGCATTTATTACCTTGCAACTCCCTGCACCTAAACAAACATTGTTCCATAACAGCTGCATTTAATCCCTTGCAACTCCCTGCACCTGACCATAAACTGTTCCACAACAGCTACATTTCCCCTTGCAACCCCCTGCACCTGATCATATTTTTTTTCAGAACAGCTGCATTTTATTTTGTAGCTCCCTACACCTGACCATAAACTTTCTTACTACAGCTGCATTTCACCTTGCAACTCCCTGCAACTGATCATAAATTGTTCCAGAACAGCTGCATTTTACCTTGCAATTCCCTGCACCTGATCATAAATTGTTCCAGAACAACTGCATGTATTCCCTTGCAACTCCATGTGCCTGACCATAAACTGTTCCACAACAGCTGCATTTTACTGTGCAGCTCCCTTGCAACTCCCTACACCTGATCATATTTCAATATGAAGGAAAACAAACCTACAGCTGTTGTTATGGAATATCATAACAGTAAATACTAATGTACACTGTTTGTATACGTTTTATAATGTAAAGAGGCAGGGAGTTGCATAGTAAAATCCATTAAGTGCCCGGGTGCAAGTAACCGAACATAGCAACACAAATTGAACTTCTGCCTCTTGAGAAACATTAGTGTCTCTCTCTCTCTCTCTCTCTCTCTCTCTCTCTCTCTCTCTCTCTCTATATATATATATATATATATATATATATATAGTCAACTACAAGAGGTCCTCTGCACTCAACCAATTATCAAAATATTTAAGACAGAGACATTTTGTGCATACTGCTACTAAAAAATGCCTTACCCTTTAAACAACACAGGGATTGTTTGTCCATATATTGCAATATATTTAAGCTGGCCAACTACGTCAAAGTCATCCCATATCTGGCCAGTCCTACGCTTAATTTTCATCTGATTCATTAAGAATTCAATTGCTTAATTATACATTTTCCAAAGGGACTAAGTTTTACCTGCAACTTACTAGCTGCTTTCAAAGTAAAACTCCCAAACTTGGCTGCCCTTTTATTAGACACCAGTGGGATCACCTGATCACCTCTTGTAGTTGACTATATGTATTTTGTGGTCACACCCTCATTGCACCCCCGCCTAATGGTTTTAAAAAATAGTGGTGAGCACAACTTTCCCTTGTTTTATATACATATATATAATATATATATATATATATATATATATATATATATATATATTATATATAATATATATATATATATATATATATATATATATATATATATATATATATATATGTTATAATTGTGCTTATTATAAAATGTTAAATATATTCAAGTGAATCCAGTGTATACCTTTTGTTTTTAAAAAGAATATTACTAGATTACTGTTTTTTAAATTAAGATTTTTATTATATTTTGAAGGGCTTTATCATAGATGTTTTTTTTACAGGGGTTTGTGATGTGGCTTCCTTTTTGCAGGAGACCACAATTAGACCCGTAACATGCAGCATATATGTACTGTATACATGTGTGTTTTAATTTAGAAAACTGGACCTGATTTACAGTATCCAGTATCAACTATAATTCAGTAGTGCAAATGGTACAGTTATTTGTTCTTCGTTTGGTTGCTTTTATCATTTCATTTAAGGAGAAATGAGACAACTCCTAGGTTCTTGGTATGACTGGTAAACTTATTTTCATAGTCATTGTTTCTCTTTTAGCTTTGGACCACAAAAGGAAACTGTTTTCTTTATTTTAACCAGGGCATTACAACTTCAAATTCATTCCTGGAACATGAGCTTTTTTCTGTAATACATCAGGTTTTATTATTTTGTGTACTTTTCTGTAATTGTGATGCCTAGGTTCTTTTGTCTGTTGATAATAGTTACATAAGTTGTTCACTATTTCTCCTATGTGAAAATTAAACACAGATGAGTGTTTTATCTATATGTCTCCAAGAAATGCATTCCTTCTTTAAACTAATTTATTTGAAGAAGACACATTTTAGAAAACGGAAACAAAATCATGACCTTCTAGGTTTCGTCACTTGTCCATAGCTCATTGATCAACTAGGAAGACTGATTATGTGTATCTGATTTAACAAGATATAAAGAAAGAGTTTTTGTGTATTTACAGGGAGCTGTTCGATTGCCAAACAGCTTCTAATTTAGCTCATTTAAGAACTGGAATTTCAATAGGTCATATGGATTATCAAGTTTTTGCAGAAAATTATCTGCTTACATCCAAGATGAGGACATTGTTTGTAAATGACAGGAATTTAATGATGAAAGATATAGGAGATAAATGGCACATTCCATGGTAATTATACAGGAAGCTTTCCTGCTTTAATCCATATTACAAATGTCTACTGGCAGCTCATTTATTTGTGCTGTAGAATAGGTATGGTAAGTGAATACATGTGTTCACATTGCTTTGTTTCTATAATGTGCCAAAACGAGGAGGGAATTTGTGACCTGGGGCAGATTCACAAAGGAACGTCAATATGTTTTGAGCAGTACCATGAGCAGTACCACTGAAAAACAAATTACTGATACTTTCTGGTTTACAACTATTTTGTGTGTTACTTATTCATAAAAAGGATAATATCATAAGGACATATCAATGATATCAATATGCATACAAATATATGCATACAAATAAAGGCACATTTATCAAAGGTCGAATTCATGTGATTTTTTAAAATTCTATTAAATTTGAATATACTCAAAATTCAATTGGAAGGTTATATAATAGAAAAAAATCGAATATCTTAAACTTTCACAAATTTTACCGACTCGAAAACACAAATCAAATTAGACTAAAATCGATTTGAGTTTTCTCCAAAAAAACCTCGAATGTCAGGAAGGCTAGTAACATTTACAAATAGGTCCCTGGATTTCTCCCATTTATACATGAACTCGGGTAGGTTTTAGGTGGCAAATAGTCACATTTTAATTTTTAAAGGGTGGGAATTTGATAAATCTTGAAATTAAAATTCGAATTGAGATTGGATAATTCTCAATTCGAATTTGAGAGTTTTTGATTTTCAAATTTTCAACTCGACCCTTTATACATCTGCTCCATAGTGTCCCAAATTCATAATTCTGTACTGCAATATGTTTTCTAAAAGAGCAAATCTATATTTCTATATTATCAGGTTATTTACTAAAACTTGATTATTTCTGGTCAAGTTTTTTTGAGGGGAAAAGTATTTTAGAGGGAAAAAAAGCAAATTTGAGATTATAACCAGAAGCTGCTAAAATCAAAACCATTTCAAACCTACCAAGGTCATGAAGGAGTCATTGGCAGATATTCCTTTTACAATTTGATAATATCGGGATCTGCGCTGGGTTTCATCTGATAATCCAAAAAATTCTGGGTTTTGGCGGTGATAACCGAAAAATTGTGAACAATTTGTGTGATTCCAGTTTAAACTTGATTGTATTGAGTCTTTTCCCACACCCAATTTTTCGAGTTATTTTATTAATAAATAAGTTAAATCATGGGGGGGAGTTTGGTCGAGCTTGATTTAATAAAAGGATGAGATAAATTTGAGTTCTAGTATAATAACCCCCTAAATGTTAAAAAGACTTTTGTTTTCCCAGAATTCCTTGAGACTCCTGAATTGTGCTTTGCTAATATGTGTTTTTTTTTTTACTGTGGGAGATATGTTGATTGACAAGGGGATTAGTTCTGCAAGTAGGTGGGGCCAACAGACTCTAAATTACCAGGAATTTTAGACCCATGTGTTTGAGCTAAAGGAAAAACTCAACAGGCAAAATGCTCAAAATCTCTTTGTATGCAAATTTCCGTAGAAATTATGTGCAAATTGATCACAGCTTTTTGGCGTGAAGAATAGGAATAGAATAGTAGGAATTTTTCCTACTTATTAGTCCTTTTTCCATTTACAGCTTAATTTTGGTGCCCAAGAAAAGGCATGGTGCTTTTAAAGTTAGGGTTCTGCCATTTGTGGGTTTTGTCTACTGCCTCGTGTTATATATCATGCCATTATATTAATATGGATCGCCTTTGTGACTTCTAATATCTTTATAAATTACAATAGTACTTCATCCACTATACATTGTATATTTGTACATATTATGTAATTATCTATGCATTTACATGACACTGTTGTCTTTTGCTTTATAGTTACATAGTTAAATTGGGTTGAAAACAGACACAGTCCATCAAGTTCAACCCCTCCAAATGAAAACCCAGCATCCATACACACACCTTACTTTCACATAAATTCTATATACCCATACCTATACTAACTATAGAGTTTAGTATCACAATAGCCTTTGATATTATGTCTGTCCAAAAAATCATCCAAGCCATTCTTAAAGGACATGTAAAGGCAAAAAAATAAAATCCCATTTTTACTTTCTTTAATGAAATTACTTTCTTTTTGCTGCTGTGGATAGGAATTGTCAGACAGTCCCTAACTGCTGAGCAGGGAAACAATCATACTTATGAACAGCAGGGGGAGCCCCCGCCTTACTTCCCAGCCATGCAGAACTCAAGCAGCTTTGATTATATCGATCCCTAAGCAGCCCAGACCACACTGAGCTTGTGCACAGTCTTAGTCTTGCAAAGATGTTTAACAAAGTTACAAGATGGTAACCTCCCTGTAGCCAACGTTGAAAGCATAAATTATTTGTTTGATTAGGCTTTGTGGTGCAGTAAGTTCATGTTTATATTTAGTATACAAAATACAGCATTTCTAGCCTTATTCTATTTTATACTTGACATGCCCTTTAAAGCCTTTAACTGAATCAGCCATCACAACATCACCCGGCAGTGCATTCCACAACCTCACAGTCCTGACTGTGAAGAACCCCCTACGTTGCTTCAAATGAAATTTTCTTTTAGTCTAAACGGGTGGCCTCTGGTACGGTGATCCACTTTATGGGTAGAAAGGTCCCCTACTATTTGTCTATAATGTCCTATAATGTACTTGTAAAGTGTAATCATGTCCCCTCGCAGGCTTTTTTCTAGAGAAAACAACCCCAACCTGACTAGGAAAATAGAGGTTGAATGAGGTGAGGAAGAAAATAGTACTGGGAGTGGGCCCCTGATCTAATTTTTTTTGGTGGGCCCATGGTCTAAGGTTTTTTGGTGGGCCCCTGGTGTTCCAGTCCGACACTGGGGCCACATCATCAGTCCAGCCTCCTACTGCACCTGCCCCGTCCCAACATCAATGCTCCGTCCCTAACGTCACCACCCACCCTGAGGTCAACCGATCCACCCCCCCTGATATCACCCGGCCAGCCCCTGCCCGTTTTCCCAACACAATAAAGGTGGCAACTATAAGTACAGGGTGAATGCTGCTTGGGAGCAGGGTCAAAGTAAAAGTATCCTATGCAAGCAAAGCTAAAAAGACCAACGCTTATCACCAAATAGGAGGTTGCTTTCCCAGGTAATACTTTGCCTGAAAGTATGAGGACCACAGTTTGGAACTCAGGCTAGAAGCTTCTTTCTGAGGTTTTGGCTGGAAGAGATCCACAAGGTGAATATTATTGCAATAAATCTAACTCTGTTACAACAGACTACTATGAGAGTATCATATCACTATTGTCAAATAAACCTGCTAGTGGTTAAGAATCACTGGTATTGTAATATTCTGATTTTGCAGCATGAGCATCTTCCACACACTGTCGCAAGCTGAGCTGAGTGAGCAGGTCATAGAGCAACCACTCTCCACTTCAGAATAGTCAGGAAACTTGGTTTTGAAGAAGAGATTTGAATTCATTTATTTTTAGATAAATAAAGACTTTTTTCAATTACTTTCCATTATTTATTTTTTACTGTTTTTCCAAAATCTAAGTGTAAATTTGAATGTTCGTGTCTCTGGTGTTTGAGTCTGGCAGCTCAGTAATTCAGGTGCAGATTCTGAACTGTTATAATTTTGCAACATTGAGTTGATACATTTCTCAGCAGCATCTCTGGAGTATTAGCAACTATTGTATCAATTCTAACAGTTGCCTGTAATGAAACCCAGAGATTCTGCTCAGCAGGGACACAGATAAGAAATGTATTAACTAAATGTATTAATTTGGAACAGTTTACAGGGTCAGCGACCCCCCTCCCAGAGCTGCTTCAGAAGGTGAAAAATGACACTTTACACTTCAATATTAGAAAAACGGTCACACATAGAAAATGGAAAGTCATTGGAAATAGTCATTATTTATGGTGATCTATCTGAACCCATCTAGTTGTTTTAAGGTGAACCACCCCTTTAAGTGCTAACGTAGATCATGTCCAATAAAAGCACTTGCCATGATTAATCCAGACATTTCTTTTGTGCTTAGGTTTATTTATATTTGATAGTTTATCAATTGTCTTCTCACTGGAACATTCTTCACATTCTTGTTTGTACGTAATTACATCTCATCACTTTCTACTTAATGCGTTTCTTATGTCCAAATAATTGCTGTCCCTACATAGTAATTAGACACGGGTGAATGTAAATAGAGTTATAGGCTTAGTGATTTTCCTGTTTCCCCGTTTAACCTCAAGTGTCCAATGCCCTTTCATATAATCAAGTTGTCGGTGATACTTCAGAGGCAAAAATAATCTTCTCCTGCTGCCTCCATTTATATTATAGCTTTTACTTTTTAATAGTATACAATTACATTGACAGTGTTTACCTCGTATGCCACTTCTATGAATTATGGTACTAAAAATGTCATTTCACGGTATGCATTTATTTCATTTATGTTTAGAGGGATTTTTATAAAGTAAATGTTTTGTATATATAGGACATACATATAATACCATGGCACATGCTTTAGAAGCAAATGATATCTTTCATAGTTCATTTTCCTAAAGCCACAAAACATGTTTCCTCTTCGGAATTTAGGTTTAGTTGTCATAAAAAAAAATCTCTGAAATCATGAATGATTATTCAGGAGTATCTGATATAAACAACTAAAATCAATACATTGTCACGCCAGCTGAATTTCATACGTTATTTTCAGGCAAGGAGCATAATCTGTCTTTTGGGTTCCATTGTTTTGAAAGAATTCTTTAAATGTACGTTGGACCCTTCAAGAGTGAGTTATTGTATGCACTCCATCACAATAGATAATAAAATGTTTCATCATGGTCATAAATCACTCAGTTCCTAAGCAAAGGAATGTATTACCTGGACACCAGTGAAATTGGCGCCTTGTGAAGAGATCTCAACAGATATGTTTTATTGCCACTTTTATCACAGGTATAAAGGATATATATTCCCTAAATCTGTCATAACTTTAAAGCTGTTATTTGCATCTTGTTATTGATATTTGTATTTGTTCTAGCAAATTAAAAGTTTTCTTTTATTCATATCCGACAGATGGATTCCTATGATGTGTCTGCACATGCAACCAAATAACAGGATTGTTATTATTCCATTGCCATTAATGAAATAGATATAAGGCTATTGATATACACATAACAGTAACAAAAAAAAAATCCTTGGAATTCCCTTTTTAAAGAATTATGCAAGCAACAAAAAATGTAAAGGGATACAATTTGGACTAATGGATCTGATTTGCTGAATATTGTTAACCTTTAAAGGGGTGGTTCACTGTTATAAAATGACCAGTTCTAAACAACTTTTCATTTGGTCCTCATTATTTATTTTATATATGATTTGCCTTTTCTTCTGACTCTCTCCAGTTTCCAAATAGGGGTCACTGACCCCATCTAGAAATTGTAATTCATCATCTTTCTATTCAGGCCTCTCCTCTTCATATTCCAATCTTTTATTCAAATCAAAAGTAGCCACTGAACCTAAAAAAAGAGATGTTACCCAAGCAACAAATTTATTTAAACGTATGCAGAATGCCAAGTAATTTCATACATGATATTAGAGACATTTGTACTTTTAGAATGCCAATACCAGCCTTTTGGGTAAATGGCTCTCTCTGAAAGCCAGGGTATCATCTACCCTGTGGTTAATTAAACAGTCACACCTAAATCAGTTAAGTTGCTGACACCCTCCCCCATATTTAATAAAAGGTACCAAGTTTGCCCGTGTTCAGTAACCAATACAATTCTTGCTTTTAAGCAGGTGACACCTGCTAATTGGTTGCTATAAATGAACTGTAAAAAACTTTGCGCTTTGTATTACATAATCCCTTCTCACTTTGAAAGAAAGCCATTGAGGCAAAAGCCTAGTATTAGTTATCTAAAATTGCAAAAACCTCAGTATTTAAAGCAGAAATTTAAATTACTCCGGGGAGCACTCTGTGTAAGTTTATATCAGTTCATTAGGTTTAGATCTCTTTTTGAAGTTAAGACAAAATCAATTCTTTTTTGGGGTTTAGATCCGTCTTTTATATCCAAAAAGAATTGAATTTCGACTCTAATGAATGAGCACATTTAAAAAAAAAATGGCAAAAGGCTTTGATAAATGTACTGGTTAAAATCCCTCAGGAGTTATAATTTTCAATTAGTGAACTTAAATGCTTGGTTCTATTCCAGTAGGGCTGTTAATATCCAAAATTCTTGGGATAAGGGTTTCTTTTGTAATTTGGGTCACCACACCTGAAAGCTTCTAAAATCATTTAAACATTAAATAAACCCAATATGATTGTTTTGCCTCCAATAAGAATTAATTATATCAAGTACAAGATACTGTTTTATTATTAAAAATAAATCATTTGTAACCATTTGATTTAAACAGATGCTATGTTGATTTGGAGCTTCTGAAAAATAGGTTTCCAGATGAGGGAGGGAGGTAACATATTGATGAGCATTGCATTAAATGTTATATTTGAACTGCTCAGAATGTATTGGTGCAAATTATTTCCGATCTTAAAGTAAGTTGTTTTAAAAGGAAAATGTTTTCACAATCAGTAAGGGTAATTGTGATAAAAAAAAAATGCAGCAGTACATGTTGTTATTATTTTTATGGAAGACATTGCTTAGTAGCGAACAAAAAGTATTTTATCATGTTTTTCATGTATAGAAGCATATCTTTACTCCTGAAAAATTGCCAAGCAGCTGTTAGCAATGAGAGACCAGCTGAGATTAAGTATACTGCAGTGACATGACAATGTAAAATCTGTCTTCAATCAAAGGTTTAGTAAAACAACTGCACAACCAGATTCCCATAGCTCACACAAAAACCTTAGTGCATTTTGCTGTTTTAAAGGAAAAGGAGTTAGAAGCAAGTCCATGTTTTTAAGGGCTCTAACTCACTGGCGTTCTGACCTGCGCTCCCCTGTGTTCCGTTTTTTGGCGTTCAGCCGCAGGGGAGCGCAGGAATAGACGCATGTCATTATTTCAAATGGGGCTGTACTCACTCAGACGCGTGTAGGTGCCGAACGCAGGAAAAATGCAGCATGTTGCGTCTCAACCTGCGTTCGGCGCCTACACGCGTCTGAGTGAGTACAGCCCCATTTGAAATAATGACATGCGTCTATTCCTGCGCTCCCCTGCGGCTGAACGCCAAAAAGCGGAACGCAGGGGAGCGCAGGTCAGAACGCCAGTGAGTAAGAGCCCTTAAAGACGTAGAAGATTTGTGCCACAGGTATAATGTAAACAATATACAAAACATAATAAATTGCTAAATGATTTAAGTATTGTGTCTTCATGTATTTTTACATGGTAATATAAAGTGACGGGCGAATTTGGGGCGTTTCGCTGAAAATGTAGCAAATTTCCAGCGAAATTCGCAAAACGGCGAAAAACTCTCAAACAGCACCGGCAACTCGTTTTTTATGCCGGCGTCTGTTTTTGACATGGTAATATATAGTGATGGGCGAATTTGGGGCGTTTTGTTGAAAAATCTGTGAATTTCCAGCGAAATTCGCAAAATGGCAAAAAATTCTCTAAACTGCGCCGGCGTCTCGGTTTTTACGCCATCGTCCATTTTTTTATGCCGGTGAGTTTTCGCTGCGGTTTTGCAAATGTATTCTCGGCCAGCGAATCGTGCGAATTTGCGCCTGGCGAATAAATTCGCCCATCACTAGTAATATACTTTTTCGTTATGGAACAGTGACAAAATAGGTGACAGAGGAAGGTGCTACCTGGTCAACATACTGTACTTTATTAGCATAAAATAAAACACAGGAACGAAGTGAGGGTGAGAGAGATTTGTCTTTACATTTCTGTGTCTAGAGATAGGGTTTTATACTGTAAGTGACTTATAAATATTATTGTAAAGTAAAAAAAAAAATAAAAAAATAAATTAAAAACAGACGGTTCTCCTTCTTCTTTGATATGTACATAGCCCCAGTGCATAATCTGTTTTGTAGTTACATTTAACTCCTACCAACCAGTCTTATTTTAACACCCACCTTATAAAATTGGTCTCTGTGCAGTAATGTCACCTTGTACCAACTGGCTAATTGGATAGTACAGGTACTGAATCCTTTATCCAGAAACCCATTATCCAGAAAGCTATAAATTACAGGACGGCCATCTCCCATAGGAGGAAGATTTACTAAAGTGCGAAGTGGCCATCACTAGTGAAAAATCACCAGAAATCCCATCCGCAGGGACATTGCCAATTACCAATAGGCGTAGAGGACAATACGCTATTGAAACCGTCGCTATCGTAGTTTCACACCCTATTTCCAGGCGAATTTTCACTCAGATGAACGATCGATTCACTTAAGTGCAAACTTTACAGAATGTTAATTCTTCTGCCAGAGTTTCCTTCACCACCTTAGAACAGGTGAACTGATAAGATGAAGCTACATCCTCCTCAATCTTATGGCAGTGACATCATATCCTGTATGTCGAAAAGTCATAAAAGTTCTAAAAAATGCTGGCTTTTTTTCCCCTATTTTAAAGCAGGATTGTCTTCCAAAACTCCAACTATTAAAAATTTTAATGTGAATTTTTTTTTTTACCAATTTGAGGGGCATGCCACATTTGATTTAGGGAGGGCTCATGTCTAGGGCATTAGAGAATCTCTTATGTTTTTTTTTTTGTTTTGCTTCCGTAGACATTTGTAATAATAAGTGGCCACTTCAAGAATTTAGTATAGACATTAATAAAGACATATATAAGACCTATATGTACCCGCCCTATTCAAATTGACCTAAGCGCAAGTACACTAATTAAGTTTAGCTAGGCAGAAACAAATGTTAGTGAACGTTTTCTATAAATTGCTCATCCTGACAAATTAACGCTAGCGAAACTTTGCCAGATATCGGCTGCCGAAATGCAACTTTGAATTTTAGTGGATTAACATAATGGTAGCGAATTTGCACCTGGCTAAGTGGCGCGGAGTGTGGTGAAGCCTTCGCAATCAAAAATTTGCCCTTTAGTGAATTTGCCACAAAGACTCCATTACTGTATAAGCTAAAAGAAGGGGAACGATTGCCATTGCATGGTTTGCCTTTAATAATAATGATTATTACTAAAAATAAGTTGTTAGTACCACACTTTGGCCAAAATATGTCAGCTCACGTGCACGTCAGCCTTTAAGTACAATTCTGTGTTATCTTCATTTATGATCTTAACAAAATGCATTTTGTAATATTGTTATTGTCCGCTTAGGCAGTATACAAATGGGTATGTTTTGTTTTTATTACCTCTACAAATGTTTTTAATGCATTGCCTAGGCAGTGATTTAATATCAGCGTATTAGCGGGTAAAGCAAAATGGACAATTCAGCTATAAAAACTGCTTAAAATGTTCATGTGTGTTTAATTGAAGAAAATAAAATTAACTAGGATAAGTCTTAAACAGTAAGAACCTCTTTATGATTGAATTGTGAAACCAGAAATTGTTTTTAAATTATATTATTCGCATATATGCATATTGTCGAAATACTGCCTTGCAGTGCTTGGAATCCTGCGTTGAATCCTGTCCAGGGCAGAGAGATACAATCCCCTTATTCCCTACTGATTGTCAAGTGGAGATTTGGCAATGTATTACACTAGTATGAACTCTTCCTATTTCTAAATGAGGGCATGTGGGTTAGTGAATCATTTTAGCAAAGGAATCAATGTAGAAATAATAAAGAATAATAAAGGAATAATAAATATGTAATAAATAAATAAACAAGAAATTAATTGAATATGGTTGATTATTTAATATACCACCAAATGAAACTATATGAGGATCATTAATCTGAACAAAATATATAACAAAACAGTGGTTTCTATAAGACCAAGAAGGGGAGCGGACACATCTGGGGCTATGAGAAGTTGACATTAATTATACAGGATCTGTTATACAGAATGCTTGGGACATGCAGTTTTCTGTATAAGGTATATTTCTGTTATTTGTATCACCATACCTGGGGGGTCTTATTTATCAAAATCCAAATTTTGATATTTGAATTAAAAAAGTCCACCCAAACTAGCATCCACAATGTGAGCTTATTTATTAATAAAAAAGCACAATTTAATCGGATCGGGGACAAACTTGATAAAATGGAGGGAAAATCCAAATCATACGTTTTTTTTGGAGTTTTTTCCCAAATTGCTTTTCAGGACTTATTCAGGCTTTTTTGCGAAAAACCCTTCTTTTTCGGATTTTTGCCAGAAAACTAGGAAATAGTCGGATTTTCAGGCTAATTCCAGCGCAGACCGCAGAAACTTCCAAATGGGTAAAAGGACCTCTCCCATTGACTCATATACAACCTCGGAAGGTCTGAGATGCCGGATTTTCGGATTCTGACTTGCATCCTTGGGGTGTAATAATAAAGGGATGAAATGGCCCTTTAGGGTTAGTTCACACGAGGAGATTCAGGGAGATTTTGTCGCCTGTCGACTAATTGCCTCGTCTTCTGAGCGACAATCTCCCCGAACTGCCTCACTGTGTTTTCCCTGAGGCAACTTCGGGCGACTATGGAAAACGCATCGCTGCGTGTGCTTTAGCGCAGGCAACTTTTCAAAATAGCCTATGGGAAAACACGCTGAGGCAGTTTGGGGAGATTGTCGCTCAGAAGACGAGGCGATTAGTTGCCAGGCGACAAAATCTCCCCTCGTGTGAACTAACCCTTAAGGATAATGATGGTTTTTCTTTCTTTATATAAAGTCATCTATCTCCTTGGTCCCTTGGGATCTGTATTTTAGCTTCCATCAAAACTTTTCCCTGTTAGTATGCATTATCATTTGCTGAGCACTTAGTTATTTGACTATATTGTGTAATGTGTGTATTTACTCAAGATTAAGAGCAATCTATCGCTAAAAATACAATGAAAATAATATGAGCTTGTCAGCTCGAAAGCGATTATCATTGTTATTTCAAATTAAAATGCCAGATTGTGTAAAATCACAATTTATTTTCTGTTATGATTTCCATTTTGCTTGACTACATAGAGAGAAAATCATATAAAATGGATGTTGAATCAATTCCCATGGCTTGTCTTTTCCAGTCTCAGAAAAATTATCATTAAAAATAATAAACTGCACAGTTAAGAAAAACACTAATTATCTTGTATTTGCAGATGGAAGTTCTGTTATAAACATTGCCATTTGTACATGTAAAATGAAAAAAACTTCTACAGGTTGCTAAGTAGCATTCTCCATTTATTTTGCTCTTTCTCTGCATAGTGACTTATGTATTGTAACCTTAAAGGGGTGGTTCACCTTTAAGTTATTTTTAGTATGTTATATAATGACTAATTCTATGCAACTTTTCAACTGGCCTTTATTTTTTTCTTTTTAGTAGTTTTTTTAAAACTATGATTATGAAGATTTTTATTCATCCAGGTCATGGTATATCTAGTATAGGTAAATCTTAAACCAACTGGACTTGCTGAGTAAACAATGAAGACGTTTCAATACTCAGCTTCTTCAGTTCAACTGCCTGGTGTGGGAAGTTCTCGGCATATTTAAAACATTTTTAAAATATTTTCATTCTTCTTCTGACTCTTTCCCACTTCTAAAGGGGGGTCACGGACCCCATCTGAAAACAAATTTTCTATAAGGCTATAAATGTATTGTTATTTCTACTTTTTATTACTGATCTTTCTCATCAGGCCTCTCCTATTCATATTCCAGTCTATTGCAATTTGCCATATTCACACAGCTAGTTGCAAAGCAACTAATGAGCACTCTTATGCAACTTAAATCAACACAAATATTGCAGGTTCCTTAAAAGACACATCCTTAATGGAGTTGATCACCTTTAACTTAAATTTGAGTATGATGTAGAGAGTGATATTCTGAGACAACTTGCAACTGGTTTTCATTTTTTATTATTTCTGTTCTCCGGTTTACAATTTCAGCAATCTGGTTGCTAGGGTTAAAATTACTGATTTGAACGAGAGATTGGAATATGAATAGGAGATGCCTAATTAGAAAGGAGAGTAATAAAAAGTAGCAATACACCAGCGTCAGCGACCCCATTTGAAAGCAGGAGTCAGACAAAGAAGGTAAATAATTAAAAAAATAAATAAATAAATAATGAAGGCCAATTGAAAAGTTGCTTAGAAGTAGCCATTTTATGACATACTAAGAGGCACTAAGGGGACTTTTCGACAGCGCTGCCACCCACAGGGACATTGCCATTTCACTAACAGGTGCAGGCCCCAATTCGCTATCGACAGTCCCGTCGCTAGCGTTCATTTGCACTCTATCGCCATGCGACTTTTTGCACTGGCAAATGATCGGTACTCTGCAAATTCGCTAAAGTGCAGATTTTACTGAACGTTACCTCTTTCGCCAGAGTTGACTTCACCACCTCAGACCAGGCAAAGTGCTTAAAAGAAGCTACATCTTCCTCAATCTTCTGTCACTTACATTATATCCTGTGTGACAAAAATGCATTATTTCAAAGAACGCTGGCGACTTTTCCTTTTTTCGAGCGGGCTTGCCTGCCCAAACATTTTTTGGGTAACTGGTTTTCTCCAGACATTTCCTATCATATGGAACATTCATTTTACAGTGGGCTCATGTGTAGGCCATTATATAAATTCTCTTGTCTTTATTGAGGTTCCCTGGACATTTGTAATAAAAAGTGGTACCTTCAAGCATTTGCACCACCATTTATAATAAAGACCTCCATACAACTTTAAATTACCTGCCTTATGCAAATTGACCTTGAATTTTCGCTAGGCACAAATTTTCGCTAGGCATCTTATAAAATGCTCACACTGCCGAAGAAACGCTAGTGAAAAGTTGACATTGTTCGGCGCCCAGAGCACAACTGCACATATTAGTGAATTAGCGTAGTGGTAGTGAATTTGCGCCTGGCGAAGTGGTGCGATGTGTGCGAAGTGGTCGCTGGCGACAATTCGCCCTTTAGTGAATCTGCCCCTTAAAGTTAACTTAAAGGTGAACCACTTGTTTAAGTAAAGTCTTAATGAATGTGGTAAAATTCAAATTTTTTTCAAATGCCATATTTGAATGTTAATCTTTTTTTGGCCATAATGCCGTGATTACTATTACAATAGATAAAAATGCTTGCTGACCCCTTGGAGCAATGTACAGTATTGACTCAAAAGTCCGATTCTGTTCAGTAATTCCAGATTCATTTTAAGAAATGCCCAGTTCTCTTTCAATCCATGTCTCTTGCAATTTTACATTACTGTAATAGTTACATACATACTTGCATGCATTTTATTTCTATTTTATCAGTGGAAGTATGCAAGTATGGAGGCTGATAACTTAGAGGGGGTTATTTATAAACACTGACCAAATTTGCATCTGGGCAGTAAATCATGACAACCAATAAGATGATTGCTTTCAACGTTCTGTAAAAAGCTAATCACTGATTGGTTGCTATGGGTTACTGCCCAGGTTCAGATGTGCCCAGTGTTTATAAATGAGCCTCAGTAAGTCAGTTTAACATATCATTTGGTATTATAATAAATTACATACATTCCACTAATCTTTATTTCAGTTGCATTTTACTCTGAATTAACCATGTTAAAAATATGCCCTTCTAAGGCTTATGGAAATTAAATGTGAGGTGGCAGGGGCCTTCTCCACTGGTACAAATACACCAACAGAAAAAAAGACTCATTTAAACCTCCTTTATTAATGGAAATATTTTTCTTTTTTGTTTATTTGCATATGATGCAGTTAACAGATTAGAAGAAAGGGACAGTTTGTTCATTATGTCTGACCAAGCACCAAACACAAATTATTCAGATCCAGTCCTAGGCAGGATGTCTAGAGTTTCTAACTGCTGTTGTAAAATTTTTGCACATAAATGAACACACAAAAAGCCAATGTTAACACCACGCTATGATTTGCATGCCCCTGACAGAGCATTGTCCATTGTAATGGCTATAATTTTGCTTATATGGGTTTGCCTGGATTATTCAGCATACTGGGAGTTAGTACTCAAAGGAGCTGTGAACTCAAGTGCTGTTTTCTTTTATAAATGTTTCTAATTCAGCAGGTATCTGGAAATGTTTCTATGTGCTTACTGAATACATAGATGTTAGCTATTAAAATATATGCTTATTAAAGTTTTACACTGTAAACCTTTGTTTTCACATTTATTATAACATTTATTGAGTGAGTGTGTTAATGAGGACCTATAATGTTTGGGTATACTTCCATTGTTCATTATGGACATTGATAAAAGATTTCAGTTGTATGGTGTTCACATGGATCTCTATTATATTAGTCTCTATATTACTCTACTGACTTATTTTATTGTTCGATTGTTACATTTTAATCTACTCTTTTCACTATTGCCTTACTGTTTGAGAGGCATTACTATATGCAGTATGTAGTAGCAGTGGTAGATATTACTGGCCCTACAGCAAATAATTTTTCAGGCCCCCAAAATATCTACAGGCTGACCTGTTTTAACAATATTTTTTGAAATTGTATATAAATTAAGACCTCATGGGGCCCCTATACCTACTTCCTCTGTGGTTACACCCCTGTGTAGTAGAAATATGTATATACAGGGCCTGGAACTTGAGGGAGGCAGAAGAGGCACATGGCTAGAGAGCAATGTTTGGGGGACACCAGGCACATACCTTCCCTGCTGTCTACCCCTAGTCTGTCGAGTTTTACCTCACAGAATTCCAAGGCAAGTTCTGTTCTCTAAAGTCAAAATTCAGCAGTGTGTGGCTATTCACTCACTGGTCTGTGTAATTGTGCAAGCTGTGCTCATGGGGCCTGGCTGTCCTGGCCCCAACACTGTGTATGTATAAGTATACTCATTTGCTTAAGGATAAGTCCACACAGGGCGTTTTGGGGAGATTTGGTTGCCTGGCGACTAATCGCCTCATTTTTTGCGGCGACCAATCTCCCCAAACTCCTTCCCTGACTCTGCGCCGCCTAGAATGAAAAAACGCCGGCGCTAATCACATGCGCAGGTTCATTTTCGGAAGTCGCCCGAAGTTGCCTCATGAGGAAACTTCGGGCAACTTCGGAAATGAATCGGTGCGTGTGATTAGCACCGGTGTTTTTACATTTTAGCCGGCACAGAGTCAGGGAAGGCGTTTGGGGAGATTGGTCACAGCAAAAACTAGGTGATTAGTCGCCAGGCGACCAAATTTCCCCAAAATACCCTGTGTGGCCTGACCCTTAGACTCAGGCAGCAGTGCTGTAATGGAGTTACCTGGGGTAGCAAAAGTTGCTGCTTGTGATTTAAAGAGCTAAAATACGGATATTTAAATCAGAATTTTAGCTCTTCTAGTGCACTCTTTGCTATAGTGTCCAACTCCACTGCAAAAAAACAAAACGAGGAGGGTGACACTGGGCCCTGAAACAACCCTGTTCTACTAGATACTGTATATCATGACCAGTGCTGGGCCTGGGGTTGGGGTGCCCAAAGCAAACTTCCACCCCACACTGTCACCCACTCAACATGTGTGTGTATCATGTCATGTTGAGAGGAGTGCATTGTATTACAAGAACCCCCACCTAACTGAGTGCGGAATTCAGACTTCAAATAAGCCAAAATTAGGAGAAGGCAGGCAAAAGAGGAACATGCCCAGCACCCCCTCCTCATCATTGCTCCCTAGGCAAGTACCTTTACTGAGTACTCCTAATTCCAGCCCTGATCATGACCTGGATGGATGAAAATCTTCAAATACTATTTACAGTTCATTACGCCTCATTCTCCCTCTATCCCACACCTGCACATTTAATACAACTGGCAATTAGAATACAGAGTTTTTTCTGCCTATTTTACAAAATGGGCAGTTGCTGGATCCTTTGCAGTTAGTTCAATCTGTTAATAAATGTCAGTTGTCTAGTACAAAGGTTTGAATTGGACTATCCAGTTGTAGAACATTTCTGTGAGATATGAAAACAATCATGACTTTAGCCAAATCTTCCAGCTTTTCGTAAGGATTATCTTTTTCAAAGCAGTCAAACCCATTATTAGCTTTAGCCTCAATGATAGATTTGTATTGGGCATCTACTGGTTCAATCGGGTTGGCTTTTTTTTTTTTTGGTCCTATCATTTGAAACATAAATTATATTTGGACTTTGTTTAGATTTCACATTCTTTTGGAAGATACATTTAGACTGTAGTTTTGCCTAAATATTTATTCAATAGTCATTGTAGTACACAGACACTGCCATTATGAAAGCTTTGAACATCGACTTCAATCCACCTATTTGTAGGCCTGGATATCTAAACTGGAACACTGTGTCGCTAGCAATTGTAAATAAGATTAGGAACTTTCTTTTAGAAATTGACTCACTACTATATATATATATATATATATATATGTGTGTGTGACATAAATGACTGAATTGTTATGATCCTTTAAAAGACTCACTGTAAAACAATTAGCAATGTTTACTCTGATCAGCGTTCAGTGTAGACTGGGTTCATCAAGCCGCAAACACCTGCTCTGCATGGAGATAGCCGAGTGCTTGAAAATCGAGATAAATCCCTGGCACAGGAAAGCCTAGTATAGAACACAATAGGCTACCTTTACTGTAAACCAAAACCCTTGCTGGTATACTGCATTTCACAGGCTTAATTGTCCTGGCACTTGTAGAATATGCATTGCACAGTATGTAGATAATGTTATTTTCTGAAATAATGTTTACCTTGGTTTATGAGTTTCTTTCTTTTATAACTTCATATTTTAATTTAGCCTATTTTTGTTTAATAGAAATATTGGGCACTTATGTAACATTTGTTTTCTTTTTTTCCCATTGTTTCTATTACTAGATCAGCTTGCAGTTTTAACCATACCTATGCTGCCATTGTCTAAATACATTTTGCCACAAGGTTCTTTATCTCCTCCCACAGGAATATGATTGATTATTATTGGACTATAACACTGTTATCTACATGAAGCCCTTAGAAATTGCTTTCAACCTTGGAGGGGTTCACCTTGCTTAAACAAATATGGTTAGTAGAATAGCCATAATTTTTTATATGGAATGGTGTTGTACAACTACAACTAAATAAAAACTAAATAAAAGAATTGGACTGCCGAAGGTCTTATTCGCTTAAAGAGCAAATCCTTTGAGGTATACACATACATGTCATGTCACAGCAATTCAGAGCCACCGTGTGACATTCCTGTGGAGATAATTTACCACATGGATAGATGCACCTCAGGATCACTGTTCCATAACCTGGATCCCCACACATTGGATCAGGGAAATCACTAACCCTAAATCCTTATTAGTCTGTGATCCCTACACTACAGACCAGTCTTGTCTGAGGGGAGAGCTACCCCCTTGCTATCCCTCCTAGTTGGAGCCAGGCTGCTCTTGCTAAACTAGCTCTATCTGCCTCATTTTCCTAGAAAGTGCTGGTACAAAGAACTACCCTGTTATGACTACACCTCATTCACGGGGTCCCTGTATCCCTGACTTTACCAAAGGCATGCTCTACTGGGGGTCTGAGCACCAGGCTCCCATTACCAACCAATCCCTCCTGGAGTAACAGGGGGAAGAGGAAGTCCCGCCCTCTACCCAGCACTAGTGGCAGGAACTTGCCATCAGCCTCTGGGCCAATGATATACTGTACACAATATGCCAATAAGCTAAAGTAGATACATGGGCTTTTGCCCAGCAACTAGAGAACAAGGAAGTGTAGGCATTTAAAGCCATAGGAAAACATTAACCCTATAGATCCCTACAATCACTTTAAGAATGCTCAAGCCTTCGGGTGAGAATTCCTAAACTCTCTATGGTGTCTTTAATTTTTTTGAAGAACACTTGAGGTGTTCGAACTAGGAAGAACCTGCTCAAGCATTCTTAAATCAGACCCCCAAATTGTTAAATACAAAAAATTCAAAAATCAGGATGTTTATTCCACATATTAAGGTTCATTTAAGTCCATAACCATAATGGACTTGTTTAATAATATTGTCATCTGGATATTGTCCATTGAGTTGTTTGCTGTTCCCAGGGCCGGATTTACATAGTGGGCGCCCCTAGACCTGCTGTCGTTCTTGCCCCATCCCCTCCCTTTTATTCACGCAAATTTTTGGAGCAATGGGGATTGGCGCATGGGAAGTTTAAAAAACATCATATCTCCTGCGCATCCCCAGTGATTCTGAACTAGAGATGGCGCGAACTGTTCGCCGGCGAACTTGTTCGCGCGAACATCGGGTGTTCGCGCTCGCCGGAAGTTCGCGAACGTCGCGCGACGTTCGCCATTTTGGGTTCGCCATTGTTGGCGCTTTTTTTTGCCCTCTCACCCCAGACCAGCAGGTACATGCCAGCCAATCAGGAAGCTCTCCCCTGGACCACTCCCCTTCCCTATAAAAACCGAAGCCCTGCAGCGTTTTTTCACTCTGCCTGTGTGTGCTGAAGAGATAGTGTAGGGAGAGAGCTGCTGCCTGTTAGTGATTTCAGGGACAGTTGAAAGTTTGCTGGCTAGTAATCGTTTTGATACTGCTCTGTTATTGGAGGGACAGAAGTCTGCAGGGGTTTGAGGGACATTTAAGCTTAGGTAGCTTTGCTGGCTAGTAATCTACCTTCTACTGCAGTGCTCTGTATGTAGCTGCAGTGGGCAGCTGTCCTGCTTCTGATCTCATCTGCTGACTGCTGCAATAACAGTAGTCCTTGTAAGGACTGCTTTTATTTATTTTTTTGTTCCAATACAGAGCAGTATCAAGCAGATTACTAGCCAGCAAACTTACTATCATCTGTCCCTGAAATCACTAACAGCTCTCCCCCTACACTATCTCTTCCAAGCACACACAGGCAGATTTTTCAGATACATTTTTGCCCTTGATCCCCCTCTGGCATGCCACTGTCCAGGTCGTTGCACCCTTTAAACAACTTTAAAATCATTTTTCTGGCCAGAAATGTCTTTTTTAGATGTTAAAGTTCGCCTTCCCATTGAAGTCTATGGGGTTCGCGAACCGTTCGCGAACCGCTCGCATTTTTGCGCAAGTTCGCGAATATGTTCGCAAACTTTTTTTCCGACGTTCGCTACATCCCTATTCTGAACCAATGTGGGTGTGATTGGGTAGCATGCTGGGCCCTAAAATCCTGCCACCTTGGTGGCCTTTCCGCAAATCCGGGCCTGACTGTTCCTAAACTAGTTGTGAAAGATTTCTTTATGCTAATCGGATAATAAATAGAATGTACACTTCACACATATTATTAAAATCTATTACAAATCTGATTCAATTTGAAGTGTTCTTTTTCCGTTAACATTCACAATGTCCATATTCTATAATTCCAGCTATTATTCTGTTTGTTATCTTCCTTGTCATTAATTCACTGTACTGAATTAAAATCACCAGTTAGTCAATGTTATATTTCAGTTTGACAGCTTGTCTTTGTCTCTAGTTTTAATGGGAATTATGCAACATTGCAATGCAATGTAAGAAACTTGAAAAAGATGTTCAATTCTTATTTATGGCTGATCACAGTGAGATTGTTTAAAGCCTTGTTACTGAGGTTTGCACATGAGCTCTGGTGAATGCTCAACCCATCTCAGGTCATTTAAATCATTTTCTTTTTCTTTAATGATGTCAGATGCCTAATGAGATTTTGCTGCACATGGCTATATTTTTATTACAAGGTGTTATAAACTGAAATATAAATTTCACAGAATGAAAGCAAATTTATTTAGTTTATGTCCTGATACATATTCATTACAGATTTTCAATGTTATTTGCAGAACTACTAACTGTATTATCTATCCATCCTTTGCTATTCTCTGCATTGCTGATTCTGAATTTGTGTACCATTGATAACATGTAAAAGTAGGCAGCTCTCCTCAAGCCAAGGAGGTTTACCTGATAACTTGCATACTTGAATTTATCAGGTTAACCTCCTTGGCTATGTTAATCACATAGAATGAATGTCATAGTGGGAACAGGGGTCTTGGCTGGAGCAGAATCAGGCCCTGATTTGTGGAAAGGCCACCAAACCACTCCCACATTGGTTCAGAAACACTAGGGATGTGCAGGAAATTTTTATAATTTCCCATGCACCAATCCCCATTGTTCCGGTCCTGATGAAAATTTGTGGGAATAAAAAGGAAGGGGACAGTAGGGACGAATGTAACAGGCCTAGGGGTGCCTGCCATGTAAATCCAGCCCTGAGCAGAATACTGCATCACAAATAGCACTGCAGTAAAGGCAGTTAGACATTACTTTCAATGACAAATATTTAGAATAACTTTAAAATAATAGAAAATTGTAATGTATATATCACTTGACTTAAATGCAGCAGTCATGCTGATAACTTTCAGACTCACGCAGACCATGTGGCTTAAGGGGTTGCTCACCTTAGAGTTAACTTTTAGTATGATGTAGAGAGTAAAATTCTGAGACAATTTGCAGTTGCTTTTTTTAATTATATTTTTTTATTTATTAAGGTTTTTACTGAGCAGCTCCCCAGTTTGCAATTTCAGCAATCTGGTTGCTAGGGTCCAGATTACCCTAGGGACCATGCATTGATTGGAATAATAAACTGGAATATGAATAGGAGAGGCCCTGAATAGAAAGAGGAGTAATAAAAAGTAGCAATAACAATACATTTGTAACCTTACAGAGCATTTGTTTTTAGATGGGGTCAGTTGCCCCCATTTGAAAGCTGGAAAGCAGGCACATAATTCAAAAACTGTAAACCATAAATAATGAAGACCAATTAAAAAGTTGATTAGAATTGGCCATTCTATAACTTATTAAAAGTTAACTTAAATGTGAACCACTCCTTTAAATGTACATATAAAAAATGTCACCAATAAGAAAAATATTAGTTCCGTCACCCCAGAATTATGTATTTTTCTTCATATGGTTGCAGTCTTGCCATCTTGAGTCTTGGTCTTACCACTGGATATTCGTTTTCCTCTTTGTATTCAATTTGATCATGCTACATAAAAAAATAATACTTTGCTTACTGGAAAACTTGGATCAACTATCTTCTCTGGGACAGTTTTTTTGCATGATTTTGGATATCTAAAATGTTAACTGGTCTGCTTTTGTTTTCTTCATGCCACGACAGATGGTGAGATGCTTGCACTTTAATATTTTAACTTTGTTTAGGTCTAGGATTCCATCATATGCACATCTACAACCTGCCATTATTTAGTATGCATCCAACTTGTGCAGAAAATGGAGAATTTTCCAGTTGGGGTGAGGATTAGGTAGGCCAGGGGATTTCCTGCTTAATCATCAGCATCAGCATCATTGTTTTCTCTGAAGAAAAGATGCTTGCAAGATGACATGATTACTCTTAAAATTAGAGGGCATTATAGACTGCTAGCGGGAGATCTATTTTTCCATAACATGGATCATTGGACCAGAGGCCATCCCTTTAGATTAGAGGAAAATCATTTTCATTGGATGCAGTGTAGGTGGTCCTTCACAGTAAAGACATTGAGGTTTGGATGATTTCTTGGACAAGTATAATATCCAAGGCTATAGTTATACTAAGATCTACAATTAGTATAAATATTGGTATGTATAGTTTCAGTGGGTGTGTGTAGGTATGTGCACTAGGTTTCATTTGGAGGGGTTAAACTTGATAGATTTTGGTATTTTTTCAACCCAACTTAAATATGTAACTATGTACCTATAAAGTATTGTTTAATAAATCAGTGAATTATGCATTGGGAATAAATGTAAGATATATACCCATATATAGTTAATGCGCAAAACAAGATATAGCTAAAGTAGTGTGCATACAACTGCAGACATTTTATCAGTGAAGGCCAGCTAGTCCCTACACTGGGCATGGAACAGCTAATTTATTGCACAAACAGAACAATTTAATAAGATATGGGGGGATATAATAATGGTTCACGTGTATGAACTTTCTGTAAGAAATAGTCTTACAACTAGATAGTAGAAGTGTAGAAAAGTGAAAATTGAAGATGTATAGAATGGTAGAAGTGCAAATAACAGCAAAGGACTGTGAAATTAGAGTATCCAGGTATGTTTGTGTTGAGTGTATATGACACTATACGCAAAATGTGTACACAACATATGTCACTTTTGTTACAAAAGTTTCTGTGTATAATTTGTTGTATTCCAAAAGGCCAAAAATAATAATAATGTTAAATTTGTCATTATGACAAGGCCTGTTAAGGTTAAGAAACCCATTCAAAAGAAGGAATCTGATATAGTCAATCACATTTCTGCATCAGGATTTGAGTAAGAGTGTGCATTGCTACTCTAATAGTGAACGTAGTGTAATCTGGAAATGTACTTTCCAATAGAAGGGCACATTTACTAAATGCAAATTAGAAAAACAGAAGCAAATAATCCACGATAGTGTTATTTCCTTGCTTTATGGCATATGGCTATAATGGCTATAATTGCAGGCACCCACTAAGCACCTACATCACAACTTGTACACAATTAATGTGGATGCCATGATGACAGATCCTACTGTATATGTTTTACTCAAAGTCCAGTAGATATTTGACCAGCCTTGCAATAAACACATACCAGTACTTACCTCTGCTGCAGTCAAAGCAGGTATATATGGTAAATTATAGGAGGTTTATCTAGGACCTATAGAGCCAATATCAATTGCATCTAATTTTTATCTCAAGTGGAAGAATAATATTGTGTGAACTACTAATGTAAAAGAAAAAAAAGAAACATTCATCGTAACCCTATAATAACTGTCCTTGTTCTTTGTGTATTTTAATGCAAATCTACAGATTGAAAATGTATACATCTGAATACTGCGAGAGGCTGACTGCTGTATGCTGCCAAATTTGTACAGTACCGTGGGTGCCTATTAAAATATTTAACAGCAAGGATATAAAGGCACTTAAATCTCTAATACTTTTCCAATTATTAATATAACATATGGGTTGGCTGCAATAAAACAGATTCACTTTCTCTATTGTTACACAGATAAATGACAGCCGTTGCTGTATGGTAAACTGGTTCCAGGATGTGGAATTTTTAAAATACATTCTTATGCATGCAGGGCCGGATTTACATAGTGGGCACCCCTAGACCCACTGCTGTTTGTCGCCCCTGTCCCCTCCCCTTTATTCGGGCAAATTTTCATCATCTGGAAAATTCCCATTGGTGCATGGAAAATTTAAAACATTATTGTATCTCCAGAGTATCCCCAGTGTTTTTGAACCAATGTGGGTGTGGTTGGGCAGCATATCGCCCCCCCTAAAATCCTGCCACCCTAGGCCCGGGCCTTGGTGCCGTTTCCACAAATCCGGGCCTGTATGCATGGCAATAAAAGTGTCAATGTTCGTTGTTTAGGACTGATTTAATCTGTGATTTTACAATCTCGTTTGAAATGTTTAGTCCTGTCATGATAGTGTATTTGCTTGTATATGTGGAGCACCCCAAGATCACACCAGCTGCTAAACTGCTGAACCAATAGACAGAAATAAATTGATTTGAATTCAGAGGCAGCGTGATGAGCATTTGTTTAAGAAAAGCATTTATTTCTCACTTCTTTTTTTGCCTTACAAATGATGTGTAACTGTAGAAAAGAGGTTTCGTCGAAATAAGAAAAGAGGTTCCGCCTAAATATTCGGAAGGGTTTTTTTTTACAGTGAGAGCTGTGAAGATGTGGAATTCTCTTCCTGAATCAGCCTTGCAGGCTGATACATTAGATAGATTTAAGAAGGGGTTGGATGGCTTTTTAGAAGTGAGGGAATACAGGGTTATGAGAGATAGCTCATAGTACAAGTTGATCCAGGGACTAGTCCGATTGCCATTTTGGAGTCAGGAAGGAATTTTTTCCCCTCTGAGGCAAATTGGAGAGGCTTCAGATGGGGTTTCTGCCTTCCTCTGGATCAACTGGCAGTTAGGCAGGTTAAAAAAGTTAAAAGGTTGAACTTGATGGACATGTGTCTTTTTTGAACCTAACTTACTATGTTACTATGTTATGCATCTGATATCATCTGGCAAGTATCCTGACCAAAGAATCTGTTTATTGGCCATGCCAATATAGCCAAAATGTATTTTAGTGAATTGTAGACAGATTAATTCTAATGGGAGGGCTAAGTACTTCTGTTTGTATTTATGCACATTATTTGATCACTATAATTAAATAGCTTATGCAGATTGGCCAAAACGAAATAAGTGTTGTTGATGGCTAGCTGAAGACAACATTATACTTTCATTGCATATTTTCTGTTTGTATACAGAAGAAAATGGTGTAAAATCAGGGAAATGTATTATGCACTACATATAGGTGGGACCACAAAACAACCATGTAAAATGAGGGGAAACTTAACATCAGGGGATGTAAAATTGAGGTTTCATTGTATACTGAAAATATTAAGAAGCAAAGGTGTAATTATTTTCCTTTTGTCCACTATAATCAATATCTATGAAGATATTACCAACAATGTCGCCTTCATAACTGACACTCAGGTGGATTCATTTCAGCTTTCCTTTTCCCCTCCCATCAATTCATTTTTGTGTTATATTCTCTTTATAAGAGGCATTGGACATTGTCTTACATTGTTTGGGCATACATAGATGAGAAATCTTTAAATAGATTACTACATAGAAGGAACAGCTTTCAGTTTTCTCATAGCTGCTATAGGGTTATACCATAACTATGACTGCCTAATAGTGATGGTTGGGTGGGTTTGGGTTGCGGATTAATTTTGGGAGCGGGTCAAACTAGTACATTTCTCCACTGTTCCCAAAGATTCCCTGTCTTGGAACCAGAGGGGTACAAAGAAGTAGCGTGAAGAGTGAGAAAATGTGGTTATGGGGTGGACACTGGTTTTACAATGGCAACATTTTGTGTGTTAGGGTCGAGTGCAGTTTGAGTTTTCCTTACCTGCACATCACGACTCAGTACTACCTAAATTCCAGTTCTAGAGACATCGCTATGACAAATATTTCATTTAGTAAACGTAGTTTAAACTGTCTGATATATCTATGTTGCTTGTAACCAAAAAGAAATATAAAAGAAAATATATAAAATACTCATAAGCAAAAAGAGAGTAATTTAGCACACCAATCAGATACACAATAAAACATAGCATAATTGTACTACAGATCATTAGACACCTATCACTTTGCATTACAGGCAAAAAAAAGTAATCAACTCTCTGCTTATTCTTGCTTAAACAATTTGCATTCATTTATGTATAAAGACTGATAGATTACATTTTGATTGCAGGTTTGAAGATAATGAATACAGATTTGCTCTGTAAAAGGTTTATGTTGGATGTGATTAATGATGAGCTTTCTTACTGTTCAGCTATAGTTATGCTCCACTATGCTGGCTGTCATTAACAACAAGTTACACATTTTCTTATTTTGAATTTAGACATTGCTTTTTTTTAAAAAAAAAAAAACAAACAAAAAAAAACGAATGCAACAGAAATTTTGGGTTGATCAGTCATGGGCACATATGACAATAACACATTACAAGGGTAATTTAATTGATTCAAGGGTGATTTAATAACTACATTTTTGCACTGAAAATAATTGTTCCAATCCTTTCTCACTGCACTGAATATACTTCGGGGGAATCAGGATACAGACAGGTGATAATGCACTGCACTTCTCATAGATGGCTTTTGACTATTCACACACAATAAAAAAACATTGACTGTCAGAAAGGAGGTCCCTGACAGTCAAAAAAGTTTAGATACACAGGGAAAATACGGAAGTCTAGGGAATAATCCAGGATTACACAATTTGATATTTGATAAAATGAAATTTGGTTAAAAAAAATCTACTTTATCAGCTGTGTGTGAGGGCTGTTTCCGTGTGCATTGTTTACATGAGTGCATAGGCTTAGGGGTTGTTGTGTCTTCTACTGTAATGATTTTCATTATACAGTAGAACCCCCATTTTACGATTTTCAAGGGACCAGGAAAAAATGATGTAAAATCCAGAAAATGTAAAATCAGGTAAATGTGTTAAAGTTACTTTTTGTTCAAGTACTGGTGCAGGAGTCTGTTTTACTGTATCAATAACAAGGGTTAAGCATTGCAGTGCTAATGTTACACAATGGGGGGGCATGTGCAAGGCCTCTCTGTCAGTCACATACACACTAAAGCAATACATGATTGGTACAGGACTGTATAATGGGCAGACTAATTGGAATTGACCATTTACAGGCAGAACCATGGCAAAATATACATCTGGTTAGAATTTTAAACCTCTTAATTTCACAATAGAGGAATAAAAATCGTTTTTGGGTACATCTGGACAAAATGTTGATGTAAAATCCAGGAAAACATTAAATCAGGGAAATGCACCAATTGCAATGCATTATAAATTGGGGGGCCACAAATAAACAATGTAAAATGCTGGAAAACTGAAAATCGGAGGACTTAAAGCTGAGGTTTCACTGTAGTTTTGATCTTGAGGGAAACTTCATATTTGCAGCCTTTATTCTTATGTAGTTGTTTGTGAAATTTACAGATATATTATATTGTATTCGTTTTTGTGCCGCTTTAGTGCTTAGTTTGAGGTAAATGTGTCAGTCTATGACAGTGCTATCAGACTATTAGTGGGTCAGATATCCCATAAATAAATAAGAACAGGTGATTTACCACACATTAATTACTATTTCCCTTAGGAGTAAATTTATCAAAGAGTGAAGTTAGAGATCACCATAGTCCGCTAGAGTGAAAAAGGGCCTCTCTCCATTCATTTAAAAATCCCATTGAAATGAATGGAAAGAGCAGGTATTTCACGCTACCAGACTGTGCGATCTCTAACTTCACTCTTTGATAAATATTAGACTCTATTTTATCCAAATAATCCAAATTATTAACAATGATTTATTTTTTCACAATAATAATAAAACAGTACTTTGTACTTGATCTAAGATATAATGAATCCTTATTGGAAGCAAAACCAGCCTATTGGGTTTATTTAATGCTTACAGGTCCCAAGAATTCTGGATAAAAGGCCCCATACCTATATGTCTATATATATAAATATATATAGCATAATGATAAATAATGAAAAAGTAACAATAAACCAAAGTAATCGCCAGTCATCTGTAGAGAAAGTAGGAAAGTACAGAAGCGCTATTGACAATACAGGGGTAAGTGATCCATCCTAATTCTGATCGTTCTTAGCAAAGGGCACCACCAGTGCCAGTCATTGTTAGCATCTTTCACCCGCAATGCTGGGTTACCATAGAGACGCATCCTATTCAGAGCTTATTGCTCAATCTATACAGCATCAGTGGCCCCTCAACACTATACTGAACAGTGTAGGCTACATTCAAAATGCCATTTTCTATGCCAACATTTATTGTATTGGCAAAATGGTGAGTAGCATATATATATATATATATATATATATATATATATATATATATATATATATGTAATCCTAAAAAGTTAAGGTGCACACTGGGATCCTTTGTAGCTTTTAACCCTTTAAGTGCCAGCAGAATTTCACATTTTGGTTACGCGAAATGCCAGCCGTTTTTGAAACATTTTGTGCTCTCTCACTTTAGGGGCATTTTCTGAGGGGAAACCTATAGTTTACCTAGGAAAACTATACATTGTTTTTTTCGGTAGAAACTGAGCTTTCTAAATCTGCCTGAGTTTTCATGTATTTCCACCTGTGCAAAAAAATTTATAGTGCTAAATACCAAAAAAAAATGAAAAATTACCATTTTTCATCGTATATCAATTTATACCAGAAAAATATTTCATTTTACGGATGAAAATCCAACTGATTTGGAAAGCCTTATGTCTCTCGAACGTGCCAATACCAGATATGTATAGTTTTAGGGAGATTTAGGACTTCTGTACCTCAAAAACTCCCGGCAGTATATTGCCGAATTTTGAAAGCACTAAGGCAGAAAACGGCATGCTTTAGATTCCAAGGCAAAAAATCCTGAAACCGTAGGTTTACCCCAGAAAACCATACATTTTTGAAAAGTACACATTCTGCCGATTACAAAATGGGTAACTATGTCTCTCTACTCCCAACTACCAAACATAAAAGCTTGTCTGAACATAGCGGTTTTTCAAAAAAAAATTCAAAATTCTGAAAAATCATTTCAAAGGTTTTATTTTGCTGCTCCGCATATCCCAAACTATATTAGGTACCAAGAAAAAGCACCTGAAATATGATTGCCAGGGGTCCACTGAACAGTTTGATACCCATTATGCATAGGTTTACCAAAGTATCTGGCATTTAGAGACACCAATATGAAGTTAGCACATCCAAATTGATCAGGACTTTACTTCAGCTACTGAGAAAGCAACACATTGACTGCATTTTTTGTGGGGTAAAAACACAGAAATATATGTTTACCCCCCAAACCCATATATTTTTGGAAAGTACACATTCTACCGAATCTAAAATGGGTACCCACGCCTTTCTGCTCCAAACTACTGAGTCGCAAGGCTTTCCCAAAATTGTCGGTTTTCGTGAAATATGTGAAAATTGCCTCAAACCTTCAACTTCCCAGCACCATATCACCCATGTATCATTATGCACTAAGAAAAAGCACCCTAAATATGATTGCCAGGGTTCCTCTGAACATTTTGGTGGCCATTGTTCATAGGTTTACCAAAGTATCTGGCATTTAGAGGCCCCAAAATGAAGTTAGCGCATACAAACAGTCCAGTGGGTAACTTCAGCTAATGAAAAATCAACACATTGACTGCATTTTTGTGGGGTAAAAACACAGAAATATATGTTTACCCCCAAAACCCATATATTTTTGGAAAGTACACATTCTACCGAATCTAAAATGGGTACCCATGCCTTTCTGCTCCAAACTACTGAGTCGCAAGGCTTTCCCACAATTGTCGGTTTTGGTGAAATATGTGAAAATTGCCTCAAACCTTCAACTTCTCAGCACCATATCACCCATGTATCGTTATGCACCAAGAAAAAGCACTCTAAATATGATTGCCAGGGTTCCTCCAAACAGTTTGGTGGCCATTGTTCATAGGTTTACCAAAGTATCTGGCATTTAGAGGCCCCAAAATGAAGTTAGCGCATACAAACAGTCCCGTGGGTAACTTCAGCTAATGAAAAATCAACACATTGACTGCATTTTTGTGGGGTAAAAACACAGAAATATATGTTTACCCCCAAAACCCATATATTTTTGGAAAGTACACATTCTACCGAATCTAAAATGGGTACCCATGCCTTTCTGCTCCAAACTACTGAGTCGCAAGGCTTTCCCACAATTGTCGGTTTTGGTGAAATATCTGAAAATTGCCTCAAAGCTTCAACTTCTCAGCACCATATTGCCCATGTATCGTTACGCACCAAGATAAAGCACCCTAAATATGATTGCCAGGGTTCCTCCAAACAGTTTGGTGGCCATTGTTCCTAGGTTTACCAAAGTATCTGGCATTTAGAGGCCCCAAAATGAAGTTAGCGCATACAAACAGTCCCGTGGGTAACTTCAGCTAATGAAAAATCAACACATTGACTGCATTTTTGTGGGGTAAAAACACAGAAATATATGTTTACCCCCAAAACCCATATATTTTTGGAAAGTACACATTCTACCGAATCTAAAATGGGTACCCATGCCTTTCTGCTCCAAACTACTGAGTCGCAAGGCTTTCCCACAATTGTCGGTTTTGGTGAAATATCTGAAAATTGCCTCAAAGCTTCAACTTCTCAGTACCATATCACCCATGTATCGTTACGCACCAAGAAAAAGCACCCTAAATATGATTGCCAGGGTTCCTCCAAACAGTTTGGTGGCCATTGTTCATAGGTTTACCAAAGTATCTGGCATTTAGAGGCCCAAATATGAAGTTAGCGCATACAAACAGTCCCGTGGGTAACTTCAGCTAATGAAAAATCAACACATTGACTGCATTTTTGTGGGGTAAAAACACAGAAATATATGTTTACCCCCCAAACCCATATATTTTTGGAAAGTACACATTCTACCAAATCTAAAATGGGTACCCATGCCTTTCTGCTCCAAACTACTGAGTCGCAAGGCTTTCCCACAATTGTCGGTTTTGGTGAAATATCTGAAAATTGCCTCAAAGCTTCAACTTCTCAGTACCATATCACCCATGTATCGTTACGCACCAAGAAAAAGCACCCTAAATATGATTGCCAGGGTTCCTCCAAACAGTTTGGTGGCCATTGTTCATAGGTTTACCAAAGTATCTGGCATTTAGAGGCCCCAAAATGAAGTTAGCGCATACAAACAGTCCCGTGGGTAACTTCAGCTAATGAAAAATCAACACATTGACTGCATTTTTGTGGGGTAAAAACACAGAAATATATGTTTACCCCCCAAACCCATATATTTTTGGAAAGTACACATTCTACCGAATCTAAAATGGGTACCCATGCCTTTCTGCTCCAAACTACTGAGTCGCAAGGCTTTCCCACAATTGTCGGTTTTGGTGAAATATCTGAAAATTGCCTCAAAGCTTCAACTTCTCAGTACCATATCACCCATGTATCGTTACGCACCAAGAAAAAGCACCCTAAATATGATTGCCAGGGTTCCTCCAAACAGTTTGGTGGCCATTGTTCATAGGTTTACCAAAGTATCTGGCATTTAGAGGCCCCAAAATGAAGTTAGCGCATACAAACAGTCCCGTGGGTAACTTCAGCTAATGAAAAATCAACACATTGACTGCATTTTTGTGGGGTAAAAACACAGAAATATATGTTTACCCCCCAAACCCATATATTTTTGGAAAGTACACATTCTACCGAATCTAAAATGGGTACCCATGCCTTTCTGCTCCAAACTACTGAGTCGCAAGGCTTTCCCACAATTGTCGGTTTTGGTGAAATATCTGAAAATTGCCTCAAAGCTTCAACTTCTCAGTACCATATCACCCATGTATCGTTACGCACCAAGAAAAAGCACCCTAAATATGATTGTCAGGGGTCCTCCAAACAGTTTGGTGCCCATTGTGCATAGGTTTACCAAAGTATCTGGCATTTAGAGGCCCCAAAATGAAGTTAGCGCATACAAACAGTCCCGTGGGTAACTTCAGCTAATGAAAGATCAACACATTAACTGCATTTTTGTGGGGTAAAAACACAGAAATATATGTTTACCCCCCAAACCCATACATTTTTGGAAAGTACACATTCTACAGAATCTAAAATGGGTACCCATGCCTTATTGCTCCAAACTACTGAGTCGCAAGGCTTTCCCAAAGTTGTCGGTTTTGGTGAAATATCTGAAAATTGCCTCAATGCTTCAACTTTCCAGCATCATATCGCCCATGTATCATTACGTATCACAAAAAAGCACCCAAATTGTGATTGCCAGGGGTCCTCCAAACAGTTTGGTGCCCACTGTGCATAGGTTTACCGAAGTATATGGCATTTAGAGGCCCCAAAATTAAGTTAGCACATACAAATTGTCCTGTGGGTAACTTCAGCTAATGAAAAATCAGCACATTGTCTGCATTTTTGTGGGGTAAAAACACAGAAATATATGTTTACCCCCCAAACCCATACATTTTTGGAAAGTACACATTCTACAGAATCTAAAATGGGTACCCATGCTTTTCTGCTCCAAACTACTGAGTCGCAAGGCTTTGCCAAATTTGGCGGTTTTGGTGAAATATCTGAAAATTGCCTCAAAGCTTCAACTTTCCAGCATCGTATTGTCCATGTATCATTACCAGCATAAAGCATCCTAAATATAAACATACGGGTCTACTAAATAGTTTGATGCCCAATGTGCATAGATATACCAAACTATGTGGCGCACAGAGACCCCCAAATGACAATATGTATAGACATTTTCACGGCTGACGCGCTGGCTGCTGCAACATAACCACCCGGTGTGTGTATTATGCGACATTAGACCACCTAACAGTACAGAGACCCCAGAAAACCATATATTTTCAGAAAGTACACATTCTGACGAATCCAATATGGGTAAATAAGTGTTTCTACTACAAACTGCCAAACTGCAAAGCAATGCTGAACATAACGGTTTTTATCAAATTTCTGAAAATCGTCACAAAGCTTGAATTTTACTCCATTATATGCTCCACGTTTCGTAACGTATCAGCATAAAACATCCTAAATATGAACGCCAGGGGTCTACTGAACACTTTGATGCCCAATATGCATAAATATACCAAACTATGTGGCGCACAGAGACCCCCAAATGACAATACTGTATATACATTTTCATGGCTGACGCGCTGGCTGCTGCAATATAAGCACCTGGTGTGTGTATTATGCGATATTAGACCCCCCTAACAGTACAGAGACCACAGAAAACCATATATTTTCAGAAAGTACACATTCTGACGAATCCAATATGGGTAAATAAGTGTTTCTACTACAAACTGCCAAACTGCAAAGCAATGCTGAACATAACGGTTTTTATCAAATTTCTGAAAATCGTCACAAAGCTTGAATTTTACTCCATTATATGCTCCACGTTTCGTAACGTATCAGCATAAAACATCCTAAATATGAACGCCAGGGGTCTACTGAACACTTTGATGCCCAATATGCATAGATATACCAAACTATGTGGCGCATAGAGACCCCCAAATGACAATAGTGTATATACATTTTCACGGCTGACGCGCTGGCTGCTGCAATATAAGCACCTGGTGTGTGTATTATGCAACATTAGACCCCCCTAACAGTACAGAGACCCCAGAAAACCAGATATTTTCAGAAAGTACACATTCTGACGAATCCAATATGGGTAAATAAGTGTTTCTACTACAAACTGCCAAACTGCAAAGCAATGCTGAACATAACGGTTTTTATCAAATTTCTGAAAATCGTCACAAAGCTTGAATTTTACCCCATTATATGCTCCACGTTTCGTAACGTATCAGCATAAAACATCCTAAATATGAACGCCAGGGGTCTACTGAACACTTTGATGCCCAATATGCATAGATATACCAAACTATGTGGCGCATAGAGACCCCCAAATGACAATAGTGTATATACATTTTCACGGCTGACGCGCTGGCTGCTGCAATATAAGCACCTGGTGTGTGTATTATGCGACATTAGACCCCCCTAACAGTACAGAGACCCCAGAAAACCATATATTTTCAGAAAGTACACATTCTGACGAATCCAATATGGGTAAATAAGTGTTTCTACTACAAACTGCCAAACTGCAAAGCAGTGCTGAACATAACGGTTTTTATCAAATTTCTGAAAATCGTCACAAAGCTTGAATTTTACCCCATTATATGCTCCACGTTTCGTAACGTATCAGCATAAAACATCCTAAATATGAACGCCAGGGGTCTACTAAATAGTTTGATGCCCAATGTGCACAGATATACCAAACTATGTGGCGCACAGAGACCCCCAAATGACAATAGTGTATATACATTTTCACGGCTGACGCGCTGGCTGCTGCAATATAAGCGCCTGGTGTGTGTATTATGCGACATTAGACCCCCCTAACAGTACAGAGACCCCAGAAAACCATATATTTTCAGAAAGTACACATTCTGACGAATCCAATATGGGTAAATAAGTGTTTCTACTACAAACTGCCAAACTGCAAAGCAATGCTGAACATAACGGTTTTTTATCAAATTTCTGAAAATCGTCAGAAAGCTTGAATTTTACCCATTATATGCCCCACATTTCGTAAGTTATCAGCATAAAACATCCTAAATATGAACGCATGGGGTCTACTGAACACTTTGATGCTCAATATGCATAGATATACCAAACTATGTGGCGCACAGAGACCCCCAAATGACAATAGTGTATATACATTTTCACAGCTGATGCGCTGGCTGCTGCAATATGAGCACCTGGTGTGTGTATTATGCGACATTAGACCCCCCTAACAGTACAGAGACCCCAGAAAACCATATATTTTCAGAAAGTACACATTCTGACGAATCCAATATGGGTAAATAAGTGTTTCTACTACAAACTGCCAAACTGCAAAGCAATGCTGAACATAACGGTTTTTTATCAAATTTCTGAAAATCGTCAGAAAGCTTGAATTTTACCCATTATATGCCCCACATTTCGTAACGTATCAGCATAAAACATCCTAAATATGAACGCATGGGGTCTACTGAACACTTTGATGCTCAATATGCATAGATATACCAAACTATGTGGCGCACAGAGACCCCCAAATGACAATAGTGTATATACATTTTCACAGCTGATGCGCTGGCTGCTGCAATATGAGCACCTGGTGTGTGTATTATGCGACATTAGACCCCCCTAACAGTACAGAGACCCCAGAAAACCATATATTTTCAGAAAGTACACATTCTGACGAATCCAATATGGGTAAATAAGTGTTTCTACTACAAACTGCCAAACTGCAAAGCAATGCTGAACATAACGGTTTTTTATCAAATTTCTGAAAATCGTCAGAAAGCTTGAATTTTACCCATTATATGCCCCACATTTCGTAACGTATCAGCATAAAACATCCTAAATATGAACGCATGGGGTCTACTGAACACTTTGATGCTCAATATGCATAGATATACCAAACTATGTGGCGCACAGAGACCCCCAAATGACAATAGTGTATATACATTTTCACAGCTGATGCGCTGGCTGCTGCAATATGAGCACCTGGTGTGTGTATTATGCGACATTAGACCCCCCTAACAGTACAGAGACCCCAGAAAACCATATATTTTCAGAAAGTACACATTCTGACGAATCCAATATGGGTAAATAAGTGTTTCTACTGCAAACTGCCAAACTGCAAAGCAATGCTGAACATAACGGTTTTTATCAAATTTCTGAAAATCGTCACAAAGCTTGAATTTTACCCCATTATATGCCCCACATTTCGTAACGTATCAGCATAAAACATCCTAAATATGAAAGCCAGGGGTCTACTGAACACTTTGATGCCCAATATGCATAGATATACCAAACTATGTGGCGCACAGAGACCCCCAAATGGATATATAGTAGATAAAATGTACAAGGCAAAACAAAATAAGGCAGTAAAGAGTGAAATGAAAAAAAATCCAATAAAACCACAAAAATCAATGTTTTTTTTTCCAGACTAGTGTTATCGGCCGTCAGAATCACAGTTTGAATATTTTAGCTGGGCCAAACAGGTTATACGGCTAGAAACAAGTGAACACAACATATGCAGAGCTGAAAATGCAATAAAATGGCTAAAAATTCAATAAAATGGCTAAAAATGCACCAAAATACCCAAAATTGCAATATAATCACCGAAATAACATACAAAAGATATTGCACAGTACGGTTAGCGAATACGCTATTCGTAATGGCAATAAAACATTTTTTTCAGCAAAAAAAAGAGACGATGCGATAAGAAAAAAAAAAAAAAAGCCACAATGCCATGTATGTGCGTGTGCGTGTGTACAAATGGTAAATTACATGTTATGTGCGCGTGTGTGCGTGTGCACGTGTGTGTAAGTGCAGTGAGTGTAAGTGACCCCCCCAATCCCCAAAAATGTATGTGTAAGTGTGTGTAAGTGTGAATCTAAGTGTGTATTACTGTAATAAGTGTGTGTTGGTGTGTTTGTGTGTGTAATTGTTGCACTAACCTGAAAAAGTCGCTGAAGACTGTTGCACACGATGTGGAGGGGTCCCAGGAAGACATCTGCGACGATCTGCGTGTCTCTGTGCTGTGGGGGCGGAGCTGGATGGCGCGGTGTAGGCTGCAGCAGCAGGACACGTAAGGAACACGTGCCTGCTGCTGTTTTTGGGCCCCTGGGCGATCGCGCCCCAGGGGCCACTCGATCCCCTGCTCTGCTCGTTGCCTAGGGGCAGGGGATCGAAGCGGAACGGAGCGAGCGGCTCTAACAGCCGCTCCTCCGCTCCAGAACCCGGAAGTGCTGCAGAACGTAGAATCTACGTTCTGTGGCATTTCAAGTTACTTTTCCACAGAACGTAGATTCTATTTAAGGGTTAAAAAGTGAATTTTATTAAATACATGTTAAAAGGAGGTCAACGTTTCCGTCTGTTCCTAAAACCTTGATAAAGGTCTTGTATGCAGCCGTAATTGGTAGCACCTGGGTCAATTGCTTCAGTGGTGTGCTGAACTGTTTGGATTGTGTGTATATATATATATATATATATATATATATATATATATATATATATATATATATATATTCCACCAGATGAAAGCACTCACGGGTCAGTCATATGAATAAAAGTAGCAAGCTTTATTCCAACAACCACATATCTACGCGTTTCGATCCCACTGGATCGTCATCAGGATGGTGCTTGGTAGTGAAACACACCCTTTTAACCCCAATTCCACCAATCAGTGAAAAGCCACACAATCATCACTCCCCAATTAGTTATCTATCACTATTAACGTGCACCTGTGCAACCTAATGGTCATAGAATACAAATATTAAATGACCCACAGCTAAAAAAATATAAAAATTAGTAAGATACTTAAAAAAACTAGGTAAGACGGTGAGGCATCATCTAGAGTTGGAACATGGGGAAAAAATATATATTGTGCTCCGCAAAAGGTTTGCTTGTATTCATTAATTTTAATTTTATTTATAAAGATTTCTTCAGTATAAACTTTCAACTTCATCTCATTCATAACAACCTAGTTAAACCCCATTGGTTCCAATTCTGGGTTAGTCCCCATCGTCCCCAGATGTAATCCAATTATCACAGTGATGTGACATTATCCCAGACTAGTGAACATAAATCTTACTATTGCAGTACAATAAAATGCCCACGTGCTATAAATATTCCAATAACAAAGTGCATCTAAAATAGTATATTAAAAAGATTAAAATATATTAGATTTCTATCTTTAACATATCAACTGATGAATTCAGGAAAGAACCTGTGATGTGGAGCGTTTAAATATAACCAAATGATTTACATAGCATTATAGTTTTCAACCAATCATCAAACTTCATTAATCCACAATTGAAGAGGGATAATACAATCAATTCTCATTATATAAATTCTAGCTCATTCCTATTGAAGTTCTCACAAGAAGCAGGACAGTGAATGCATTTCATTCAATCCCCTAGGGGCAATTGTATCAAGAGTGCGTATCCATTTCGCCTCACGTTGTAACAAAGCCTTAGCTCTGTCACCTCCTCTTGGCAGAATAGGAATATGATCAATCAATATCGCCCTTAGGGAGGGCAAAGGGTGTTTATGCAAAAAGAACGGGTAATCCACCAATTGAATTTTTATGTACACTGCTCGAGCTAGTACTAACCCGTAATTATTTCCGCTTTGAGAAAAGTTTTTTCTTACAGAAGACCGGTACAGCAATGGGCTCCAATGTGGCCCCCTCATATGCCAATCTGTTCATGGATGCTTTTGAGAATAAGTATATTTATCCAAACTATGGTGAACAGTTGCTTTTCTATCGTAGGTTTATCGATGATATTTTACTGATTTGGCATGGGGACCACACTGGAGCCTTAAAGCTTGTGACTGACCTGAATGCTCTACCTACGCCTGTAAAATTTACCATTACATGTCATAGTGATGTTATAGATTTTCTTGATGTGAGACTTTTTAGAACAGGAGATGGGATTGGTACTACGTTATTTCGGAAAGACACTGACCGTAACACGGTTTTACATGCACATAGTTTCCACCCTCCTGCTGTTCTGAAATCTATACCATATACCCAGTTTTTGAGAGTATTCAGGATAAACACTGATCTGGTAGTGGCAAAACAGCAGGCGTGTGAGATGCGAGACCGTTTCCTTGTTAGAGGATATACGCTTGATTTCCTTGAGGAGGAGATGGAAAGGGCATATAAAACTTGTGGTAAAACTGATAAGATGGTGAACAAGACTGTAACAGCTCGACCACAGAATATGACGTTTGTGACGAATTATATGCCGGTGAGTCATAAAGTAAAAGGAATAATGAAAAAACACTGGCCAATACTACAGTTGGACTCTGGGTTGCCATTTACAAATATGCCCCCTCCTATGTGCACTTACCGCCGTGGTCGCTCATTGAGGGATATACTGATGGTCACAGATCTACAAAGGGGTGAGCCTGTAAGCTGGCTACCAATGATGAAGCTGGGATGCTTCCGATGTGGTGGGTGTAAGACATGTGGATGTCTGATAACTGGTGGCACCTTTTCTCACCCCCACTCTGGGAAGAAGTATAAGATCCAGCATCGTTTAACATGTACATCAGAATTTGTGATCTATTGCATTATGTGCCCATGTGGTTTATATTACATTGGGAAATGCGTCACTCCATTCCGGATACGCATGAATAATCATAGATCGGCTATCCGATTGGCATTATCCTCGGGACAATCTGAAATCCCCCTTGCGAGACATTTCTTTTTGCATAAATACCCTTTGCCCTCCCTAAGGGCGATATTGATTGATCATATTCCTATTCTGCCAAGAGGAGGTGACAGAGCTAAGGCTTTGTTACAACGTGAGGCGAAATGGATACGCACTCTTGATACAATTGCCCCTAGGGGATTGAATGAAATGCATTCACTGTCCTGCTTCTTGTGAGAACTTCAATAGGAATGAGCTAGAATTTATATAATGAGAATTGATAGTATTATCCCTCTTCAATTGTGGATTAATGAAGTTTGATGATTGGTTGAAAACTATAATGCTATGTAAATCATTTGGTTATATTTAAACGCTCCACATCACAGGTTCTTTCCTGAATTCATCAGTTGATATGTTAAAGATAGAAATCTAATATATTTTAATCTTTTTAATATACTATTTTAGATGCACTTTGTTATTGGAATATTTATAGCACGTGGGCATTTTATTGTACTGCAATAGTAAGATTTATGTTCACTAGTCTGGGATAATGTCACATCACTGTGATAATTGGATTACATCTGGGGACGATGGGGACTAACCCAGAATTGGAACCAATGGGGTTTAACTAGGTTGTTATGAATGAGATGAAGTTGAAAGTTTATACTGAAGAAATCTTTATAATTAAAATTAAAATTAATGAATACAAGCAAACCTTGTGCGGAGCACAATATATATTTTTTCCCCATGTTCCAACTCTAGATGATGCCTCACCGTCTTACCTAGTTTTTTTTAAGTATCTTACTAATTTTTATATTTTTTTAGCTGTGGGTCATTTAATATTTGTATTCTATGACCATTAGGTTGCACAGGTGCACGTTAATAGTGATAGATAACTAATTGGGGAGTGATGATTGTGTGGCTTTTCACTGATTGGTGGAATTGGGGTTAAAAGGGTGTGTTTCACTACCAAGCACCATCCTGATGACGATCCAGTGGGATCGAAACGCGTAGATATGTGGTTGTTGGAATAAAGCTTGCTACTTTTATTCATATGACTGACCCGGGAGTGCTTTCATCTGGTGGAATATGAGGATTTTGGTGAGCACCCGGTAACTATTGCACAGAGTGGTGTGTGCCGATAAATGGAGAGATATATATATATATATATATATATATCCTTTATAATAAAGTTGAAGTGTCTCTGCGTCCAGTCCCTGTGTACGTGGGATTGTGCTACTGCCCCACGGGCCGTCTCTGGCAAAGTTTGACTACATATGTTCTAGCGCCCGTTAATTTAACGGGCTTAATGATATATATGATACTCAACAGCAAAAGGCCAATGTAATAGCTGTGTTGGTGAAAAAGAAAAAGCTAATTTGCTCCAATGGCCAACACTTTGATAAAGAGCTAAATTTTCTCTGAAAATTTACATGCTTTTTAATGGCCAGTATTGAAATATAAGCTAAAAATGTGAAGGTCATTTGTGATTCCATCATAGCAGTAATACTGTGCCTGTCATGTTAACATCTTTAAACTGTTGAGTTGAATGGTTCTGAACAATCATGTCAATTTCAAATTGAAAGAGCAGTGCAAAGTAAGGTTTATGAAGAGCATTATTCTGAAAGCTGGGCTTTTGTAAAAAACTAGGCAAAAACAGGGGAAATGGAAGTATACCTTAAATGGCATTGGCTTTATTCTATGGTCAATAGTCACTCCAGTTTAAAGGGAATGTAAAGGCAAAAAAATAAAATCCCATTTTCACTTTCTTTAATGAAAAAGAATCTCCAATATACCTTAATTAAAAAATTTATACCATTTTTATAAGAAATTCTCCCTTTGTTTTTCTTGCTCTGACTGCTGAGGATAGGAAACTTCAGACAGTCTCTAGCTGCTCTGCAGGGAAATGACCATACTTTCAAACAACAGGGGGAGCCCCCACCTTATTTCCCAGAACTCTAGCAGCTTTGTTTGTTTCCCTGTATAGTAGCCGGCGACTGTGTAGAGATTCGTATTTCTAGACCCAATGCAGTCTGCATATCCTGATTATTAATCAGTCTTGTTGTATTGGCTTCTATGGCAGAAATTATTTGACTTGTGCCGTTTTGATGATGATGAAACGTAAGCTTAGCCTCCCAACAGAAGCCCAGACCACACTGAGCATGTGCATGGTCTTGGTCTTGCAAAGATGTTTAACATAGTTACAATCTAACACAATCTGATTAACTGATGCGTTTATCTGATTTTAAATTGTGTCATTTCATTAACTCTTTCATTATTTTGATAAAAATTTTATGTTTGACATACCTGTGTTGTTACCAGATTTAAAAAAAAAATCTCAACATCTATGGCCATCTTTAGACTGAATTTAAAACTGAAATCCTAGTACATGGCTTGTTAATCAGCTAAATTTTGCTGTATTTAGCAAATCTGATAACTATATGGAGTTACAATATGTAAAACATTAGACTTGTGAAATGTGCTATGGGAAATCTGTTTGATAGCACTTCTAATAGGAAAAACGCAGGAAAACATCTGGCATTACCCTGGGCATTTTCCTGACAGAAGTACTTTTGCTCATGTACCGTAGCAATGTCTATGCTGAATGAGCTATTTTCATTTAAGGATCTAGAGAATATAATTCAAAATTGAGTAGAAATCCTTGTTATTTAATTACTGTACAACAAATCCTTGTGTCTTTATAAAAAAATCAACAGTCTTCTTTTCCGAAATATCATATTTTCAGTTCACAAATCCATATTATTTCCACTGTGCTAATGCCTTACAATTCTAGGACACCATCTGGATTGGTATAGTAAAGGCAACAATACATTGCACACGTATTAGAAAATAGAAGAAATTGAATAAACAGTAAATCTAAAACAGATTGTAACACTGCCCTGGTGTTGAACATTATCAGTATCAAAAATGCAAATGTTAAATGAATCTGATGATTTATTATGTTCTTCTTTATAGAGCCAGGCTACAGCCCACTTTAAAGGAACAAAACATGCCAAGAAACTTAAAGCACTGGAAGCCATGAAAAATAAGCAAAAATCTGCTGCTACCAAGGACATTGCAAAGACTATCATCACATCCTTCCCCACTAATACCATGAATGGTATCTCTGAGAAAACAGGTTAAGTGATAATCTTTACTTCTTTCTTTTTGTTTGTTTATATGTTTTCTTGTGTAACTATCTGTCTGGCTATGTGCCTGTCACATTGATTCACCGCTGCTTCATCATCCCTTCCTTATTGATTTCTATCTCCTTTCCTTTACTTTTGAGACAAAGGCAATTACTTGGAGATTACTTGTCATACTTGTGTTTTCTGTACAAAGCTATAAAACACCTTATACAATTGTATAATTCAAATATTTGTAAATGCAGTTGTTTGCATACGATAACCCAAACATTTTTTATAATAATTTTTTATAATTCCTAGTTATGAGATTTAATGCTACAAATGTAAAGATAATGCAGTGCTTGTTTCATAGGGTAGGGCAAATCTTCATTCATTGTAGTAGATGAAGTGAAGGAATAGAGGAAAAACTTAGAATTTCGAATGGTTTTTTTTGGCTACTTCGACCATAGAATGGGCTACTTCGACCTTCGAATATGACTTTGACTTCGAATCGAACGATTCGAACTAAAAATTGTTCGACCATCCGATAGTCGAAGTACTGTCTCTTTACAAAAAAACTTCGACCCCCTACTTCGCCACCTAAAACCTACCGAGCATCAATGTTAGCCTATAGGGAAGGTCAGTATACAAAAATTGGGAGTCCACCTCTGATTTAAGTTTAGTTAAGCCCAAGGGACTCGCCCCAGTTCACAGGCGATGAACATTTAGTAAACTCCTTTTATCCAAAGATAGCTGTCCCAAGGCTTTCTTTTCCATAAAAAATTTCTTTATTTAAATTAGCATTAAAAATTCAATTACAAACAGACCCCACCAGGCCCACCTTATGCGTTTCGCACCCTCCGGCGCTTAGTCATAGGTGTAGATACACCTATGAAATCCTTCGACTTCGATATACGAAGTCGAAGGATTTAACTTCGACAGTCGAATATCGAGGGTTAATTAACCCTTGATATTTGACCTTAAGTAAATTTGCCCCTTATTGTAACAATTGTCTGTTTATGGTATGAATGTTCCCCTACAAAATATTCTGCCAGCAGAATTTTGCATTTCATTTGTGTCAGACATTTTTTGAACATGTTGTGCTCTCTCATTTTAGGGGAATTTCCTGGGGGGGGGGGGTTTAGTTTACCTAGGAAAAGTATACATTTTTTTCACTAAAGAACCTGAGCTTTCTAAATCTGCCTAAATTGTGTGTATGTCCAGTTCTGGAACAAGATTTGGAGCTCTAAATAAAATGTTATTTTTCACGATATAGGGATTTATACCAGAAATATATTTTATTTTATGCACAAAAATTCAACTGATTTGGAAAACCTCAAGTTTTGATGTTTTTGAAGTTTACCAAACAGTTTCATTCCCAACATGCATAGATTTACCATACTATGTTGTTTATAGAGGCACCCAAACGGATATATAGCAGGCAAAATTTCCATGGGCAAAAACAAGTAACAACAGTGCAACATTACATAAAATCACTAAAATCTAATAAAACCACTTTGGTTTTTTTCACCTTGTGTAGTCAGCTGTCAAAATTACAGTATGAATATTTTCACTTGACCAAATAGGTTTTATGGACAAAAACAAAGGAACACTTATACAGAGATGAAAATGCAATAAATTGGCAAAAGAATCAATAAAATGACAAGAAATTCACCAAAATCAGCAAAATTGTAATATAATCAACCAAGTACCATACAAATGTATTGTGCAGTGCAAATACGCTGTTCCCAATGGCAGTGCAAATACGCTTTTCGCAATGGCAGTAATCCAAAAAAAGAGTCAACGCAGTAAAAAAAGTCACAAAATTGTGTGAATGTGCATGTGTCTACACTTGGCAAATTATGATATGTGTGCTTGTCAGTGCTGTGAATGTGTGTGACCCCCAAAAATGTATGTTATTTGTATAAGTTCAAATGTAAGTGTACATTAGTGTAAAAATTGTATGTTTGTGTGTGTAACACTGACCTGGTGTAGGAGCAGAAGATCAGTCTGAAGGGATCCCTGGAAGAGGAAGAGCCTGCTGTACCATCAGGATCCAATGGGGCGGCGCAGAGAGGTCCAGGAAGCCAACGCAGCAACAGGACAAGGCCTGCTGCTGCCTTTGGTTTTCTGGCCGATTGCCCCACTCTGCTTGTTGCCTAGGGGTGGAGGAATGGAGAAAACAGCTTTACAAGCCACTCCTCCACTCCCAAACCTGGAAGTGGTGCAGATTGTAGAATCTATGATCTGTGACATTTAAAGGGTTAAAGACATTTGTATTTATTTTGTCACTTTACTGTCTACCCTGTCTATCCCACTGTGGCCATCAGTTAGTCATATTGGAAAAGAGCCAATTACTGCACACTATGAATATTATTTTATCACTCTAGTTCTGCATTCCATCATGCAATTAACTATTCCTATCATGAACCACATTGTTTTTATGCTCAGCCCTGAAATCTTACTGCTTAGTACTCACGTGCCCAGCTGCATGCTATATAGTACAATACCCAGCCTCTAAAAACCCAGTTATTAACTACATGGAGATTCCACTGGAGAGAAACATTTACAGCCAACCATTAGGTATTGTGATCAAGCCTGTGGTGTGGTTGCAAGACGTTATTTCCAACAGTCAGACAAACACTATGGCAAGCTAACTACCAGAAGCTGGTGTTTAAAGGGTTAATGATTGGATCCTACAGAAGCGAGCAGGAAGCCACAGAATGGACAAAATGTTTAGCCTGAGCCAATGAAGATTTCATAGGTATATGCTAAGGAAATAATTGGCCTTTGTGGAAAAGTTAAACATAACCATTGCATCCACAATTCAGTTCAGAAAATACTGGAAAAGCAATTCACTAAAACTCTGTTTGCTCTGAAAATGTTTTTCTGCCGTAACAGAAATCATTCAATAATACAGCATATTAAGGAAAACACTACATTATATTTCCAGCCAGTGAAATCTATGTACACTATTTTGAGTATCTTCTATTGGAATTTAAATTGAATTACTTATCTGTGTTGATAGACAGAAAAATGGTATTTAATGTTTTATGATATCAAGAGTACCTTTAGCAAATACATTATAAATTTGATATGCTGATTCATTCAATATTTTGCTGAAAACTAAAGGTAGGGTTGAATAAAATCTTCACAAAAATGCAGGAGGTTTTATACTGGGATAAACATAGTCACTGCCTAATTCCCCTGCATTCACATGGGTATCTTTTTAAACTGCTGCTGGGATTTCATGAAGGCTAATGCTGGAAATCTATTTAATCTTTCCCTCTCAATGGATTATTTCCCTCTCAATTTAAACATGCACTCATTATCCCTATTCTAAAAACCCTCTCTTGGTCCTCTATCTTGGTAATGATTGTCTGCTTCTCTTTATCTCAAACTACTTAAGTGTTTACAATGACTAAAGCTATTCCTTTGCCATTTATATTTAGATATCTTGATGCTACCTTAAATTAAGCTCTTCAAGATAAAAATGTTATTTTTTTCCCCATTTTACACCCTTAATACCCCACATAGTCTGCTCCCACTGAAAACTATTATTTTTTTAATCCCCAGTGTCTTGGTGTTATCCTTCATTTTGTTCTGTCCTTCAATCCTTATATCCAGTCTAGAACAAAATCATGTCACCTAAGGGATATTTTCAAAATTACATCATGTATTGCCCAAGATGCCACTAAGATTCTAATGTATTCTCATCATTCATATTATGTATCAACTACTATAAAGGTGGCCATACACGGGCCGATAAAAGCTGCCGTCAGACTGAGTCGGCAGCTTATTGGCCCGTGTATGGGGGCCCCCTGACGGGCTTCCCCGATCGAGATCTGGCCGAAAGTCGGCCAGATCTCAATCGGATGGGACTAGAAATCCCGTCGGATCGCGGCCGCATCTGTTCGTTGATGCGGTCCCTCAATCCGACCGCCCATTCGCGTTCGCTAGGATCCGATCGTTGGGCCCTAGGGCCCACGATTGGATCAGCCCGATATTGCCCACCTCAAGGTGGGCATATCGGAGGGAGATCCACTCATTTGGCGACATCGCCAAACGAGCGGATCTCTCCATCTATGGCCACCTTAACTCAGTTAACTGACGTTTTCCCCTAGAGACTATCCATTCAGTCATAAAAGCTGCCAAGAGTCTCATACATCTCAGGAGCTGCTCTTCTTCTACCATGCCACTCTGCCAGTCTCTGGCTTCTTTCAGAATAAAATTCAAACTAATGACCCTGACATTCAAATCAGTTTATACTCCTACTCTATCCTACATATTTCGAAGTTGCTTGCTCTGCTCCTCTACTGATGTACCCATCACCACTTTACATACTCGCAGACTTTGATAGGTATTCACCCCTTCTTTGGAATTCTCTCCAACATTCCTTTTTCCCAATCTCTTTAAAACACATTTTTTTAGAGAAGCTTATCCTTACCTGGCTTAGCATAGTTTCAGTGTGCATTATCATGGTGCTAAATGCAATGCCCAGTGTCACATCTTGATCTTGATCTTTCCCATCCACGAATTTAAGTCATTTATCAAATAATCTGCTCAAAAAGGCGATGCAGGAAAAGTCTCGCTAAAATTATATGAAAATTCGGATCATGCTACTTTTTCAAATTTGATGCCCAAATTGTGTTTTTTTCGAGTTGTCGCCCAAAAATAATGACTTTTTTGGATTATCCAACGCAGATCATGATATCAAGAATCATTTTCAGGAACATCTGCAATTGACTTCTATATGACCTCGACAGGTTTTAAGTGGTGTATTTTCAGTGTCGGATCTAGCAGATTTGGGGTATAAAAAATCTCTAAAAATGTTATGGTTTGTGTCTCAACTCTTTAGATTGTATGCTCCTGAGGAGGGCCCTTTTTATTTCTTGTATTGGTTATCAGTTGTTATTTTTGGATATAATCTGTCTGTTTATTTATATACATATGTATTGTATAGCACTCCAGAATATGTTGGTGCTTTATAAATATGTGTTAGTATTAATAATAAAATATTATCATGAAGGGGGGGGGTAAATGTAACAGAGAGCTAATAAATTGAAAGTACTAGCAAGACTTGTGGGAAAGTAGAATGTTTTCAACTGATTATATGTAGAATAAATATCTTTCTTTTGCAGTACTAAAATGTTTAAAATCATTTTGTAAAAATCCAAGTAATGATTTTTTTATAAAGGTATTCATTTTGCATTTTAAATATAAAACCAAAAGACAAAAATAAGCAAACAAATAAGCTTGACACTTACTTGACTACTGTTTACAATTATTTTGTATGTACAGTGTCAGTTTCAAAGCATAAAGGAGCATTTAACATAGTTAGCGATTATCATCATATATTTCGGAGCAAACCTGTAGTTCAGTCATGAACAACCAAGGCTCCCATATTTTCTCAAATTTCCCGGGTGTTCCCCTAGCATTCAATTTGATAAGCGGTAATGTATCATTTACTAAGTCGATCCATTGCTGAAGCGTAGGGGGGTTGGGGCTCATCCATTTCATTATTACTAACTTTTTTGCATAAATCAAAATAGACCGTAAGTGTTCTGGATTTTTGTACGGGCACTGCATCATCTAAAATACCCAATAAGTAAGTCTCAGGGGACTTGATTCCAGAAAAGGATAGGAATATATTAGTGTAGTGGATGACTTCTGTTCAGTACGATGCTACTCTAGGGCAAAATCATGTTCTCAGAAAGTCGTGCATTCTAAAAATAAAGTCAAACCTTTATACTGTATTTATATTTAGGAACATAATTGAACTGAACATTTATTCTATTAGTGTGTCTGTAGAATCATCTAGGTCTAGGATATCACCTTCATTAAATTGTGAAGAAAAAAATCCATAAATTTAAAATCTAACATTCCTTTTTGAGTTCTGCAGACTTATTGCAGGTCAAGTTGAAAATTGTATGGTTTTGGCTTTGAACTGACCTAAAAGGTGTGGCAGAGGTAGGTTGGTTGATTGAATGTCAATATAACCCATCCTCTTTTTAGTGAAATCTGTATGAGATGCAGACAGCAATAGGGTGAGGTTTATTTATATAGAAACCATATCCTGTATTTCATCTTCAACTTTATTTTCACCTGGGCAAATAGCTACTTACATTGTGGTGATGGGGCTAAATGATCTTAATTCATGCATTTACTGAGGTTACTAAACCTGTGTAAATAGTTGGCAAAGTTGGTATGCTACTTGAGTGTCCTAAGGTGTTTTAGTTTGTATCAGCATTTTCACAGTGATGTGCTTCCATTTGCTATTATGTCTACTGGGATTGAGCAATTTACACATTTAGAACATCGATGTGAAGGCGAGGTGTCACTGATCATTTGCCATGAGCGAGAAGTTTCTGTAAGCACCCTATCACATTTGTGTATACAAGCTTTAAAACACATCTGTGATACCTCATTGTGCTGGGCACTTTGTATGTTTCTTATTTGGATTTTAAGATTGATGAGGACGTTCTGAGGAAGAAGTCTTTGTTTTAATTTTGCCAGGCTGTGATCATTGGTTATATTTCTTGGTAATTTCCCATGTCTCACACTTTAGGAGGTGTGCGGCAAGGGGAAATTCTCACTGAATAACTTTGTTATAGAGCATTAAGAAGTAGTTTAACCTCAAATGATTTTTTGATGGACAAAAACGTATTTTAAAGCATTTGTCCCATCTGTCTGTTACGCCACACAAGACTGTACCAGCGAGAACCTGCAAGGAATGTAAGCAGATAATAGAGCATAACATAATGTCAATATACATGTTAAACTTGCTAAACTTGGTGAAAAGCATTTACCACTGACTTATGATATAAGTCCTTAATACAGTGGTATTCAAAATATGTTTCTATACTGACTTTAAGATGATAAAAGCAGTGTTACACTACCGTATATACTCAAGTATAAGCCGAGTTTTTCAGCATCCAAAATGTGCTGAAAAAGTCTACTTCGGCTTATACTCGAGTCAGTGGGCAGTAGCTGAGATTGCAGTCACTTTTAATCATTCCTATACCAACAGTTCGCTTCGGGAGAGACTGCACTATCACACAGCACCCTCTGTTGGTTATATGAAAGAATAACAGTGCACCCTCTGTTGGTTATATGAAAGAATAAACAGTGACTGCAATATCACACGGCACCATCTGTTGGTTATATGAAAGAATAACAGTGCACCCTCTGTTGGTTATATGAAAGATTAACAGTGACTGCAATATCACACAGCACCATCTGTTGGTTATATGAAAGAATAACAGTCACTGCAATATCACACAGCACCCACTGTTGGTTATATGAAAGAATAACAGTGCACCCTCTGTTGGTTATATGAAAGAATAAACAGTGACTGCTATATCACACAGCGCCATCTGTTGGTTATATGAAAGAATAACAGTGCGCCCTCTGTTGGTTATATGAAAGAATAAGCAGTGACTGCAATATCACACAGCACCCTCTGTTGGTTATATGAAAGAATAACAGTGACTGCAATATCACACAGCCCCCTCTGTTGGTTTTATGAAAGAATAACAGTGACTGCAATATCACACAGCGCCCTCTGTTGGTTTTATGAAGGATTAACAGTGATGGCAATATCACACAGCGCCCTCTGTTGGTTATACGAAAGATTAACAGTGATGGCAATATCACACAGCACCCTCTGCACATAGTAGTGGGACAATGCACACAGTAATCTGTTTGGCAATTCTCTGTCACCATCAACTTTGCAAAGAAATCCGGTTGATCGCTGGGGGGGGGTCGCTTTGGCGGAATGTGCACTGCTGGGAGAGAGGGCTGTAATTGTATCTAGGCTTATACTCAAGTCATTACGTTTTCCCAGTTTTCGTAGGTAAAATTAGTTACCTCGGCTTATACTCGGGTCGGCTTATACTCAAGTATATAATAATAAGTAAGTATAAAAGTTGCTTAAAGGAGAATTATACCCCCAAATGAATACTTGAGCAACAGATAGTTTATATCAAATTAAGTGGCATATTAAAGAATCGTATCACTGTTATATATATTTAAGGAAATATTGCCCTTTTTCAGCTCAAGCCTTGAAACACCATTTCGTGATGGTCTCTGTGCTGCCTCAGAGATCACCTGACCAGAAATACTACAACTCTAACTGTAACAGGAAGAAGTGTGGAAGCAAAAGACATATCTCTATCTGTTAATTGGCTCATGTGACCTAACAAGTATAGCTTGTTTGGTATGTTTGTGTGCACTGTGAATCGTACAATCTCAGGGGGCTGCACTTTTTTTAAATGGCAGTTTTTTATTTATGATTACCCAATGGCACATACTACTGAAAAAGTATATTAATATGGAAATGGGTTATTTAAATGAAGCAGAGTTTTACATATGAGCTTTTTTATGCAATGTATTTTTATAGAGATCTACATTGTTTCCTTGAATAAATGGAGTTAGCATCCCTTTATAAAAATTATGCAATTTCATGAAATATAGATTAACTGAGATATGTAATAAACAAAAAGCTCCATTATTTGATCAAAAAATTCATTAACTTGTCTCAGATATTTTCAAGATGATTTGGGCAATAATTTTAGCTGCCCTCATTCTTTAGCCACTGGCAAATAATTTATATCATCATAAAAACAGAACAGTGTCTCATTACAATAAAAAAGATTTATAAGTAATAAAGTATATAAATTACACTTTACAGTTAGCCAGCAACTGTTTTAAGTTATTTGGAGAATATTAAATGGTCCAATTGAAAATAAAAAGAATGAAAGGCAACACATTTTGAATTTATAATTTATTCTCAGCAGTTAAAATGTACAGGAGAAGTGCATGGAGCAGAAATGCTTTTTTGTGATCAGTTCATCCATAAAATCAATTAGTACTTGTTTCCTAAATGTTTTGTTCGTATCTGTTCTTCTCTTGACAATTGCCACATTTGTGAGCTGAATTTTATTTCACATCAGAAAATGTAATTAAAGAATCCTAAACTCTGAATTAGATCTTCTGCTCTTGTTCCCTAGTAGTGGTGCAGTGTCACGTTTTCCATGTTGAGCAAAAGAATATTCTATGACTTTGTAATTGAAGTACATTTAGTAGCCACACACCTAACTTGGAAAATGTTATTCTGATGAAGTGTGGCTGGAAGTGAAACAGCAACATTTTGCTACTATTATTAGAAAAGGTTGACCCAACGTTGCAGTGACAGTACTTGCATATATTATGGAAAATCATAACCAGTACTGATTATTTTTTGTAGAATTTTTTTTGCAGATGCACAGATAAATATATTCACTTGAATTAAATTTTGCTCAGAAATTTTTTTTATGCAAGGCTTAAAACCGGAAGCAGACTAAAAAAATTTTTTGGAGAAGGTAATACACAGGCAGACGTTTTTAGATATAGCAATAGTGTAAAGCTTTATGAATAGATAATGTACAGTGTATTATAGAGAAAACACTTAAACATATTATTTAGTCAGCACTAGTTCCTTCCAATTTGCTTCTGGTGCAAGTCCCACAGTTTCAACCTCCAACTTGTTTGCGAAAATCTCGTTTGTCATAGACAGCACCAGCAAAAGTTGAGTGCTTGAGTCAGAGGTCATGTTCCAATAAAGGCGTTTTAAAGAAATTCGCTAATGGTGCTGTCTATGACAATTGAGATTATAGAGAAAACACAAATTATTAGGTGGTTAGTAAATTGAGGAAATTAAGAAGAGAAGACCGGCTAATGTCTAGTATAGTAGCGGAGAAGAAAACGAGCCTGCATTGCATAGGTGATTTCACATTAGTTACTATGATACAAAGGTAGCATGCTTTTTGATGACAAACTTTTACATTCAAGTTTCCCAAGTTTTTTGTTCTTAATGAATGCGATAATTTTTTGGGAAGGTAAATACAGTATTGCAGTTTACAAACACATTATAAAATAGGGTTGTGCCAGTAGTGATACATAGGCAAGGAGAAAAACAAATGCTGCAATTTTGTACAGAATTGATTACTTTTTTTTTTTTTTTACCATATATTGGGTTTCATATGTGTAAAGAACATCTTGTTGGTATTTAATGAAAACAAGTCCATATACAGGTCTAACAATGACATTTTAATTTTGATCATCAAAATAGGCATCACACATATATTTAAGTCTTACTTTGCCATTCAATATGCATGGGCGAATTTTTTCGCCTCGTTTCGCCGAAAAAATGACGCCCATAAACTTGCATGGAGACGTGCGTCAAAAAAAAAAATACGCGCGACAAAATAATTTCGCCGCGCGACAAAATTTTTTTGACGCCCATACACTTTAATGGCGGCGGCGAATTTTTGCCGAAACGAAAGGGTCAAATTCGCCCATCCCTGCCATTCAACACTATCCTCCATTGTTATGAGAAGCCACAGAATATCCCATTATTATTAACAGCACTGAAAGCATATAAAACTGGGATTGAAATGATGTTGCAGGGAAAGACCAACAATTTCAGATTCCTTCCTTACTTAAAATTCTGCTGACAATACAGAGTTACGTTACACCCCGCAGATTTAATGGCTCCATGAGTAGAAGCCAGAGTATGCAATCTTAGATATACGAGCCAAAGTATTACATAACAAATCTGTTCATTTAGCATATTTAAAAATATTACTTTTGGAAAGCCTTACAGACCTCCATGAATTCATACAAATAAGACCTGGTGTTGTATGTGATTATCTTAAAGGATTTTCATTCAAATTAATCAATTGCATAAGGCCATACAGACACATAAAATAAGCAAAAGAGTATCTATTTAAACATCATCTAAAGACATCCCTTTTCAGGAAAGAGCTTTCTAAAGCAAATGCCATTATCATTTTTGAGCTGGCTTCTTGAGGGTTTTTCAGTATGTGTGAAATTCCTAAATGCAGAACCAGATAATTCTCCTTTCATACAAGGATGATGATTAAAGTAGTGTGATACTTGGAATAATGGAATACAGTGAACAATTTACAGTAGCATAAACCTTTCTGAAAATACTACTTCCCCAGTAATTTGCAGTTGCTATGGGAACCCTACCGTTTAAAAACAATTCTTTTTTCCCTACTCACCACTCAAATCTAAATGTTGCAACCTGAAAATGTCTGAAACTGCATTAATCCAATATCGACAGCATATACTTATACATCCCTGAAAAAGTCTAAAGATATTTTCTTTCAAGTTGTTTTTTTCTAGCTTTTATGAATAATGTTCAGATTTAGTTGCATGAAAGACGTATTTTGCATACATAAAATCTGAAGATTGGGGTGCCAATACGTTCAATCTGATCAATTCACAGGGAGATTGCCAAATATATTAGCACCCACAGTGAATTTGGATTTTTCTTGTCCTTTAAGATACTGTTCACTTTAAAAATGGTTATCTATGTAGTTTTTTACTCAAAATTAATATACTGCAGTGTTATCTAAAATGATTAATTTAGGAGATACTAGGGGTCATTTACTACAACAAGCTCAGTTGTGCTTCTGTCATTTTCATTGCACAATAATGCAATTAGATAATTAAGGGCAAAGCCTAACGCGTTTCATGCCTTAGGGGCACTCAGTCATAGGCTGGCTGGCTACACCCTATGACTAAGTGGCCCTAAGGCACGAAACGTTAGGCTTTGCTGTGATGTTTTTGCTTAAATAAATACTTTTTTTACTACATCAATCTATAGAGTGTGGTCTGGTATGTGCCAGACCTTCATCATCTAATTGCATTATTTGCCTCCCCGAGCTGAATGTATGGGGCTTGAGCATCTGGACCCCCCCCCCTTTTTGGGTAAGTTAACCCCAACTTTTACTGTATTCAACACTGAGCTAAATATAAGCAAGTTGCTTTCTAGAAGGGCTTCCTAGTGGAAAGCCTATTTCAAGTTATTGCAGCAATGGAGGATGAAGTTCATATTGCTGTGGAACTTTGAACTTTTGACTACTGCATGACATGCTGAATGGGCAGATGTCCGGATACTTTTGGTCATATAGTGTAACTTTTAATAGGCTTTCGTTACAACAATTGGCCCTAAGTTGCCCCCAGCTTCTCCCAGTTGACTTGGGAAACAATCGACTGTTTGGTCATACTGGGCTGGGGTGCATGGGTACACACGTAAACTGTGCTTCAGCATATCGAGTGATGGTAAGGCCCATATCCCAGTGTGAATAACAGAAAGGATCTGTGCATTAAGCTTGCATGAAATGTTGGGAGCATTGGGTAGTTAAGGAGAATTTCTGCAAAGAAAGGACGATTTCAGCATTTGGTTACAAACTGTACTGAAACCTTCTTACCTATAATACAAACATGTCAGTATCACTTATATTCACATGTACAGTATATATGCATGTATATACCAAGATTAAGATATTTATTTTCTTGAAAATTAAGTATCCACTCCTTTATCTAATGTAGGAGTTCAGCTGAAACATATGACTGTTAAAGGGGCATAATCTTAGGTATTTACAATGAGAAAATCAGATGTGTATCTACCAAGCTGGTGGTGCTGTTGATGTAATCTGTGGAGTCTGTGGCTCTGAAACAGGTATTTCTTTGAAAAAACGATGTAGTTTAGGATCGGAAACCTAATTTGCATATGCAAATCATGTCAAGGAAGAGAAAAAGAATTCAACTTCCTTGTTTGTATGAGAAAATATTACATGAATTTAAGGATTCGGTTTGTCAAAGTAATTGGATCCAGCCAAATCTGAATCTTGCTGATAAAGGCTGAATCCTGAACTGAATCCTAGGTTCGATGCACCCCTAGTAATTGCATGCTAAATGAAAAAAAATCATTCTGGATAATAGATCCCATACCTGTATTTGAATGTATGTACTGTAGGTATTTATATAGGTCTGAACAGTCAGTGATTGAAATTATTCACTCAAACGTGTTATCCTGTCTTGGTAAGTCAGTGGAGCAGTGGTATTTTGGAATCCTTCCCTTAGGATTTTTGTGTTACCTGAAGGACCCTGTCTAGAAGACTTTTAAAGCTTCTTTGAAACACAGAATACTTCTCTACACTGTCACCATTAGGCTGCTGTGCTATAGAATCATCGTTCTCATACTGGCAGCCTGAAGTAAAAATGAGAACATCAGGGGTTGTCTCAAAGCAGCAAAGGGCTCTTTTAGGCAAGTGTGTTTGCTACTGTTAAAGCTGTTTCTTCCTTTTCCATACTAAATATTTACAGAAATTTGGCTCCCCTAGAACAAAAAAACCCATATAGATAATGTTTGAGAACAGTAAGAAATATTTGTTAAAGCACAGAGACAAACATCAAGTGTATCCATATATTATCTTGTCTATTAAATTTACACTAAGGGGGTTCTGTGCTGCACTCTGCACCCCACCCTGGGCGCCATTCGAGCCTGTCCTTAACGCTTGCCAGAGATCCCCAATGTTTTTGTCTGAAGGATTTTTAAGTAAGGTAACTGGTATAGGGTGGGAGATGGTAGTACTACATTTCAGCTGCTGTGTTCTCAGGAATGGGACTCTGCTGAATGGTGGCAGGACCTCAATTGCATGTCCTTATACTTCAAAACTGGTAACTTGGGGGCCAACCCTTAGAGCATGACGCAAAGGGTGAAAACCATGGCCTTGAGGCAGAACCATCAAAGCATCATGTACATTGCTTGTGTAAATCTTACAGTACAAAGAGATCATTCTGATGGTTATTAATAGGGATGCACCGAATCTAGGATTCGGTTCGAGATTTAGCCTTTTTCAGCAGGATTCGGCCGAACCGAATCCTATGCAAATTAGGGGCGAGGAGGGAAATTGTGTGACTTTGAGTCACAAAACAAGGGAGTAAAAAATGGTTTCTCCTTCCCACCCCTAATTTTTGGTTTGGTATTCGGCTGAATCTTTTGCGAAGGATTCGGGAGTTTGGCCGAATCCAAAATAGTGGATTCGGTGTATCCCTAGTTATTAAGTTGTTTCATTTTTGCCACTCTGAAACTAAAATTTATGTCATTATTTTACACCTACCCAGACCTGAAAACCCATTCACATACCTCCCAACTGTCCCAATTTTGACAGAAACTTGAAATGTCCCGAGTTTCTGTTTGATCTCCTGACGCCAGAAAAAAATACGTTTCTAAAACTTAATTAAACAAGAGGCTTTTTGGCAGAGAGCCAGGAATACTCAGCACCTGTACATAGATTCGTTTGTAACAATTTAAGATTAGCAAAGATACAATTGTAACTATTTAATGTAAGCAAGTCTGTTTGGAGAACTGAGACTTACAGCTTAAAGGGCAATACACCTTTATTAGAAAAACTGTAATAACACATCAAAATGGCCCTAAACCCCCAGAAATGTGTTCAAACTTTCCATAACAAAATGTTGGGAGGTATGCATTCAAATTAATGGCAAAACCTTGAACAGGAAAGAAATCCCGGTGTAAAAAGTGTCAGCAATCAACTCTGCTATGCGCATGGATTTAAAAAAAAAAAAAAACACCTATTTTTGTGTCTGAATTCTATACCAATCTACAACTACAGCTGTGGCATTGATGTGACAATGCTTAGTGTATTTGTGTCTTAATACAAGTGAATGCTGGAAAATGATATTGGCTATTGTCTAAAATGTCTATCCGTGCATAAATATAACTTTATGAAGATTGAAAGCCAGGATGTTCTGATGCATGAAAGAAAAGGTGGAGAGAGAGAAGAGATTTAAGCAGTTCTTTCTTTGTGGAGTGACAGTGCTTGAATTAAACAATCAGCATTACACTGTTTATCTCATAATGAGTAATTTAGCGGCGCATTCCTTTAGGCATATGTGAATTATAACACAGCACAACAGGTTGGAAGGGCAACCCACGCAGTGTTATACTGATACAAACAAAGTGAATATTGCTAATGACTGCCAAAATAAATATATATATATCTGTTTCCAATAAATCTGTTTGTCTACACACATATGGCTTGCATTCATTTATTTACATTGCTTGTCATATTGCACACTGTTCTGTGCAGTCAAATAAATCATTATCCAAAATGTTGATTTCTACCCAGATTGTGACTTTCCCTCTACATTGTGCGTAACCGATACAAAACATATTAGAACATATATATTATTTCAGCCAATGAAAACATGAAATATATATTTTAACATAAATAATTTAATAAATAAATATTTATTCTTATAAATGCAATGATTCTGTCGTTCTGTATACAAGTATCCTGTTTTATATGAGAAGGGTTTTCATTTTACAGTTCTATGGAAATTCATGCATAGCATTTAACCTCTGTTTATCTCCATGGTTTAGTACTAAAGCATGCATTTAACAGAGCTTACCTGTTATATAAAGGTTTGCACTATGGCCCAATTCAACTTAAATGACTGCTGCTACACAGCATATATTTATATATATATATATATATATATATAATATATAATACATTCAATTAAAAAATAAAATACTAAATTAATAATGTCCATTTCCAGATATGTAGAAAAACTCCTTAACGTATGTGTTTATTTTTCTTCATCACCTTGGTACAGTTAATATTTGGCTTTACTTCAGGATAATAGGACATGGTTTCAGCATTGCAAAAGCTATGTGTATTCATGGCATTCCAAAGGTCAAAGAAACATGAAATGTAATTATTGAACTTTCAGCAGATCCCTGTGCTGTTCTGACATTGTGGACCCATAATTGAACACTTTAAACATGTTCTACAGCACATTTTTTGTAGAAGTATTAAAAAGATCTGTCGTGGCTGAAAATACCATAGCTACAGTATGTTAGCATCTGTTCCATGCATGATTTATTATAAGTGCTTTGGTTTTGAGGGACATCATTTTGTGAGTTCTTTAATCTACCCTATAAAACTCAAGAGCCGTGTATTTTAGTAATCTGAGTATCTTTTTTAAAGGAGACCTGTCAACTAAAATGAAAAGCTGTATTATTAAAGCCCTTTTCAAATGATATATGAAACCAAAATATTTCATTTTGAAATTCCCATACCTGTTATAATCTTATTTAGAGATCTTAGCTTTCAATCATATATTGTCTTACCTGACTCGCAACTGGCATTGCGAATACTTCCCATGCTGTACTATTGTTCTACTTCTCAAATTCTCCCTATTTACACTTTGTAATGTCACATAGCTGGTGCTTGGGCATGTGTCCTGTCCTCCTTGTTCAATCAAGATTTTCCTATTAGATTTTTTTTTTTTGGGATCAAGACTCGATTGAGTTTAATCACAAATTTCAAGTTTTGCAAAAACTCTGATCTGAAAATGGGTATATAGGGCTCCACTTGTCGTTTCCTCTGAATTCAAAGGGAGCGATAATGCAGTTTGACAAGTGTTCCGTTGAGTTGAAAATCAGCTGTGCATGAACTTTGAATCTGTGACAATCTGTTTGCTATTCTGTGCTTTACCTCTCTCGTTTTATAAACAAATTACTATGTCATTAGGTTGTAATTTATAGGGTTAGACCCACCAGGGTCTGCCTTGTTTTTAATTTTTAATTTTTGAATTAGCTACTATCTGGAAACATTTAATTTATTTGCATTATGCAACTTTCAGTTCACAGTTCTCTCTTCGTAAATACATTACTATCTTACGAGTTGCCAGACCTTGGCCTATCTTTTCCTTTATTAGAGAGAACTCCCTTCTACAGAAGAGAAAGCTTTTCAAATGTGTAGTTAGATGGCATTGCTCTTGTTTTTTAGCCGCAGGTTGATTTATTGGACCAAGACAAGTAGTAATGCATTTGAACAGAGATATCATGCCCTCTGGTTAGACTTTAGCTCCAGCATCCATATAACTAAATACTCCCAGTGTCCTGATATACACCTTTCAGTGCTGAGGAATGTCACATTAAAAAAGTTTCTAATGGCTACAAGAAGGTTTCAACTGGATGTTAGCGATGGCTAATTTCCGCTAGAACAGAAAACTTTAATGCAACCAATTAAAACTTTTCACTGTGATCTATCCAAAACTGATCGCACGCATTGTTATGCTAAACGAGTGTTCTTTACTTGATAATTGCCCGCTTTTAGTAGGCCTTTTAATTTAGAGCAAAACAATTGAAAACGGCAAGTCATTGCTCACAACATGAGCTCTGAATTTAACATCTTTTGAAAACTGAAGGTGCTTTTGAATATGAATATGTATGTGTCAGTGCCACCAAATTTGAGATCGGATTGAAATATATTATTGATAGCATAAATGAATAAAAAAAAATTGCTAACACGGCATACAATTTTACCATCAAATAAGACAATAATAATGAGATATTGCAGTAGATTGTAGTTGCTTTGTAAATCAGCTTATTTATAGAAATGAATGGTATTCATTAATGTACATTCGTATAAAATTATGGCTTGTGTAATGCACATTAAAATGGCATCTCAGGATATATGCTTGGCTGATAATATACAGGTAAGGAGATGTGATGTGTGACAGTTAATAGGGTAATAGCACCCTAATTGCCTGCTTCGTTTGTACAAGGCTGTTTTTAGCAAGCTTGAAATATACTATGCAAATCCAACCTAATTGGCTCATTAAAATGTATGTGGAAAACTTTGTTGTAGGGATACATAGTAACATAGTAAGTAAGGTTGAAAAAAGACACACGTCCATCAAGTTCAACCTTTTTTTTTTTATCTGCCTAACTGCCAATTGATCCAGAGGAAGGCAAAAAAAACCTCATCTGAAGCCTCAACAATTTGCCTCAGAGGGGGAAAAAAATCCTTCCTGACTCCAAAATGGCAATCGGACTAGTCCCTGGATCAACTTGTACTATGAGCTAACTTCCATAACCCTGTATTCCCTCACTTGCTAAAAAGCCATCCAACCCCTTCTTAAAGCTATCTAATGTATCAGCCTGTACAACTGATTCAGGGAGAGAATTCCACATCTTCACAGCTCTCACTGAAAAAAAAACCCTTCTGAATATTTAGGCGGAATCTCTTTTCTTCTAGTAAGAATGGGTGACCTTGTGTCAGCTGGAAAGACCTTCTGGTAAATAAAGCATTAGAGAGATTATTATATGATCCCCTTATATATTTATACATAGTTATCACATCACCCCTTAAGCGCCTCTTCTCCAACGTGAACATCCCCAATTTGGCCAGTCTTTCCTCATAGCTAAGGTTTTCCATAGATTTCACCAGCTTAGTTGCCCTTCTCTGTACCCTCTCTAATACAATAATGTCCTGTTTGAGTGATGGAGACCAAAACTGTACAGCATATTATAGATGGGGCCTTACAAGTGCTCTATACAGCGGAAGAATGACCCCTTCCTCCCGTGACTCTATGCCCCTTTTAATACAGCTCAAGACCTTATTTGCCCTTGATGCTGCTGACTGGCATTGCTTGCTACAGCCAAGTTTATCATCTACAAGGACTCCAAGGTCCTTTCCCATTATGGATTTGCCTAGTGCAGTCCCATTAAGGGTATAAGTGGCTTGGATATTTTTACATCCCAGGTGCATGACTTTACATTTATCAACATTGAGGGGCACATTTACCTAGAGTCGAATATGGAGGGTTAATTAACCCTCCATATTCGACCGTCAAAGTAAAATCCTTCGACTTCGAAGTCGAAGGATTTTGCACTATTCCAAAGATTGAACATTTGAAGGAGTAATCATTTGATCAAACGATTAAATCCTTTGAAATGAATGATTCGAGGGATTTTAATCCATTGATCGAAGGATATGCCTTCGATCAGGAAATTGTTAGGAAGCCTATGGGAACCTTCCACATAGGCTATCATTGGCCTCGGTAGGTTTTAGGTGGCGAACTAAGGAGTTGAAGAAATTTTTAAAGAGACAGTACTTCGACTATCGAATGGTCGAATATTCGAACGATTTTTAGTTCGAAACGTTTGTTTCGAAGTCGAAGATCGTAGTCGAAGCTTAAAGTAGCCCATTCGATGCTCGAAGTAGCCCTATTCGACCATTCGAAATTTGAACTATTTTTCCTCTATTACTTCACTCGAACTAAGTAAATGGGCCCCTGAATCTCATTTGCCACTTAGCTGCCCAGATTGCCAGTTTGTCAAGATTGTGTTGCAAGGATGCCACATCCTGGATGGAATTAATTGGGCTGGATAGTTTTGTGTCATCTGCAAAAACCTGATACATTACTTACAACACCCTCCCCTAAGTCACTAATGAACAAGTTAAATAAAAATGGACCTAATAATGAGCCCTGTGGGTCCCCACTAAGAACCTTACTCCAAGTAGAGAATGTACCATTAACAACCACCCTCTGTAACCGATCCTGCAGCCAGTTTTCTATCCATGTGCAAACGACTTCATTAAGCCCAAAAGACCTTAGTTTAGAAAGCAGTCGTTTGTGGGGCACAGTATCAAACGCTTTGGCAAAATCCAAATAGGTCACATCTACTGCCCCCCCCACTGTCCAGCATCTTACTTACCTCATCATAAAAAGCAATCAAATATGACCTATCCTTCATAAAGCCATGCTGATTGCTGCTCATAATGCCATTGACTAGGACAAAAGTTAGAATGTGATCCCTTAACAAGCCTTCAAATAATTTTCCCTTCACAGATGTCAAGCTTACTGGCCTATAATTGCCAGGCTGAGATCGTAATCCCTTTTTAAATATTGGAATAACATCAGCTTTTCTCCAATCCATAGGCACCATACCAGATGAAAGTGAATCTGAGAAAATCAGAAATAGGGGCTGGTCTAAAACTGAACTAAGCTCTCTTAGAACCCGGGGGTGTATGCCATCAGGCCCTGGAGCCTTGTTTACATTAATTTTTATTAAAGCTTTATGAATCATATCCTGAGTCAGCCACTGACTAGACTGAGCTGAGCCATTAGTGCAGCTATAAAGTGAGCCTGGGAACCCAGACTCCTCTATTGTATACACTGAAGAAAAGAACTGATTTAACACATTTGCCTTTTCTGTATATGTTACAACCATACTGGTACCATTATTTAATGAAGCAACACTCTCAACCTGCATCTTTTTACTATTAATATATTTAAAAAACTTTTTAGGGTTAGTTTTCACCTCCATCGCAATTAACTCTTCATTTCCTTTCTTTGCCTTCCGGATTGCTGATTTACAACATTTATTACAGTGATTATATTCATTAAATGCAACTTCTGTCCCAACAAATTTGTAGTTTTTAAATGCTTCTTCTTTCCTATTAACTTCTTTACTTCTGAATTAAGCCACATAGGATGATTCTTAGAGCTTCTACATTTACTTCTTAAGGGAATAAATTGAGAACAGTAATGATTTAATATCATGTTAAATGACAATGCCCCAATCAATACTCTGTAGGGCAGCCATCAAGGCACTAAAATTAGCTTTTGCAAAAGTCATGGTTTTTGTTGCCCCAGTATATATTTGTTTTTTGCACTAGTCATTAAATGATATAACATTATGGTCACTATTACACAGGGGTTCAATGACTTGCACATTTGCTTTAAGTTCTGGGTCATTTGAGATCACTAAATCCAGAATACCATTTTTCTGGTAGGCTCCTCAACAACCTGTGCCATAAAATTTTATACAACAAGTTTATAATTTGTTCCCATTAACTGATCTGGCAGTACTGTTGCTCCAGTTGCTCCAGTCAATATCTGTAATTAAAATCGCCCATTATCATTACTTTACCCAAACTAGCAGCCTTTTCTATTTGCATGAGGAGCTTTGCCTCCTCACTTACATTAGGGGGTCTATAGCATACGCCTACAATTAATTAATACTTCTTTAGCATGCAAATGACCTCTTTGTCTACTTGTTACACACATTTACTATTTTGTGATCTATGTGTGACAGCCATTCTGTTACCCATAGAGACGGGAGGAAGAAAATGGCTCAGCACTCCGAAGTGATTAAAAGGTCAAAAACTTTATTCATTCATAGTTAAAAAAGTCACGGCATACAACATTGCTTGACGCATTTTGGGCAAAGTTTTTGACCTTTTAATCACTTCTGTCTATAATGTGCGGCGTGGGATGCCGAAAAAATCCAGCACCCAATCCTATACCTACAAGCTGCCAGGCCTTGTGGTGAGTCGGAGCGGTTACATTCGCAATATGTTGGCGCTATATAAATACATGTTAATAATAATAATAATAATAATTAATTTATATTGTTCTGTTGCCCATAGTCATTAATGTGAAGGGCAAAGGAAACCTCCATACTGGTACTGTGCATATATTTCTATATTTATAGTAGGATATTCTCTACAGTCAACTTCAAGTCTTTAAAAACATTCTGTATGTATCATTCACCTAGGAAGTAAATACAAATATTAGAAATATTTGCTTTTCCCACAACTATTGTAAATAGAATTTATAGGAACTCACTTTATGTGTATGATTTATTGGTCACACTCACATTGCACCCCCCTCAATTTTATAATTTAAAAATGTTTATAGAGGTGAGCACAGTTTTCCTTTTTGCTATGAGCATACTGTGCTTTAATTGATAAAATGCTTTGTTGCATTTACCAAGTAATAACTCCTTTTAAACAACATAAAATATTGATCTTGTAGTCAAAAAGATCACAAAATATACTACTTCAAGAATGCCTTTGGGCCTGAACGTACCAAGCATTTTATTTATTTGTCAAGAGAAAAAAATATATCTGCAGGAAGCCACGGTATTCAAATCAGGAACCATGCAAGAGCTTAGGAACTTTTGCATGATTTTAGTATCCAAAGGCTCGAGCATTCTTATATCAGCCCCTTTGAGGCCTATTCAGCAAAATTAGTTTAATAGGATTTTTCAACCACAACTATATTTTAAAAAAGTAGGAATGTCTACTTAAAGGAGAAAGAAAGGCCTATTTACTTGGGGGTGCCAAAAGTTAGGCACGCCCAAGTGATAATATATACTTACCTTACACCCAGGGCCAGTGCTCCTATCAGCATAAAACTGCACACGTCCGGGGGTTCTTCCAGCGAGCACCATGGAGCGATCAGCTTCCTTTTTCTTCTTTCTTCAAATTTCCTGGGGCAGACACATGCTCAGTAGAACGAAATAGCTGACTTCTGTGCTGAAAGTTTGACACCTGCAAGAAGAAAGAAGAAACCGGAATCATCTCTCGCTGGTAGAACCCAGGGCCGGTGCAGTTTTCTGCTGATAGGAGGTAAATATATACAATCACTTGGGGGTGCCTAACGTTTGGCACCCGCAAGTGATTACTTTCCTTCTACTTTAATTATTAAAACATGATGCTTAATTAATTGTGAAAATTTTGTGTTTTAAAAGAATTCTTCACATGCAAGATTTTTAGCGCTAAAAAGTTTGAATCGTGAATTCAGGAATAATTCACAAACAGCAAGCTGCAATGTATGGTGTCTTAATTTGCCTGGACTTAACCTTATTTTAATTAATACTTATTTTAATAACATAAGCCAAATTGCAATGCCCCCCTTGATTTGTTTTAGTCTGTTCAATCTGTCCTAGTTGAGGTGAGGACAACCATAATGTACACTGATATCTTCTTGTTCTGTAGTAGTATAGTGTGATAGCTTTTAGTCCTAGAGCTGTTGTGCCTGTACCATTAGAAAATGAGCCTTTTGGAGGTCATGATGGCAGAGGCAAACTCTGTAGGCAAGGTGAGCATTTATTTTCTATATAGTATATGCACTGAGGAGCTCTATACCTCCAATGCACACATCTGTGCTTTGACTTGAATTTCTTGTGTATGACATAGGCATAGAGCTTGCCATATTGTTTTCTCAGATACATTTCCTAGATTTTATCCTAGTAAGGTACATATGAAAGACAGGGATCACTGAAATACATATGTTTCCTATTGAACTTACTCATCCGTTCCTAATCTGGTGTAAATTTTTGTTTTCTGTCCTAAAATAAATTCCTCATTTTTATTAATTGACAAACCACATTGTATACTTTTTTTTGTTTAAACTTTTTTATTGTATTTTCAAAGGTAAATAGCATAATTTAAAGCAGAGAAACTGTACATTGTATTGTATGCTCGTTATGACAAAATGGGTATACAAATATCATTATTCCATGAGTTTGTTAATCAACATCAATCACTTTTAACAAGGTTTCTTGATAACCACATTGTATACTTAACCCAAAATATTTGCATGAATTTGTAATATGGTGAATTTTCTGGCATATTGTCAGAGTATGATTATTTCTGTTTTGGTATTCCCTCATTCATTTTTATATGCCTCTTGGTGTTAAGTTCTGTATTTTAAATACTGTTGCAAACACATGGAGTGTATATCGTAGTGAAAATGCATACTAATGTGTTTCAGCTCCAAAACCCACTGTGTGACTGCACCCAGGCAGACATAACGCCTTTCGGTACAGACAGGAGGGATCAGAGACCAGAGGATCGGCTGATTCTTGGCCTGCATATAAACCAGCCCCATCTGGCAATAGCCAAAGTTCCCCAACTGTCCCTGTAAGATATCAGCTAGAACATGAGATACACCGAATTACCCTCAAACCAGGGCATTTGCAAAAGGTGCATACCATTCTTATAAAAACACAAATATGTAGGGCACCAGTGGTATATGAACAACTTGTATATTAACAATAAGCACTTCTAGAACAAAGTCAGCATGAGAAGTAGTCACAATTTTATAGTGGATTTGTTGTCTCTCAAGGTGTATACCCCTACACCTGTCACTCAGGACACTAGCTTTTGCTATCAAAAGCAAATATTATAAAATCTAGCCTTCACATTAGTAGCACCCTCATGGGCAGTTCCCCCAACATTTTTTTAAAGAACTTAACTAGTCCAGGCTCTGGATAAACATGCACCCTGCATACTGATTGGAATTCCACATCTACCCCAGTCACTCGACACTGCTTGTGCATATTTACAAGGCATAAGATCAGACCTAGTGGAGCTGTCATGAGCTAGTCTATCATAAAACCCTACTTAGGAAAAATAAGCCATGTAGGAGGTATTTCTACAGCTCTATTCACTAGAGACATTTAACATATATATACTGTATATACTCTCCAAAAATCAGCACTCACAATTAGAGTCTTGTTTCATGCCTGGGTGCAGCCACCATCCGAAATCAATACACCTACTTGAAGAAGCCTCACTCACAGGACTTATAGGACAACAAATAATTTATTAAGAATCCATTGCTAATGTTTCAGCTGTCACACCAGCCCTTCTCTAAAGTGAGAAAGGCTGGTGCGACAGCTGAAACGTTAGTAAGTCCTGTGAGTGTGGCTTCTTCAAGCAGATATATATATATATATATATATATATATATATATATGTGTGTATCTATATATATATATATATATATATATATATATATATATATATAAAAAACAGAAAAATTTTTCAGTAACAGCACTCACGCTAAAATCCGTTGTTGCGGTGCACGTCCTTAGGAGCTCTCCGGTAGTTCCTCCATAATATACTTTTTAGAAATGATGGACAGCACTCACTCTTAATGCAAAAATTCTGTATTAAATATTAAAATACATCACCGTGTATGTGCACATTATTCAGCGACGTTTCGAGCCAAGCTTGGCTCTTTCTCAAGCCATATGTGACATGGTGCAAGCATTCAATCTGAATCATCACTGATTTTTAAAGTCCAAAAAAGGAAGTGACATAATATGCAGTATGATTCATTCAGTGCAGGGATTCCACCCCGTAACCTGAATAAAAAAACATAATCAGCACAAATACAATACCTTAAGCTATTCTCTTTATAGATACAAATATAAATCATAATCTTTGTTAAGACCATGTGGATGTAGTGTATTCAATTTGTTAATCCACCATACCTCTCTCTGTTTCAATCGCAATTCACGGTCCCCTCCTCTTTTTAATGGGGGCACCGTTTCCAACACCATGTATCGCAACTGGTCACTGGTGTGTCCATTTTCCTTAAAATGTCTTGAGAGAGGTAATGCTAGATTCCCAGTCCTAATGGTTGATTTATGTTGGGAAATTCGTGATTTGATTTTCTGCACGGTTTCCCCAACATATAACTTGCCACAGGGGCACACAATGACATAAACCACAAATTGGGACAAGCAAGTATAATAGCCCCTAATTTGGATTGCCTCCCCAGTCTCTGGATGAACAAAGGTTTTTCCTCTGATAACATTTCTGCATTTTACACAGTTTAAACATTGGTACATGCCTGTATTACGAGTACCCAGGAACCTATCCGTATGGTCCTCATCTTTCCTTACTTCCGATCTAGTAACTAATGATCTGTATCTGTATTAATATTTAATACAGAATTTTTGCATTAAGAGTGAGTGCTGTCCATCATTTCTAAAAAGTATATTATGGAGGAACTACCGGAGAGCTCCTAAGGACGTGCACCGCAACAACGGATTTTAGCGTGAGTGCTGTTACTGAAAAATTTTTCTGTTTTTTATATTTCCGGGAGTAACGCGCACCCGCACGGGTTAATTGATTAATCAGTCCGAGAAAGGAAGAGTTGAATATGGCGGCTCCACAGTATCCAGACCGCCAGGCATTTAGCTACACTGAGGCACAAGCGGAGGAGATTGTGGCCACATTTGCTCAATCGGCGGGATTTTTGCGAGTCCCGGTGTCATCGACACTGCAGAGAAAACTGGAGGGACTCAACCGCCGGGCCATAGATCTGGAATTACACGCGGAGACGCTTGCCGAATACTTTATGAATAAGCGTATTCCACGTGGTCTGCGGGTTTCGCTTCGACCCATGCTATTTGTGGACAATGAGGAATTCAGACTAAGGTATGCACAAATCCTTAATAAATGCTCGTATGACATAATGACTTTGACTGTGGAATACATCTCCAAGGAGCTAAAAGTGGTTCATACTGAGATGCAAAAGGTTAACGACCAGCTTGCCACTGGTATTACTGTGCAGGAATTAGCTGAATTAAAAGAGCAGATGCAGACCAAACTAAATAAATATAAATCTGAGAATGAACAACAAAAAAGACAGAAATTTGATCGGGATACGGTTGATTATGAGAGAGGGCGAGTATATTCATGGAACCGCTTTGAAGGAGGCAATAGAAATGGGGCACGGAGTGCAAGTGTACCACGTAATATGGAGAGATCGCCACGGGTACAGCAGCAACGAGAAGATATCAACCCCAATACAAGTCATTTTTTAGATGTTCCAGGGGACGTAGAGGTGGGAGAAAACACGGGAGCCATCAAAAAGAGAATATTACCCCAGAGGCAGAAACAAGGGAAGAAGGGGAACAAGTGATATTTAATCTCTCTTCTTTCCAGTTAAGCGATACACAGATCACAGTCCTGGGAAAGGGCCTGAATTTTGGCTTAACGGCTCCAGTGGATCGCTTCCAAATGGATATCGACCTTTACAGGTTTTACCGGACGCTGCGATTAAAGGTACATTTTTCTACTATAGACATTACAGATACACAAGCACTTGAGATGGAAGAGACTGCTTTATTGACACCACATAAATTTGGTCTCCGCAGCAAAAGCAGGTATGTTCCACCAACTACCTACCCTGCTGTAGAGACATATATCAATAACATTCAGCAAGATTTGCAACAAATGTATCAGCTGGGACTGGATGTCCCTAGTATGTTACATAATATCACTAAAACAGAACGTGAAGCATTACAGATACTAACAAAAAATAACAAGATCACAATCAAGCCCTCTGATAAGGGGGGTGCGATTGTGATCATGGATACTTCTTACTATATCAATGAAATTCTGGGACAATTATCGGATGGGGCTGTTTATCAAAAACTAGATTATGATCCTACTGCAGAGATTGCAGCTAAAATCGAACGGATGTTGACTGATAAAGTGAATAATGATGTGATATCTGAAAGTTTGAAAACATATCTGGTTGTGACATTCCCACGTATACCGACACTGTATACATTACCTAAAGTCCACAAGGATCCTGTCTATCCTCCAGGTCGTCCGATTGTGTCGGGCATTAATTCTATATTTTGCCCATTGGCAATATTTCTAGACAGGATCCTTGGACCGTTGGTTACCACTACTGTCTCATATGTAAAAGACAGTGGACATTTTTTGGAAAGACTGGAAGGTCTTAATATACAGGATGAGGAGGAAGTAATGCTTGCCACATTTGATGTGTCAAGCTTATACACCTCCATACCCCATGATGAGGGGATAAAAGCCTGTGAATGGTTATTACGTGGCAGTGGTCAATTCCAGGATATACAAATTGATTTTTTCCTTGAGATGCTTGCAATAATATTGAGAATGAACTATTTTACTTTTCAGGATGTTTTCTATTTGCAGTTGCGTGGAACCGCGATGGGATCGAACGTCGCCCCGTCATACGCCAATACCTTCATGGTTTGGCTTGAAGACACTTTCATTTATCACGATGATCTCTACCGGACACATTGTGTGGCCTGGTGGAGATATATCGACGATATATTTGTGATATGGCGGGGTGACGTTGACTCCTTATCTCGGTTCCACGCCCACATCAATGGATTTCATCCCTCAATTAAATTCTCACATACGTTCAACTCGAGGGAAATTTCTTTTCTCGACATTGTAATCTATAGAGAAATAGGTTTACAAACGAAGTTATATTCAAAGCCCACTGATCGAAATCAGATACTACACTTTTCCAGTAACCATCCGTTACATACGAAACAGTCCATTCCAGTCAGCCAATTGACACGGGTACATAGATTAGTAAGTAATCCAAAGGTGAGGGAACAACAAATTAAACAGATGAAAGGCAAGTTTAGACAGAGGGGCTATCCAGCACAGACATTGGACAGAGCGGAGAGAATTATTAGCAACAAAAAGAAAAGAAGAGTAGGAGATTCTAGGGTTACCTTTGTTAGCCAGTTTGGGCCACTAAGTGGCAGAGTCAATATGATTTTACGTAAACATTGGTACATACTGCGCAGGGCGTACCCCATGGTAAGGGAATTTGCCTCTCCCCCATTGATCTCATACAAAAAAGGAAAAACAATTGGATCATTAGTTACTAGATCGGAAGTAAGGAAAGATGAGGACCATACGGATAGGTTCCTGGGTACTCGTAATACAGGCATGTACCAATGTTTAAACTGTGTACAATGCAGAAATGTTATCAGAGGAAAAACCTTTGTTCATCCAGAGACTGGGGAGGCAATCCAAATTAGGGGCTATTATACTTGCTTGTCCCAATTTGTGGTTTATGTCATTGTGTGCCCCTGTGGCAAGTTATATGTTGGGGAAACCGTGCAGAAAATCAAATCACGAATTTCCCAACATAAATCAACCATTAGGACTGGGAATCTAGCATTACCTCTCTCAAGACATTTTAAGGAAAATGGACACACCAGTGACCAGTTGCGATACATGGTGTTGGAAACGGTGCCCCCATTAAAAAGAGGAGGGGACCGTGAATTGCGATTGAAACAGAGAGAGGTATGGTGGATTAACAAATTGAATACACTACATCCACATGGTCTTAACAAAGATTATGATTTATATTTGTATCTATAAAGAGAATAGCTTAAGGTATTGTATTTGTGCTGATTATGTTTTTTTATTCAGGTTACGGGGTGGAATCCCTGCACTGAATGAATCATACTGCATATTATGTCACTTCCTTTTTTGGACTTTAAAAATCAGTGATGATTCAGATTGAATGCTTGCACCATGTCACATATGGCTTGAGAAAGAGCCAAGCTTGGCTCGAAACGTCGCTGAATAATGTGCACATACACGGTGATGTATTTTAATATTTAATACAGAATTTTTGCATTAAGAGTGAGTGCTGTCCATCATTTCTAAAAAGTATATATATATATATATATATATATATATATCTATATATATAGAAAATCCAAAAATAAGGATGCACACAGGTATTTCCAAAAAAGTTAAAAAACTTACATTTTATTCAGTACATTTAAAAAAAGCAGGTCGACGTTTCGGTCTGTATCTAAGACCATTTTCAAGACCATAAACTGCTTGGTAAAATGTTACAGGTATAAATACTTAAAACCACATAGCACTCATCCAATCACAAGCTGTCCAGGATGTCATGTGACAGTTAACTCTATACCCACCAGATTGGGAGGGATAGGGATGGAAAAAAACCTCATAATGTCAATTCTAGAAGGGAACCGACATTTAAAACATAAGGATGTATGGAACTAAAAAATTGTTAATAATGTTAAACTTTAGACAGATAGCAAAGTAAGCTTTATAATAAATGTATCAAATTGAAAAATCTGTTAATACAAAAGTAACATTATCGCTGACTCAAAAAACACAGAAGCGAACAATGTTCATTTAGTCCATTAGGCTTCATAGTATTTAATTTTTTGATCCAGAACACCTCTCTCTGGAGTAATATCTTGGATCTATCACCTCCCCTCCGCAGAGGGGGGATATGATCTATAGCTATATAGTGAAATGTAGGTAGCCTATGTCCCACCTCCAAGAAATGATTTGCCACTGGTTTATTGGTGTGGCCATCTCGAAAGGCCGTGCTAATGGCTGAGCGGTGTGCATCCATACGCAAACGCAATGTCAAATCCGTCTTGCCAATATATGGTAAACCACATGGACAAGTAATCAAATAAATAACATGGGTGGTGGTACAAGTGATGTGATGCCTAATAGCAAATCGTTTGCCTGTCTGCGGGTGTAAGAAACTAGTGCCAGGTGTCATAAACCTGCATGAAGTGCAATTGGGGCACTTAAAACAACCTGGTTTATCATTACGTAGCCACGTGTCATGTTTCCTCTGATAACAGCCTATTGGGTCACTCTTAACGAGGAGGTCCCTCAGACTACTCCCCCTCCTAAAGCTTTTTAACACCGTATTAGGAATAATCTTACTAAGGCCACTATCCGCCTGAATAATGTTCCAATGTTTATTGACTGCCGAAGCAGTCAAATGAGACCCTGTAGTGTATTTAGTACTATAGACAAAATTCGGCTGATTGTTTTCTCTACGTGTTGGTGTATGTAGCCGGCGTTTGGCTGTCTCCAGAGCCTGTTTCAGAATGGCCTCTGGGTATCCATGATCCCTAAACCTGGACCACATATCTCTAATCTGTATGTCAGAAATATCCTGATTAGAATTATTTCGGAGTACACGACAAAATTGAGAGATGGGTAAGGATTTTTTCATTGCCGCTGGATGACAACTGTCGTAATGTAAAAGAACATTTTTGTCCGTGCTCTTGCGATACAGTGTGAACTCAATGTGGTCATCTTTTCTCAATAATTCAACATCTAAAAAATGTAGCCGGTCAGTATGTATTTCATGTGTACATTTTACCGGGCTATCTAATGAATTAAGTTCAAGTACCATAGAAAGAAACTCTCCCTCCGTGCCACACCATACGATTATAATATCGTCAATGTAGCGACGGAAGAAGAGGATCTTATCCTTGTATTTAGGTGTAATGAAGTGTTGCTCAAATTGGTGCATAAATAAATTGGCGTATGCGGGCGCCATGGCAGCCCCCATATATATATATATATATATATATATATATATATATAAAATATTTTGCTATGCACTTATATTTAGAAACAAATCAAAGTTTTGAAATAAGGCTGAAATTCTGCATTTTATCTAAATAAAATGTTTTTGTTTCCTATTTACGCAAATCCTGTGAATAATGATTGCTATTTTATCAATGCTTTCTTGTAATCTTTTTCTGCTTTGCCTCATTTTTCTCTGACATTCTCTCAGTTAATCATATAGGGATACATAACATTTTGTAAGCCTTAATCTACTGATAAACAACCCGAGACAAACATAATGCACATAGAAAATTTCATATAATTATTTTATAGACAGTGATGTTGAAACATAGAGAATAGTAATTACAGTTACAGGATCTCTGGCATGAAAAAGATATGACAGGTTTTAGTCTCATGGCACTTGGGATATATTTTCCACCAGAGCCTTCCACTGCTGTGACAGGTAGATATCCTTTTTGTACAAGGCAAATGCCTTATACTCAGATTATAGTGTACATTCTTTTATAACATACAGTTGCAAATGAAATAAAGAAATGGAGCAGAATAAGAGCGCTAGATCTCATTGCAGTAAATATTGTGCAATGACTTAAAGGAGAAGGAAAGGCTAAAACTAAGTAAGCTTTATCAGAAAGGTCTATATAAATACACCAGTAAATCCTCAAAGTAATGCTGCTCTGAGTCCTCTTTCAAAAGAAACACCACATTTCTTTGCTTTTATTGTGTAAACATGGGCTTCTGTATCAGACTTCCTGTTTTCAGCTTAAACCTCCAGGGCACGGCCTTGAGCATGCTCAGTTTGCTCCTCTCCCCCTCCCTCCTCCCATCCCTACTGTAATCTGAGCTCAGAGCTGTTAGTAAGCAGGGAGAGACTCAGGCAGGAAGTGATGTCACAACAAGCATATATGGCAGCTTCTATCCTAAACAAACAGAGACAGTGTCTAGAGCTGTTTACTCAGGTATGGTAAAGCATTCTGCAGAATAAATATAGCGTTCTAGCTTGCACTATTGTGGCTATTCTATTGGCAATAAACTGTCTTGGAGCTTTCCTTCTCCTTTAAGAAAGGGCCCTTGATGCAAAAAGCCCTGTTTTCGGCTGCGTAAAGTAAAACACGCACCTTGATAAAACTGCAATTTATTTATTGCAATTTATTTTGCACAAACATTTATTTGCATTAATCATTTTACACAGTATGAAAAATATGCCCCTCAATGTATCATAACTATAACTACATAGATATAGATTACTTACCTAACCTGCAGAGGTATACAGTTTCCAAAGCAGCAAGACAGATCAAACCCAGGCATAAAACTATTCATTTTTTTTTACTTTATTCACTCTATATATATATATATATATATACCAAACAACAACAAAAACACACTCACAGGGCTTGTTAGGTGCAAAACAAAAAATAATAATGTATTGCAACGTTTCGGCTCCTATACTTGAGCCTTCTTCAGGTGGTGAAGTATAGGAGCCGAAACGTTGCAATAAATTATTATTTTTTATTTTGCACTTAACAAGCCCTGTGAGTGCATAATAAAAATGAATTTATTATCACATTGGCGGCTGACGTCCTAGGCCGAAACGTCAGCCGCCAATGTGATAATAACTTAATTTTTTAAATATACTTAAGACCTGTGAGTGCAGTTTTTGATACTGCACCCAGGCAAGTTATTTCTATTTTTCAAGAGTGCCGACTTTTGGATGGATTATATATATATATATATATATATATATATATATATATATATATATGAGAAAGGTCCTAACAGGGACCAAAACATTGGACATTGATGCAACAGAAATAAAAGAAAATGTATATATATATATTAATAACAGATTATTAAGATTTGAATACATATCTAATAAAAATATTATTATCCCCAAAATTTCCCTTTTTCCCACTATTTGTTATTTATGGTCTTTTAACCATGTTTATAGATTTATTTGATGGCACATTCTCACACATGTACATCCATGTTACATTCCTATGTAAGGGATACGTTAATAAAATCATCGTATTTATGTAACTGCTTAACTAAAGCCTCCATTGACAGGGATTAATATAACAAGTTATCCATGGCAACTTTTGGATTAACATTTACACATGTAACATCCTTACATAAGAGCAATTTAGCTTCAGTATAAACACAGGATATTTGCTCAGACTCAACATATGGCTAAAGATATCTTTATTTCACAGTATGGTCTTAATAAAAACAAATCATTCAGCGCCTCTCTACAAGCCAGTCACTTTGTTTTAACACTTACAAGAACGCAGAAGTGATGTTCCTGTAATGAGAAAAATCCCCATGAATGAAATCATTTATATAGACTCTATGCACTGTTTGACTCTTCTTGTCTTGGTGCAACTCATTTTTATTGTGCTTGAAATACCTAATAGCTGGCGGAAGTCTATAATCATTTAGGAATCCTAAAAAGGTGTCAGTTTTGCTTTTGGAGGGATATTAGGGATAAATATTTTGTAATGTTTTGCATCGCAATACAAATCTCTTAACATGTGATGGAATTCTGTTTCAAATAGATTAAAAAACACCCTACAAAAAATATTTGCACTTATAATAATAATGGCAGAATTAACTGTATCTCTAATAATGGAATATTTACCATTTTTACAAAAGTAGGCATCACAAACAAGTTATAATGTAAGATCCAGGTGTACAGTACATGTTTATATGTATAGAGTGAGGCCAGTAAACGTCAAGCCAGTATATTGGGATTGGAGCTCAGAAGGTTATGGTGTCCCCCACTAATAGAAAAGAAGAGCTTTGTCTCTTTATAGGTGTTGGGAAGGCCACAAATAAAATTTAAAAGAAAAATTCATTCATTGTTTAAACATTTTCAATGGTTTTAAATGTATGTTTATTAAGTGCTATCAAAATTACTGTCTGTCTGCTATCTTCTCTGTACTGCTGGTTCTAAATATTAAAGCAATTGTTACAAGTGTCACAGCCAGCAGTGCAGGAAGGGGCTGATAAGTAACTGTTTTCATTTGCAAATATATTTACAAAATATTTAAATAATTATGGAAAATTGTAATTAATATAAATTTAAAGTAGCTTAGAACCACATTGTATTAGCACCATAGTGCTGCCTTATTTTCCTGTTTTATTTCTGATATGTTAGGGTCATTGTGCATTAGGGGGTGATGGATTATTATTCTGGAATCAGGTTTAAGACATAAAAGACTAAAAACCAGGATTGTGGCAGAAAAGTACAAAAAATATCTCTGCCTAAACAAATTAAGATACAGAACTCATTTCCATTGTTTGCCTTTGTATCCCCAAAGTGTTATGATCTCTATTACTTTGTAGTCAAAGTTCCGTAAAACGTTTTGTTCCCTTCTTATTGACTATAAGGAGAAGTGCAGTAGTCAGAGTAGCCAATCTCTCAAAAACATCAAACCCTTTCAAATGATAATTATGGGCAGGTACAGTATCTGTGGAACATAGTCGATGGAGATTCTCAGCATTCTGATTTTACATAACAACCCATGTCCCTATTTCTTAAGCTAATGAAACTTGTGTAGAAGTACCGCATAGAACATGCCAGTTTCTGTGCAGGTTTGCTAAACATGCGTGACTTTGTTAGCCTACTTTTTAATGTCAAAATCTCTCTATTAAAGTGTAAAATCTTGCCATAAATTCAGGATTCAGTTTGGGGTACAGGCTTTCAAATCCTGAATTATGGCATCTACAGAAGCCCTGTATGTATCTGTGGCTGGTGCCAACTACAATGAGAAACTCCTTATTAGTTTTGCAAGAACACTTTGCAAGATCTGTCTTTTTTAATACTTTGTATATGTATATTTGTTGTAAATATGAGTTAAAAGAGTAAATGCAAATATAAGGTTCCAATATTAGTTGAAGAGGATGCTGTCTGCTGTATTTTTAATATTTTGCATTTGTGGATGATTGCAGTAGCCTGAGCAATGGCAGTGTATCACTATGTAGACAAGAACACAGAGCTTTTGGTGTCCCCATGTGTTATTACCCTTGGCACTTATATAGATGAAAAGAACACAAGGAGTTTATCATCTTGCTGCACCTGCCACTGAAAAAAAGTCATAATGATGAGAACAGAAAGGTGGTGTGGTTTTGAGGGATTTAGCATCCCACTTGGCTTCCGAGATGGCTTCCTTTGCTGGTAGTTTATCACAGGGCAAGACAATGTGAAACTGTGTGTAGTGTGGATGTTCCCAGAGATTTCTGATATCTCTTCAGTGAAGTCCAATGAGATAAATTGCAGCACTAAACCCTGTATCTGTACAAAATGTCCATGGACAGCGGCCTGATGACACATAAATGACTTGCTCATAACCAAGTAGAATTTTTCAAATCAAAGAAAGAAGCACATATCTTATATAGCTGATGGGTTCAATTTTACAAACTAATATGATTGGTAGAATATTTAGATGGATGTAACATTCTCTGTAGTGGTCAAGGATGTGGCTTTTTTTCAAGGACAAAATTTTATCAACTATATATGAAAACCAGTGATGAGTGAATTTTTTTGCCAGGCATAAATTTGCTGCAGCATTCCATGCTTCGCCATCAATACATTTTTGCTCAAAACCACCACAAACATTTTCACTGACAAAAACCGTGGTGGGGGAAAAATTCAGCAAAAAGCCACCCACTGACTTCAATGCATTTGGAGTAACAAAAAAAACTCCCATTGACATTGATGCATTTGACAAGGGTAAAGACTTGAGAAAAATAAAAACTTAAAATTGTACATTTACCAATGCCAAAGAAAAACCTCCCATTCGTTGACTTTTTCCCCACAGTTTTGCAAATATTTTGGAGAAACAGGATAGATTCGGTCATCACTAATGAAAACATTACTTCAACTATTTAGCTCTAAGTTCTAAGAATATCTACGACAGCAAATAGGAGTTCACCCCAAATCTGACCCTAAATGACCTTCAAGATCTAAGAGAGAATAGGAGAGTTATTGGGTATTTCCCCACAACTAACACAAAGATGATCCTAATTGGTCATTTGGCTGGGCTTCCATCCACTGCCTTCAAGGAGTTCAGCCTTACAGTTTGGGAGCGACTGTTGAACTAATAAGAAGTGTTAGGTTGGCAAAGATGTGCTCAATTACTTTTTGAGTCAGGACAGCAGTTTTGCAAGAACAGAGAGCCCCTTGATGACTGAAGGTTGTAGTTGTAAGTTCTCTTTGACCACGTACAGACAGGCAGAAGAGAATACAGAGTGCTTGTGCTTGAGTTTAGAGCTCACCACAGAAAAAACAGTGTTCTATTCTTTCCTATGGGGTTTTAGAGGCATATTTATCAAACAGTGAACTCTAACATTCAACCCTTGATACATAAGTTTTTAAAAATCCCATAGGAATGAATGGAAGGTGGGTGAGTTTTTCTGTGGTGAGCTCTAATTTAACACTTGATAAAACTGCCCCTCAGTGGCAGTAATGTTAACCACAATGCCAATGCTCTGTACAAAACAGATGTAGACAAGATTGAGAAATATCTAGCCTGACACCAGTTGGCAGAATGTTTTGTTTACATATTGATATATTTCATGCTGTTTCTACATTCATGGCATTGCTTTCTTTCGGCTATTTTCCAATGAAATATGCTTAGAAAAATTACTCAGGGATTCAGTTATTGAATCATATATTTTTTCAAGGTTTCTGGCATCCGGTTATAAACATTATAACCAATGTTTTGGTCATAGGCTGTTGCTAAAAAACAAAGCTTTAATTCAATGTTTATGGAGAACTGTTAGGGTTTCATAGAATAATTGAATAGAAAAAGTTAACTTTTAGACATTTGCCCATTTTAATAACATTTCCCTTCTCCTAAGAAAACACCTTGCCTGAAACATAGAGCAAAGGGATCATGGATCCTACGGATGTGTGCTGATATTTGGCTGCATAGGGAGTTCAGGGAATAGTTAGCTCAGTTATTTGCCTTTCTATCTTCTTATACTGACATTGGAACTGCACTATTTCATTTCAAATGGCGCTTGCCCTGGGCGCATTTTGCTTTTTTACTGATCCCTCTTTCAATTTTTTTATGTTTACCCTACATCATTGTTGAATTTACCTTTTTAAGTTTGCTTCCCTAAGATAAAGATGCCTGTGTTTCAGTTCATTTTCTAATAGGCTCTAATATACTGCAGACAAGCAGGATTGCTAAACAAAAACACATGAAAGTGATACTGGTAAAGGAAAGTAAGAAGATGGTTGCTGTAGACAAGATTGTTGACCACAATTAGGGACAGATTTAATATGATTCAGGCATCTGGTTCGGGGGATACAAGGGGAAACACCAGAAGTCTGTTCTTTAACTGACTTTGTTTTTAAGGTATTAATGACTTTTTTCAAGAATCTGATTTTTTAAAAGTTGCTTATGAAAAATACAACCAAAAAGAGACAACACATGAAAAAAGTAATCAGTGCCTGAAAAACAGAGAGCAGACATTTGTTTTTTACCATTAAATATTCAGTGTCCCTGACCGCTAATGCAATAGGCTCCTTTGCCATCAGTTTAACAAACTCTTTAGGGGTCACATAAGAATATGGGAGAGCTCATATTGATGCAATTCATTAATGTACTTTCATGCAATTGCATCCGCTCCTGCATTTCTACATGGTTGGCAATGTCTCCTTCCATCGTCTGGTGTTCAACTGCAGCTATTGATGCTACAGAACCCAATTGTGGTGGATGCAACTTGAGCACAGCTACAATTATTGTTGACAATCCAGTGCCGATTTAAGAATGCTTGAGCTTTTAAGCTTGAGCATGCGGTTACTAAAAACACGCTAGAGTTCCTGAATTCTCACATGATTCTTTATTTCGGTACATCGGCTTCCTGCTAATCTTTCTTTTTTCCCAGAGCGGTTTTTAAAGCTAACACCTAAAACCCGCAGAGCTTTTTATTTCTTCGTCAGGGAAAAAAACTTTAATTGTTTAACACAAATATCATAGATACACTTATACAGAAATGTATACAATCTTATTTATTTCACTTTGTACATAATTATTTAATGTATTACAATTTTTTGGTTTTAAAGCACGGAATGTAATAAAAGTCGGTGATGGAAAAACTATTCTCAATGCGACAATATCTGCCTTTATGCGAACAAATTTTGCTTTGTGTGAATTTAATATAGCTTTTGCGAATCTGGAAACTGTTTAGTGACCACTTCCGACAGTGGAAAACCGTTTGCGAATTTTATAGTTTACGCCAATGCGCAGTCAAGGTAATAAAACTTCTTACTGAAAAAATCGTTATGTTTGCTACAAAAGATTACGACACCTTCAAGAACTCCTTAAGAGTGCGCAATTACAATTCACAATACGCAATTAAAATTCGCAATGTAATAACAGTTTAAGGAACAATATTACATTTCGAGATGTGGATTTTTATTCTTATTGGTGCAAATTGTTTTTTTCTTTGCGACTTTTATTACATTCCTCCGTATGTCTATAAACTTCACCTTTGAGAACACATAATGAGCAATGTGCACGTTATTTAAATCTCGAGGCACGTGATTTTCAGAGAATTGGTTCTCTATGGAGGTCCGGAACAGCGACAGGTTATGCGGGAACTTTTCTTGCTAACTCAGTGTTTAATCCATATGACGTATAATAACGTATAAACATCATTATATATTTTTGATAATTAAACATACCATAGATGGGAGGGGTGTGTGACATATAATGACTAAAATGAAATAGTTATTTTTGGAATTTTGAGTAATATGATTTTTTAATAAAACTTTGGTGTGAATTCAAACAAACCTCCATGCAAACTTCAGTAATATGGAAGGTGAACTTATTTTTCTTTTTGCAAAGAAAATACTAATGTCACTTTGTGCATTGGCTTTATTAGTGAATGGTTTCAGGCAACTCACTCAGATATGTTCCATATAGCAATGTATGGAGGTTATTTTTCATGTAGGATATACTTCAGAAACGAAGGTCATGTTCTGCCTCGGCAGGGAAGAGGAGACATCTGTAACAAATAGCTGTGCTGCAAGGTCTACTCATCCACTCAGTCACTTTATGCTCTCTAGAACACTGTTCCCTTCAGGAAAATAAATGTATTTTGTGCTTCATGTAGCATCTATACTATATTATTATTAGGTTATTTAATGCAATCATCAAAATAAATGGATCTATGTTTTTTTTATCTTAAAACTGTAAGCTGTATTTTTTTGTATTAAAATATGAAGTATTTAGGGGCCGATTCACTCAGCTCGAGTGAAGGGTTCGAATGAAAAATACTTCGAATTTCGAAGTATTTTTTGGGTACTTCGACCATCGAATTGGTTAAATTCGATCGAATTCGATCGAAGTCGAACGAAATCGAACGATTCGAAGTAAAAATCGTTCGACTATTCGACCATTCGATAGTCGAAGTACTTGCCCTTTAAAAAAAACTTCGACCCCCTACTTCGGCAGATAAAAGCTACCGAAGTCAATGTTAGCCTATGGGGAAGGTCCCCATAGGCTTGCTAACCTTTTTTTGATCGAAGGATTTTCCTTCGATCGTTTGATTAAAATCCTTCGAATCGTTCGATTCGAAGGATTTAATCGTTCGATCGAACGAAAAATCCCTCGATCGTTCGATCGCAGGATTTGCGCTAAATCCTTCGACTTCGATATTCGAAGTCGAAGGATTTCAATTCGAGGGTCGAATTTCGAAGTATTTTTAACTTCGAAATTCGACCCTTCGTGAATCGGCCCCTAAGTGTCTTTAAAAAGTGTTCTGGAGGTAACATACAGAAGGTTTCTTTTTCTAGGTTTGTAAAATTTGAGTTGCCTTTGGTACCTTTTTAGATATGGGTGGGAAGATCTGTTTTTTAGCTAATGTTATTGATTCATATCAAACAGAAGGTTAGTCTAACCTTGTGTTTTCTCCTAACCTTATCACAAATTTTTTGTCAGAAGGCCGAAGACAAGGGGAGAACATACAAACTCCTTGCAAGTAGTGCTCTGGCTGGAATCAAACTTAGGACCCCAGCAAGGCAGGCAGCGCACTTTTGGGGAATGAAACATTTTTCGCTAGTGCAAAAAACCTTCGCAAATATGTTTGTGAACTTTAGTGACCTTGTTTCTTTTTTAACTGATTAAAGACAATTTTTTTCCCAACTTGCACAATTTTTCCCGAAAAACCTGAATTTTCAGATTTTTGCCTGAAAAGCGTGAAATAGTAGGGGTTTCAGGCAAATTCCACTGCAGGCCACAGAAACTTCAGATAGGATAGGGATCTCTCCCAGGTCTGAGATGATGGATTTTCGGATTCAGACTTTCTGCAGCTTTGGAGGTATAATAAATCTAAAAAAAAATAGATTTTTTTTTCCACTTCAAATTCCAGATTTACTTATGAATTTTTTGAGTTTTAATCATTCGGTCTTTAATAAATAACCCCCTTAATGTTGATATGTGTATGTTTTATATTGTTTTATCAGTATTCAGTTCCAAGAATATCTAGATCCAAATAACCTAGATCTCACTCACATACATCTTCACGCTGAGCTTTCTGGTGTATCTAAAAGAGCAAACAGATTTTTCCCCCCCAATCTTAACCAGGCCACTAGGCAAAGTGTCTTGGGAAGGGGGGTGGTCAACCCTACAGTTTGGGAACCACTTGCTTAGAGGGAAAATTTCTTAATACTGGAATTGCATGGGTACTTAATGTTGAGAAAATAATTCTCCAGTGGTATTTTCCCTTTAAAGTTAAATTAAGATTAGAGAGATTCACATTTTAAAAGATAACTAGACACACAGAATTGCTATTAGAAAAAAAAAGTTAATGCCGGTAGCGCTGCCATTATTTCCAAACAAATAGCTTCATTATTGAAAAGATGTTATTTTGTGTAAGGTGCTGGAAGTGGATTTGTATTTGAAGGGCTGCTTCTAATGTATAATTATTTTAACCACTAATTAAGTAAGTTGATTTTTGGCACTAATTAAAAAGCTTACAAATAAATACCCAAAGCTGGTCAAAATGAGCCTGCTTTTAATTAAAATCTTTTGTACCTTTGCCTAAAGACATTTTTTAAAATGTACTGTTTTTCCTCTACCTCAGCACTTTATGTATTGCTCTGACACAAATAAATGGCTTTCAGATGGGAAATAGCTTTTATAGCAAATTCTAATACTAATGTATACGTCGGTATTTAGAGATTTTTATATTCTAGGTATTTATACTAATACAGTTATGGGACCTGATTGCTCAGGGCATGGGGTTTTCTGAATAATGGATCTTTCCATAATTCGGATCTTCATACCTTAAGTCTACTAGAAAATCATTTAAACAATAAATTAACCCAATAGGCTGTGTTTGCTTCCAATAAGGATTAATTATATCTTTGTTGGGATCAAGTACAAGGTACTGTTTTATTATTACAGAGAAAAAGGAAATCATTTTTAAAAATATGGATTATTTGGATAAAATCGAGTCTATGGGAGACGACCCAAATTACGAAAAGATCCGTTATCCAGAAAACCCCAGGTCCCGAGCATTCTGGATAACAGGTCCCATACCTGTATATATATATATATATAGATATATATATATATATATAGATATATATATATATATATATATATAAATAATATATATTCTACTGTCTATATAAAGAATTAATTCCTGACTGTTTTGTCATAGATTTTGCAACACAGTTCTAGCATTTCATATACTGTTGTAGTGTTAAAGCGTGCTATAATACAGACAAAGACAAGATGTCCTTTGCATTTTGTGCATTAAAACGATACTGACACATTCCTAGAAAAATCATAGGAATGTGTCAGTATCAAGTAAATGCTGCACCTGTAATCGTTCCCCTCAAAGCCATCCCCAGCCAACACAAACCTGCATTCATCAGACCATCCGACACTCCTAAATGATCTTCTGGGCCATTTCAGTGGCGCTGGGATGGGGGCGCGCGATCCTTCTGGGAATTCTGCCTATGGAAGGATCACTCCGCCCCCAGCCCAGTGTCACTAAAGCAACCCGGAAGATCCGTTAGTAGGGTCAGCGGGTCAGCAGCACACAGGTTCGCAGAGCTGGGGGGGGCCTTTCGGGTGCAGCATTTACTTTATACTGACACGTTCCTATCAGTATCGCTTTAAGCTACTAAAAATGTCCTCCCCTTTAAACAAAACACGGATTGTTAGTTCATATATTGCTATATATTCAACTGTCCAACTACGTCAATATATTCAACTGGCCAGGTATGTCAGTCACCCCTGCAATTGTATGGATGAAATATACTGACGATATTTTCACAGAGACTTACGTCAGGAGAAAATTCACATTTCTGTTGAAAAAGATGATTTTTTAGTAAATATGACATGTGTTGTAAAGATACGCCCGGCAAATTACACTTTGGTGAAGTCAAACAAAGAAAAAAATTTACACTTTATTAAATGTGCCCCTTAGAATTTTAATGGATAGGGTGTACAGTACCTTCATTACCTGAACTTATGTCATGGCGCAGTATATTGCCATAACAATATGATCTGTCTGGGTTTTAAAAAGAAACCACGCAATCCCAACATTACCAACATTAATCAATATTACCAACTGTGGCCATCAAAATCTCTGTCCAGTCCCTTTAATGTCACTGTTTAAAGAACATGCCACGATGTGATCCCTACCAGCTGCCTGGCCGTAGAAAATTGTTGGCACCCTATCTGAGAAGGTGCACTGTGTTCCCAGGTGGAGGGCAGCACATGAGCCAGTTGAGCAGCCTTATTTCTGCTGTAACATAGTAACACAGTAACATAGCAAGTTAGGTTGAAAAAAGACACACGTCCATCAAGTTCAACCTTTTGACTTTTTTTTTTTAACCTGCCTAACTGCCAGTTATATGTCTGATGTGCATGCAAGTGCATCAGTTATATAAATCAAACAGCATATGTGTAACTGCACATAGATTATTGTTTCAAAACACAACACTAAAAAGAAACTAACCTTTTTTATCTCTATATTATATTTAAATAATACATGTGGGAGGATTGGGATTCCTATAATTTTCCTGCTATTTTCCCCGCAGTTGCTTATAAATTACATTTAGCTGTTCCTATCATTCTGGGAAAATTCCTCAGACTTTTTGCCAGAATTGTTAAAACTATAGCCATTTGGCTCATTTCTCAAAGCATTTCCCCTTTCCCACATGGAATGTTTCATCAGGTTAAAGCTGTCAAAGTCCATGGATTCCTATGGGCAAATATCTTGAGTGACTGCCTAGAAAGTTGCTGATAAAGAACAAGCATTTAATTGATGCAAAGAGTTTACATATCTTACGTATTTTCCCTGTGCTAAATAACACTGGAAAAGATAAGTGAATCAGAAATGTATTGTTCTCTGGGTGTCTTCCAAGACCACCGGCATTGTTTTTACATGAGTGTCTTCCATGAAAATCCAGCCTGCTCCATGCACTTCTCTGCTTGGTTTTATCTGATTGACACTAAAGACATCAGATTATTATTTTGCTAGCCATGAAGACCTAAGCAGCACTATATCCACATTTCTGAAGCCTGATTTCAGAGTAATATTGACAAGCACTAATTTGCTAGGTAATAAAAGAAAGGCTGACATAGCATCAGTATAAATTATTCACTTTGCAGCTGCAATTACAAAGAATTTGGGTTGGGTTTATGCAGGAAAGGTGAATACACACTGGCTGAATTTTCATAAATAAATATAAATGAATTTTTTTACAAGTCTATGTTCTCACTGGGACATTTGGCTCACAACCTCTACCTCACCTTTTTCCATTGTAAAGTGATAGATACTGGGACTTAAAGTCCCTCTGCTTTCCAGAGAATCTGTGCACCAGCCACTATAGAAAAAGGGAACTCACTTTCCTCACTGGTCAACCTGCACATCACTAGCTGGGATGCCTGCTTTAAAGGCCACATTAGGTGGCCATTTTTCAAGAAGAGTTAGGTTCCTGCATGGCGTATTGTGCACACCCATCTTGTCCACATATTTGCATGTAGTATTGGTTTCCAAGACACTACTACTTGACCTGGTTCTCTGACTGCTGCACAAACACTGGCCTTCCCCTGCTCTTTCACATACCCCTCTGCTTTCTCACACCACCTCTGGCTGCTTGGTCTGCACACCACATTACTCCACAATTCACATGCCCTGTAGATCCCTCCCCTTCCAATTGCCCCACCCACCCAATTGTGCCTGAGGCACAACCTCTTCCACCGAGTCCTAGTTCCAGCCCTTACATTTATACATATAAGTGGGGTGTCTCAAGGGGGGGAATTCACAAAAGTGTCGGGAACGAAAAAATGTCTTTAAAATGTCGTAGAAAGTGTCGTAGCAACAGCCGACAAATTCACAGAGCATTTCTCCGCCAATTTTCCGACATGTGCGACACTTTTGAATTAGTGTCGTTAAAAGTGGGCGTGGTTTTTTCGGCGCCACTTTTACCGACATTTTTATGAATTACTCATAAACTCATTTTTTTTACCGACAATTTTTCAGACACTTTAGGCTCTCCAAAATGAAAATGTCAGACAAATTGTCGTTTAAAAAGTCTTGGTAAATGTCGTTTGTACGATGAAAAGATAAACGACATTTTAGAAAATTGTCAGACTTACGAGACATTCAGAGACGGTAACATCTGCCTTTGTGAATTTGCCGTTCATACGACATTTTACAAATTTGTCGACCGCCACTTCTGGGTCACTTTTTTTACCGACACTTTTGTGAATTCCCCCCTTAGAGTTCTACTTGCCCTGAACGAGGATTTTTTTTAATGCATTTCCATCTATTTTTTGCCTGTAAAGTACAGATACACACACTGATCAGTAATTTCTAGTAATTCCTTGGCAGAAATGTATCCTCATTATAAAGTTAACTGTTACATACACGCTGCTGCCTTCTCCAATGACAAAACAAGGTTGCCTGAAAAAATAAAACAAGAGAAAAACATTGCAATTTCCCAGATAGTCTGTAGCAATAGATCAATGAAGGTCAAAAGATTCATGTTTCCAATTTTGCAAATTATGTGATTTTTTTTTTATCTTTGGGTTTTACAACAGGGGTACCGGCAATATCAACGAGCACCACGCTAGAGATCCGAAAAATCAGTGTTATGACAATGGATAGCAGTTCCACGGTTGACAAGAAAATAACCCTTCTTACAAGCAGCAGTATGTGCCCTTCAGTAGAGACAGAGGAGGAAAAGGCTAAGAGACTGCTCTACTGTTCACTATGCAAGGTTGCCGTAAACTCTGCCTCCCAGCTGGAAGCACACAACAGTGGTATGGTGCCCTCTTGCCCTTTCTATGCAATGCATAAGTTATCACTATGTTTTAAAACCACAATGTAAGACATTTTTACTATTTGTGATAAACACTATCTATATATAAATGTTTCTTAGAATACATACATTGGTAGAGCTATATATAGAAAAATATACCTACATGAAAGACAGACTCGCACAAGCAGTCCTGCTACCGATGCAGCTATAATTTTGTTATATATATAACTTAATTTGTGTTCATGGTTGCAGTTTTATGTTGCTGGATTCTGCCTTGTTAGACTTCAAACACCAGTGCTCAGTTAAACACATACGCAGATTAATATGTGTTTTCAGTTAACTAGAATTGCATATGTTCATGATCAAGATTACTAATATGCCACATGCATAATTGCATTATTAAGTAGATGGTGAGTGTCGCATCTAATAAAAACACTGTGTACATCTAGATCTAGGCATTCACAAAATTAGGATTCTGCAAAATCTTGAATCCTATGTGAAAGATCACCGATATTTTTGTCAAAATACAGAAATATAATGGACAATTATCCAAAGCTGGGGCCCATTTTGCTAGGCCAACTGGCATTGGTTTACTACATGTAATGTGGTCACATCACCAATTGCAGTTTGGTAATGTGTTTAGAATTAGTTAATTGGCATTGGTGCACTCCAAGGGGCTTTGTTTGGATTGACTTATTCAGCAGCCAACAACACCTGACTTCCCACTGCAAGTCTGAAGTTTTTTGAAGTGGCCATTTTGAGTTGATCTTTGGAGGTGTATGTGTTATACTTTTGAAGCCTATTCCTAGTAGGACTGTAGTTCTGAGTGTTAGGGGCTATTTTGTATTCCGTGTTACAAAGTTGCAAAAAGGATGACTGCAAAAAGTAAGCATATTATTGCCACTGCTACTATAGGGGTTGTTTACATAGTGCAGGACAAAGTGCAAAGAATGACCTGCCTGTACTTACCTTGGCAAAACTGTATTAGTTAAGGGTGGGAGTCAAACTTGGTTGCCATTGGGGTGCACAAGTTATGGAGCAGTGGTTTGCGCAGGATGCAACTTAGCTTTGCAATTAGTCTTGTCCTGCCAATCAGTAAGGACAGAGCTGCCTCGCTCCTTCCAGTCTGGTGCTAGCTACAGATTTTATTTCTGATCATTGTTATCTACTACATATAGGTACATATTTCAGCCAAACCCTGGAGGCAAAAGTTTCTTGTATAAGATCTAGTGTTCTAGCCTTGTGTGTACCAAATGCACCAATATATCTGTCCCATCAGTAGAGGCCGTTTGATGTTCATTTGGCCCTTTTGTATACACTTTGGTATTTAAGATTTTCCCTTATTTCCCTGTATTTCTTGGTTGTTTCTTAATATGTGAATCGTTTTGTATTGTACTCCTGCTACTTATATTCCTGTCAAAGTCAGAACTGATTATTGTCAAGCTCTGTAGCAATACAGACCATTAATCCATTTGAATGAACTGATGTATTAGGGGCCTAGAGTTGCAGTCTCACTGGAGTTCCAACAGCTGAATTAGTGATGCCCACAGAGTATAAGAGCAGCTTGGGTAAATAGCTTAGTATATATGTTTCTCTTTCAAACTGTCTGCTCTGTCCATGATCGTATTATGTTGTTGTAAGAGAGAGTTAGACTCCTTTGTGATAAAACCATATGGCAGTTTCATTTTCTTTGCTGGTTGCCTGTTATTAATAAGTAGATTTTTGGAGTAGAGTTTGTACCAAACATTGTGATGCTTTGCAATCAACCAATTCGCCCAATTACATGGTAGGAAACAAAATGTTCAGTACTATAAATCAAGCGTTCAGAACATTGCAGTTCCTTCTTCAAAGCTGATTACAAAGAAGCAATGTTGGCACTGACATATATATATACAGTGTTTTGTTTACAAAAAAACCATGAGGGACAAAAGGAGGAACAACACATAAGCATAATTTGTATTACAAGTGACAGACTTATAGGGAGGTGGGTTATGCAAAGTAGTCCAGACCAGGCACGAATTAGACCTAAGGTGTGAATCAGATAACAGAATTTACGCCAGCACTAATGGGTGCTGGCGTAAATTCGCTAGCGAAGTGGACCTACTCTAGTGCTACTTCGATCCCTTACGCCAGACGAAGTTGCACTCTGGCGAAGGGACGTAACTACGCTAATTCACTAAGTTGTGGATTTTCGTGACTGCGCCAGACTTTACTTCACCACCTCAGACCAGGCAAAGTGCAATAGAGTAGATAGGGATGGTCCCCAAAAAACGCTTGCGTCTTTTACTTTTTATAGGGTGATAGGCTGAAAAAGATCAAAATCTTTTTTTTATGGTACCCTCCTTCCCCCCTACATTTGATAACATATGGCAGCTAAACTATACTGTTTTATATGTAGGGCATTAGAATACATTTATTAAGGTTCCCTGGCCTTGTGTAGTGTAATGTGTTTGCTGCAGCATATACGCCCATTGTACTTTAACTGCACGCCGTATGCAAATTTGTCTTCGCTACTTCGAACCGCTGATTGTAACATCGCTAGCGCAACTTCGCCAACGATCGGTAACTTGTGCTCAACTTCGGATGTTCGTGAATTTGCGCAGCCCTGGCGAATCTACTCCTGTCGAAGTGCGGCGAAGTCAACACTGGCGCAAATTCGGAGGTAAGTAAATGTCTAATTATGTTTGTGGCTGAATAACAAAAAGAGTGCCTCAAGCATAAAGCATGATGAATGGATCCTAGTGTGAGTGTCATCATATTTTAAATTATACAATGTCCTGTATTTGAAAATAGCTGCCATTTTGTCAAAACAAGCAAGTTGTAATTGAGGACAGACGTGTTGATCATCAATATTTTTTATTGCTCCAAATGCATTAAAGCAATGTGCGTTATTTCTTATGTCGACTTTTTTGTCCTAATGCATTAAAGTCAATGGGCGTTTTTTCTTATGGTGATTTTTTTGTCCAAATGCATTACAGTCAATGGGCGTTTTTTCTTATGGGTGTTTTTCTCGGCTAATGTTTCCGCTGCAGCAGCTTCGAGAATAAATTTGCACATTCCGAAATGCGGAATTACACCACTAATCCATGGCTGGCGAATAATTTTGCTCATCACTAATCATCAACCTACCCAGTAGAACAGGGAACCATGCACCCCAAACAGTTGTATGTGTGCAACTTACAAGTACATAAAATACAGAGGAAAGGGCTGGGGTTATGATCACCCACATTAATCATAGGGGAGGCATTATACTGTTCATATGTTCTTAATACAGTAGTACATATTTAAATTACATGCATTCTAATCAGCAGGGCCGGATTTACATAGTGGGCACCCCTAGGTCCATTGCCGTTCATTGTTCCTTTCACCTCCCCTTTATCCGGGCAAATATTCATCATCAATGGCGATTGGTGCATGGCAAATTTAAAAAATGATTGTATCTCCAGCGCATCCCCAGTGTTTTTTAACCATTGTGGGTGTGGTTGGGCAGCATGCCGCCCCCCTAAAATCCTGCCACCCTAGGCGGCCTTTGCACAAATCTGGGCCTGCTAATCAGTTTTATCAAGTAATGAATTAAATTGTTTGAGATTCAGTATATTATACTTCAAAAAGATCCAGCTGGGAACCCGTGTAAAATTACAGAAGTAGCAGGCAAATCAAACCTACAATACACAAAGCACATCAAAATGTCACACTAAATTTCATTTTGCATGAATATGTGTTCCAGTAATATACTTTTACTTACAATGCTATCATTAACTTGTCACCCCAAATCTGACAGTGAAAAAGGTTCATTTCAGAGCATGTGTAGGCAATTCTAAAAAAGCTTTTAGAAAGCATATAAGCTTAATGTTTCAAATGTGAAGCTTCGATTTCCTTTAAGTGCGAGAAAGCCGTTTGTGATACCAACATCTTCCTTTGAATGAGGAAAACTTTGATATATTATACGAACCAGTTTATTCTAATGTAAATTGTGTTATGTTTTACTGTGTAGGGTAACCAAAATCGAATTTTATTTGAAACAAATGAAATTAGGTCACTAATGACTTAATGAAACTTGAAAAGGATTTTTTTACTGAATACGTGTAATTAATGATAATGCCACCCTCCTATTGCAGTACATCAGAAGAACCCAATTACTGTACCAAACTGTAGAACTAGGTTGTACTGGATCTGTATTCAGATTCCCTAAGTAATGCATAACATTTACAACACCTTATGAATGTTTTAATTACCATTCTCTACAAATCCTCATTTTCTATGTGGTCATTATCCCAGAAAAGAAATTATAAAACCATTAACACTGCATTTATATTTCGTTCATTCAAATGATTTCTACTGACTTTAGAAGAAAAATACTGACACTGCTGTTAAATGGCCGCACATTTATTTGTGTATAAAATGACAGCTCTTTATGACATGGATAGTTAGTTACATATATTACAATATAAAGACTGGTTTTTAGCCCTCAATGTTTCACGTTCAACCTTTTCTTGAAGCAATCAAATATATTTGCCATCACAAGTACATCTGGGAGCGCATTCCACAACTTCACTGTAATCTGTAAAGATTTACTGGTAAAATGGGAGTAGACTTTATTATATATAGGCATATAGGCCACATATAGTTATATATAGAGATCATGTCTACTTTAGGGCAGAGACACACGGAGAGATTTAGTCACTCGGCGACTAATCGACTCTTATTCGGGGCTACTAATCTCCCGAAAAGACTTTAGAATCACTAGAATCAAAATCACTGGCGGGATAGCACTCGGAACACTTCGTTTTCCGAAGTTGCCTAACGAGGAAACTTTGTGTGACTTCGGAATACAAAGCGATCTGAGTGCCATCCCAGCGGCAATTTAGATTATAGGTGGCGGGAAGGCTTTTTGGGGAGATTAGTCACCTGAAGAAGAGGCAATTAGTGGCCGGGCGACAATCTCCCCAAATCCATCTGTGTGTCTCTGCCCTTAAGCACCTCTTCTCAAATGTAAACAATCCTACTGTAACTTAACTGCCTTGCTCCATACCTTTTATCAGCTTAGCCATTGTTCTATGGACTTGTACTTATCTATTTCAACAATGTTCCTTTAGAGCACTGGAAACCAAAACCACACTTCATATAATAGATGACTTTACATCCTTTTCTCTCATTTAAAGGGGACCAGTTACCCCAAAAAATTATTTCAAATCCTATTTCATCATGTTAGTCAAGCAAAATTAACTAATTATTAACTAATTATAAATTATTTGAATATTGTTTCCATCAGTCTGGGAACTCATAATTATATCAAGCAGACAGGAGCCATTTTGTGTACACTGTTATTAAGGCAAGCCTTGTATCATGTCAGAATCTTGTTTGTGCACCAGAATGGGGGACCTGATGTCCATCCCCATGCCCTGGCTACACAATTAAATGATTAAGGGCTATTCCACACGGGGAGATAGCGACGCGTTTGCGGTCGCGGCGACAAAGCCTGGCGAGGCATTTTCAGGCGACTGTTGAAAAGCGCATCGCCTCGTGTGGTTAGCACAGGCGTTTTTACATAGGCGCCCATACAAAACTGTCGCCTGCGCCGGTCGCGGCGACTGTCGTGGCGCTTTGTCGCCGCGACCGCAAACGCGTCGCTATCTCCCCGTGTGGACTAGCCCTAAGAGAACTGAGGGAATGTGGGGAGAGCAGTAACATCTAGGAAGTGCTAAATAGAAAGTGAAAGTAATTGCCTGCCCCACCACTATGCCTAAGGCATAGAGGCGGGGCAGGCAATATTTGATTGACAGCTGAGATTTTTAAATGAGTTTACAACCGCGATGAATACTTTAATAAAAATAATAATTTGGGTTTCATGTTTAATTTGAAAAGGACTTTTATTATACAGCTTTTTATGTCTGGGTGACAGGTCCACTTTAATACAGGACAATATGTTGCTGGTGTTACTGTATTACTTGGTACTGCTACGTTTATTATCAACCCATGTGCCTAAATCAAGGATTTGCGTATCTTAGTCAATAGAACTTAGCAGGGAAACATCAAGAGAACCTCCAGCAACAGTAACTCTAGATTCAATCAGAACCGCAGGATCTCTATTGCCACATCTCCATAAACACTTCAGTGGTACCTGCCAGTATTTGTTTAGTCCGCCATATTACTGCTAGCTTCCACATTCTTTGATATATTGGTTGGCGTACATTTAAGATGCAGGCTTCTAAGGAAAGAGCCACTATCAAATGCCCCCCTTAGAGTATCTGGGGAAATTGTTGTATTGCAAGACAATGAAGAATTTGTAACAAACATTGCTATCCAGAAACAGAAACATGGACAAAAATTAGACAAAATATTTTTGTTGCCTTTTTTGTACAAATATGTATCAAATGGCAAAAATATGTGCAAACTTTGGCCCATTTTTGTTTGCATTCACAGGTTTCAGAATATTAAGGATTGGGTCTTTAAAAGGGGTTGTTCACCTTCCAAACATTTTTTTCATTTGAGTTGTTTTCAGATTGTTCCCCAGAAATAAAGATTTTTTTTTTCAATTACCATTTTTTTCAAAATCTAAGTTTAAAGTTGAATGTTCCTGTCTCTGGTATTCCAGTCTGGCAGCTCAGTAATTCAGGTGCAGATTCTGAACTGTTACAGTTTTGCAACATTTGGGGGGACATTTACTTAGGGTCGAATATCGAGGGTTAATTAACCCTCGATATTCGACTGTCAAAGTTAAATCCTTAGAAGTCAAAGGATTTACCGCAATTCGTTCGATCGAACGATCGAAGGAAAAAACGATTAAATCCTTCAAATTAAATGATTCGAAGGATTTTAATCCATTGATCGAACAATTTTCCTTCGACCAAAAATTTGTTAGGAAGCCTATGGGGACCTTCCCCATAGGCTAACATTGCACTTCGGTAGGTTTTACTTGGCGAAGTAGGGGGTCGACAGTACTTCGACTATCGAATGGTCAAATAGTCGAACGATTTTTAGTTCGAATCATTCGATTTGAAGTCGAAGTTGTAGTCGAAGTAGCCAATTCGATGGTCGAAGTAGCCAAAAAAGTTCGAAATTCAAAGTATTTTTTTCTTCTATTCCTTCACTCGAGCTAAGTAAATGTGCCCCTTAGTTGATACATTTCTCAGCAGCATCTATGAAGTATTAACACCTATTGTATCAATTCTAACAGCTGCCTGTAATAAAACTCAGGGATTCTGCTCAGCAAGGACAAAGATAAGAAATGTATCAATTTAGAACAGTTAAAGGGTCGGTGACCCCGCTCCCGCAGAGATGCTTTAGAAGGTGAAAAACACTTTACACTTTAAAACAATATTAGTAACATAGTCACACATAAAAGAAAAAGTCTTTATTTATAGTGAACTGTCTGAAACAGTTTTGGAAAGTGAACAACCCCTTTAAGTTGCATTTATTTGGCTGTGCTGTGATGCTCCCCACCTTCAGTTAACAGCAGTACATTTTAACCAAACAGATACTGTGCACTTCTCTAAAAGTCTGCCACATTATAACTTGTATTCTACAAATCTTAGCCTGGCTTTATCAGCTCAAGCTACAGTAACTAGAGTAGGTGCTGTTTTCTGTTAATATCCTAAGTGGCAACATGTTTTTTTTTAAACATAAAATATAGAAAAGCATAGTTAAAAAAGTGTTATTTTCCCCTTCAATACTCCTTTATAAAAAGGCACAAAAACACTGCTGATTTCAAAATCGGTAGAGACCTGTATGTGGGCATATCATTGGTACCAGTAGCTTTCAGGGCCGGATTTACCTTTTGTGCTCCCCTAGGCCCAGCTGCTGTGGCGCCCCCCCCCCCCAGAAGCAAATCTTAACCCTTAAATAAGAACAGAACTGAACAAAAAAAAAGTGGTACAGGCTGATACATTAGATTTAGCTATATATAACAATGGGTTGGAAGGAAATAAAGTACAGTAAACCTGCCTGTTGTGGCTGGCTGCACTTTTAAATTGCGGATTACTTGCAGCCAGGCAGCAATCAGATTGACAGAATTACCCTGTGCGCGCAGATCTGTGGCGCGCTCACTCCTCTCTCACAGACGCGAACTGCATGGCCATGCACAGAGTGACGTCGTGTGTGGACGCCGACGTCGTCACGTGTTGTGTGCGTAGGTGCTACATGGTCACGTGATGATGTCATTCTGCGCACTACAAGGGAAAATCTTCGTTCTGACCCGGTTCCCTCTACTCTTCCTCTGTCTTCTCGGGGTGCGAGCAAAGTAAATTAACTTATTTATAAACTTATGGCAATGTTAATAACGTACATCAGTAATTCCTGTTACATTCGAGCTGCTTTCTCTTTTGGGGCTTTTACTGACAGTTATATAGATGTTTAGGGGCGCTGGCTTGCCGCCCATAAACATCTTGCCGCCCTAGGCCCGGGCCTAGGGGGCCTCTCCCTAAATCCGGGCCTGGTAGCTTTATCTAGAGAGCTCTATAAAGACAGAAGTACTTGTCCCTCCTGCCAAAACTAGTTCTCATTGTCATGACAAATTTAAAGGAAATCATTTCAGCAAGATAATGCACTTTGGTAATATCTTTCAAAAATCCTTTTTTTGAAAGCAACATTTTATTTATATTTATTATACCAGTAAGCACTTACTGTATTTCCAAGCCTCCCCTTTAAGGAAAGTAAAGAGGATATAGGAAGTCTAAAACTAAAAAAACAAAACTTTAGCTTCCCCGTTCAGAAATAATAATATCTCTAAACAAAGCTTCAGCTGGCTCTTCTGCTCGGAAGCAGTGATGAGTGAACCTGTCCTGCTTTGCTTCACTCAAAAAAATGTGGGAAAATATTTCAAACAGCAAAAAAAAAAAAATTGCAGTGTTTTTCTGTGGCTATCTTTTTCATTCAAAATACATTGTAGTCTATGGGCATTTTTTAATTGAGACTTTTTTTTGCACAGCAACTTTTTCTGTGCAGATTATGTTGGTCTATAGGCTATAATGAAGTTTTCTATTACCGCACACCTCCTTCCACTTTTCTGCGTGGTGGTGCTGGTCCTCCGTTGACCTAGCCCGGTCTCCTTACTGCTTTGTAGTTTTGAAAAACGGTCCGCACACACCAATATTGCAGTCGGGGATAGTGCCCCTTTTATTAATGCCACCAACAATCAACGTTTCGGGGGGAACACAGCCTCCCTTCTTCAGGATGATCCTGAAGAAGGGAGGCTGTGTTCCCCCCGAAACGTTGATTGTTGGTGGCATTAATAAAAGGGGCACTATCCCCGACTGCAATATTGGTGTGTGCGGACCGTTTTTCAAAACTACAAAGCTATAGGCTATAATCTCATTGCAAATTTTTTGCAGTGGTTTTACAAAAATTTTCACCAATGGAAAAATGCAGAATTTGCTGCAAATTCATACCTGGAGAAAAGTTTTGCTTGTAATTACTTGGAAGTATGTCTATGAAGGTTTTCATTCATCCATGTCATGGTATATCTAGTAGAAGTAAATCTAGAACAATTGAGTAATCAATGAAGACGTTTCACTACTCATCTGAGCAGCTTCTTCAGTTCAACTGACTGGTGTGGGAAATCGGCATATAAACTCTTCCACTAATACAATCACAATGGTGCAGTGTAACTATCCAAACGTCTTCAATGATTAATCAGCAAGTCCAGTTGCTCTAGATTTACTTCTACTAGATATTACTTGGAAGTTATAAGCAGGGTTTGAACTTTCAGACATCATGAAAGCAGGGTGCATGTTCATTCTCACTGTTTCTACCTGTTGTAAGGCAAAGCAAAGCTTTCATGATATCTAGCACTGATCTGGCAAACGGAGACAGGGAAAAGTTCAATTCAAAAAGATTGCATAAATCGCAGAGAGATCATACAGAGATATTTGAGAAATCTGAAATGGTTTGTAGACTTTTTTTCCCCCTAAGTTTTCTCTTCTCTTCTTTAAATTAAGTAGAGAGAGGTTAATGACTTGTATTTACTACAATCCTAACCTATTTTAATGTCTTTTATCTTAATCATTTCATTTACAGCCATGGCCACTGATCTACTATTAAGAAAATAAACCATGAGATCTGTAACTTTTCTATCAAATAATGTAACATGCTGTTTCTAACATTAATATATTTCATTTTTTGAATTTGGTCATCTGCTTTTTGTATTTGATTTTACAGCATGTTTCATACTGTCACTTATACTGTTCTGGTGCAAGCTTGGGTTTGAGGTATTTTGTGCAATGAGATTGTTATAGGCATTCAAAAGATGTTGGCACCCATATGTCAGATTTGTTAATACTATTTGTAAAACATGCTTCTAGGGCAGAAGGAGTTTTATTTCTTTCCTTGGCTGCAGTCACTAGACATGGGAGTAGGTTCTCCCAGAGTTGGTAGCCCTGCAAAAGATTTTGCCCTCATGAACTACATTAACTCCCCTACCCTGTATCCGGGCCAGCTATTTACCACTCAACCCCCAATTTCTGGCTGCTAACTAACCCTTCTGTTGCTTCAATTATTATTCTAATAAATTGCAAAGTGTTTTCCGTTTATTCATATTCGCACCCACCCAGTACTTTTTTCTTAAAGGGGTGAATACTCCTAAACTATGTCAAGATATGACCTTGTTCAGAGTATATTTGGGTTTTTTTTCCTCTTCAGTTCAGAAGAATTCCACATTAATTGGTTTTGGCTCTGTTGAGGAAGCAAAGCACTGAGATGAGATGAATATTAAAATTTCCCTCAGTCATTCATCTCAAAGGAATCATACAGCACCTGTGTAAGAGTGAAGTGCATCATGAAATGAAATATACATTTATTAAAAGGAATACTGTTCATAATCAAGTAGAAAACAAATAAATTAAGGCCCACGTTCCAGTTTTAGTTGTTCATTAAAGGAAAACTTTAGCCCTCAAATAATATAGGTCTCTATAAAAAGATATTCCATAAAACAGCTCATATGTAAAACCCTGCTTCATGTAAATTAACCATTTTCATAATAATGTACTTTTTTAGTAGTATGTGCCATTGGGTAATCATAAATAGAAAATTGCCATTTTAAAAAATAAGGGCCACCACCTGGGATCATTTGATTTATAGTGCACACAAACAAAGCAAACAAACCATACATGTAAGGTCACATGAGCCAATTAACAGACAGAGTGGCTCATTCATCAACACTGGGCAAATTTGCCCTTGAGCAGTTACCTATAGCAACCAATCAGTGATTAGCTTTTTAAAGCCAGCTGCAAGTAGAACAATGAATGCAGCAATTTGATTGGTAACCATGGGTTAATGCCCATGGGCAAATTTGCCCAGTGTTGATAAATGACCCCAAGTGTCCTGTCTTTTGCTTCCACACTTCTTCCTGTTACAGTTAGAGCCGTATTATTTCTGGTCAGGTGATCTCTGAGGCAACACACAGACCATCATAAAATGGTGATTCAATACAAGAGATTTAAAAGGACAATATTTACTTAAATAGATATTCCAGTTTGATACGATTTTTTAATATTCCACCTTATTTGATATAAACTGTTGCTCAAGTATTCATTTTGGGGGTATAGTTATCCTTTAATAAGGCCCCTAAGTGTGGATACATTTAGATTAAGTGACACTGTGCCAAAGTAAGGGACAACAATTTTTTTATTGAAATTTTATGCTCAAGGGTGAAAAACATTTTAAAAAGAATAGAAGCAGTTTTAGAACACAGTGTTTTTTCCAGCCCAAGTCAGCAGAAATGTGGCCATCCATTGCTAGTTAGGGTTGGGTGCAGGTCTAACTGGAAATGTACACATCTGCTCTGCTCCTGAAGATCCCCTGTCTTGAAACCAGAAGTATTGTATGGAGCAAGAAGACAGGTAGGTAAGTCCTAGCAAAATTAAAGAAAATTAAAGAAAACCTAATCATTTCATTCACTGAAAACAATTTTCCCATCAGAGATCATTACTAGTATCATCTAGATTAGATTTGCAAGCTAAGTAAATTTAAAGAAGAACTAAAGCTCAACAAAAAAAGTAAATTGAAATGATACACGAGGGCTCATTTAAATCACAAAAGTGTGCAAAGTGCAAAAAAGGGCCACAATCAGGTGTATTGGTGAGTGGTGGGAGGATGAGACACTTAGGGGGTATTTACTAGAGTCTATTTTGTTTTTTTATAAAATCAGACTTAAAAAAAATCACAAATTTTTCTGAATTTATTAAACCCTGAGGATGGAAAAGTCAGAATCTGAAAATCCGGCATCTCAGACCTGTCGAGGTGAGTCAATAGGAGAAGTCCCAATGATTTTTTGATGTGCACTGGGTTTTGTGCAATAACCCAAATTTTTCGTAATTTTCAGGTGAAAATTCCAAAAAAGCATGAAGTTCAGATGAAAAAAACAGAAAAAAACATGAAATTCTGATTTTTTTCACACAAAAAAATTTTTCGGGAAAATTTAATAATAAATAAGCTTAAAAAAACAGAGTGGATTTGATCGGTGTTTGTAGCAGAACATATTGAGATAAATTTGGACTTTGATAAATAACCCTGGACATCCCCTGTCTGTCCCCTAACTTGCGCGTCATTTAGATGCCGTCTGCTTCTCATGACCCTTTAGTGCTCTAGCACTTGTATCCCAAGATAAAGTACATGACACCTTTTAAATTTTGGGCTTATGTACCAACCCACAGCCACATAGTTCTTTAGTAGTGACGTCCTTTAACTCTACCTTTTTTCCCCGCATCTATTACATATACTGTAAAGGCTTATAAGTTACTCTAAATGTTGCTTTGTTGACATGTAGGTAATGTTCTTCTCTTCTGTCATGTTCATTGCAGGTAATTTAGATATATAGACATATTTTTCTTCTTATGGAGGAAGTTGATGTGTTGTGCAACATGGATTTATTGAATTCCATCTGGGGTATTTTTGCAGGTGGTCTGCAGGGTGAGGTTGCATTATGTGCTAAACTTGAAGTGTCACCAACCGTGAATAAAATAATTTGTCCTGTTGAAATATATCCCAAAGAAACCTATACAACATTTTTTTCATAAATATTTTGTGCATGAGCTATCCTTGTGTTTATTGAACACATTCCATAGAAATTATACATAGAAAGTAAGTATGCCCTGAATAGATTAACCCAACCTGCAATTGTGATAGGATAACAAACATTTTTCAATACAGAGTGGAATTTAATATACAGTCATTATGTGCAATAAAAGTGTTCATTTTTTATTTAACCACAGGAACGAAGCACAAAACTATGGTGGAGGCTCGAAGTGGATGTGGAACAATTAAAGCCTTTCCACGAACAGGAATAAAAGGCAAAGTACTCATTAACAAGGGAAGCACTGGCTTACAAAACAAAACTTTTCACTGTGAAATATGTGATGTTCACGTTAATTCTGAAACACAGCTTAAACAGGTAAGAACCACGGAAAGTAAACTAATTCTGGGTTTCTATTTCAAAGTATTAAAATACCTTTAGAATAGGTGAAATCAAAGGAAATATTATATAATTAGCCGATGTGTTTCTGTTGTGCTGAGAACATACATCTTTTCACTGTCTAAGGTATTTTTAGTCGGAAAACGGCATTAGATAAATTTTGTCTATTTACAAGAAGTCCTTCTAAATGTATTGGATTCCCTGAATTTATATAGTCTTAGTTTGACCGTAGACTTCTGTAGAGGGTGAACATTGTTAGGTTGAGGTATATGAAGTATCAGTGGTCCAAAAAGTCAGGGATTTGGAATGTACCACTTCAGACAGCTTGAGCGCTTTGAGTTGTTTGCTGACTGCAAATATATATCCTGAGGGGAACTCTGAATTATGAAATGTATAAATATAATTCATTGTGACTGGCGTTATTTTTCAAGAATTGCTTAAAGGGATACTGTCATGGGAATTTTTTTTTTTAAATGAATCAGTTAATAGTGCTGCTCCAGCAGAATGCTGCACTGGAATCCATTTCTCAAAAGAGCAAACAGATTTTTTTATATTCAATTTTGAAATCTGACATGGGGCTAGACATTTTGTCAATTTCCCAGCTGCCCCTGTCATGTGACTTGTGCCTGCACTTTAGGAGAGAAATGCTTTCTGGCAGGCTGCTGTTTTTTGTTCTCAATGTAACTGAATGTGTCTCAGTGGGACATGGGTTTTTACTATTGAGTGTTGTTCTTAGATCTACCAGGCAGCTGTTATCTTGTGTTAGGGAGCTGCTATCTGGTTACCTTCCCATTTTTCTTTTGTTTGGCTGCTGGGGGGGAAAGGGAGGGGGTGATATTACTCCAACTTGCAGTACAGCAGTAAAGAGTGATTGAAGTTTATCAGAGCACAAGTCACATGACTTGGGGCAACTGGGAAATTGACAATATGTCTAGCCCCATGACAGATTTCAAAATTGAATATAAAAAAATCTGTTTGCTCTTTTGAGAAATGGATTTCAGTGCAGAATTCTGCTGGAGCAGCACTATTAACGGATTCATTTTAAAAATTATTTTTTTCCCATGACAGTATCCCCTTAAAATAGACTCTATGGGAGATGGCCTTCCTGTAATTCAGACATTTCTAGATAACAGGTTTCTGAATACGGGATCCCATACTTTACATACATACAAAAAAATCAAGAGCAATATAATTCATTACTACTAATGAGCAGGATTGGATTTCAAACAGCCCAGTTCTCTTCTCATCTGAAACACAAAATGCATTTAACATCTACAGAGGCCAGGATTTAGAAGCACGGTGCTTTCATACAGCCAAGACCAGAAAAGCATGCATCACAAACACATAGCGGCAGATTTGTTCATTTTAATGTTGTGATTTTGCATTGATCTTTGTAGATTTAAAGTAACCAGATATTTAAATTTTGAAAATATTTGATGACGAAAAAATGTTGTGATCATGAAAAAAACAAATGGGAAAAGCTGTGATTGCTGTTTGTGATTTGCACAACCAAAACCACTATTCAGAGATTAAAATATTTGTCCCCTAGGGTCTGAGAGATTAGGTCGTAACTGGGAATGTAGAGTAGAGGTTTGGCAGCTGTGGACTCGATAACTGTATAGAAATCTGTTTTTAAGAGGCCCTTCTGGCCTCTTTAAACTTTAGGTGAATATCTTATTATTTGTGGAGCCCTCGCCATGCCTGAAATTGAAGCAGCCCATTGTTATTGGAAAATATCAGTTGAGGACACTAACATGTTATGTATAACTGCATTTTAAGGGATTGGCATACAAATACAGTAGAACCCGCATTTTATGTTTTTCAGGGGACCAGAAGAAATGGTGTAACATTTAAGAAAATGTAAATGAAATATAAATACTATGAAGTATATCTGTTTAGCTTTTAATAACCTTTGAAACCTGAAATCCAATGCTCAGTGCTTTTGTTTGAAAATATACTGTACCTGATACTCGGTTACTTTCTTGAGTTTTAGTGTCATTATATTCTTGAACATTGTTAAACTGCTGATTTCTGTTTAGGGGCATTGTGAAATGCATTCTTTGGCACAAAGATAAAGAGCAAGGGAATTACAGTAACTCACTTTTAAAGTTAGTTTGTTTGAAAGGACTTGTGCAGGCCATGTCTATAACCAGTTACAATAATGCACAGTAATGTACTACCAAATTTACATATAAACCTATTTTTAACTGCAACAAAGCCTGTTTGAATCAAACGCTTTGGCATCTTAGTAGCTCAGGAGATGACTTCATGTCAACCAAATGTAACCCCTTTGCTTGCTGTGCCAATCAACTGAAAATGGTTGTGCAATCACTTGTTACACTAAAATGATATGTAATGGTGCATATTTCCAAGGGCCAATCACCGAGGTGCTTGCAGGAGCACTTCCAATTAATTTCCATAGTAAACAATGGAGGCAATTTCAGATAATTTAACATCACCACCCCAAGCTATTTAAAACTGTAGATACCAAAGAACTTAATAATGAATACTATTGAAAAAATAGGACACTAAATGATTAATGTCTTGTCTAATGTCTAATGGCATTAAGTTTCAATGCTATGCAGAAAAGGCCAACATAGGCCCAAATTCACTAAGAATCGAACTTGCGCCAGGCACAACTTCGCCACACTTCGCCAGGCGTATTTTCGCCAGCACTCCACAAATTCACTAAAATCCAAAGTTGCGCACAGGGGTAGCGTAAGTTTTTGAAGATGGTTAATTTGCATACGGCGCGAAATTCAAATTTCAATGGAGGAACACGTATTAGCAGTACAAATGCCTAGAAAACCTTCAAATCAGCAAATAAAAATTTTATTTTGCCCTACACATGTGCCCACTGTCTAAGTAAGTTGCCATGAGTCAGGAAATGTAGGGGGGAAGGAGAGGAGCCACAAAAATATTTTCGATCTTTTTCAGCCTATCAACCATCATGTAGAAAACACGCCAGCGTTTTATGGGACTTAGAAAAAAAATTGACTTTTTTTGAAACAATCCCTATCTACTCTATTGCGCTTCGCCAGGTCTGAGGTGGCGAAGGAAGTGTAGCGTAAAAGGTAGCGTTCAGTACACTGCGCAAGTTAGTGAATTTGCGTAGTTATGTCGCTAGCGAAAATTCGCCTGGCGTAAGGGTACGAAGTAACACTAGCGAATTTACACCAGCGTTCGTTAGTGAATTTGCGAAGTACCGAAAATGCCAAACGCTAGCGAATTGACGCTAGCGTTCGACGCTTAGGCGCTTAGTGAATTTGCGCCATAGTTCGTAGTAAACATTAATTGAATATATTAGGGAATACATGATCTCATTCAAAAGCTTGACACTTTTAAAATTGTCTCTGTTTTAGATTCCAACTGGTTCAAATAATTAGAGTTCTGAGCATTGGACACAGATGTAATTGTTTATATGTAACCCTGTAGGGTTAAACACCCATGTATATTGAAAAAGAAACTGGGTGAAATAACTGATAGAAGGGCCAAGAATGCTGCAAATGAAGTAGTAAATTATGTTAGGTTAAATAGACGCAGAGTATTTTGCCTTTCACCATTTGTTGTTCATTCAAATAAAAGGTTGTGTTAGCAGCAATGCTGTATAGCATTTAGCAAAGCATGCAGGAATTGAACACAAAGATATCTTGTTAATGCTGAGGGGAAAGACATTTCTTTTTTTATGCAAAGTTAGAAATGGAAGGGGTCTGTGAAAGGTGAGATCATTACTAATATATAAAGGGATATTATTAAAGGCAGTGCTGTCCAACTTCTGTGGTACCTATGGCCATTATTTTTCTGGCCTATGTGATGGAGGGCCAATAATCAAACCAGTGATTACCACTCCCTGTTTTTAAACTATACCCAATTCAAACAACACTCATGTTACCACAAGACCATATCCACATTAATGGAGGTAGCAAACCAAAAAAACAAATGGTTGGTGCTCACTGCCGGGATATTACTCATCACTCATATGTGAAACAAGTTTATTATGTCAAATTAAGACATACCCTTAAATCCATATGCCTCATCTTCCCCTGTGGATAACACAGTAACCCTCAGAACATAATTAAACACCTTGGGGACCACTAACAAGTATTTCCAAATGCTAACAAATCCCACCAGGTTCACCTCCTGCAGGCAGAGCATGATACATACAAGCAGAGTATGGTACACACAAGGAATATAGGATAGGCAGTGTATGGAACACACAAGTAACATAGAGCAGGCAGAGTATAGCAAACACAAGGAGCATAGGGCAGGCAGCATATGGTGCACACACAGGGAGCATATGGCGCACACACAGGGAGCATAGGGCAGGCAGAGTATAGCACACTCAAGGAGCATAGGGCAGGCAGCATATGGCACACACACAGGGAAAATAGGGCAGGCAGAGTATGGCACACACAAGGAGCATAGGGCAGGCAGAGTATGGCACACACAAGGAGCATAGGGCAGGCAGAGTATGGCACACACAGGGACCAAATGGGCAGACCGGGTATAGCACACACAGGGAGCATAAGGCAGGCAGAATATGGCACACGCAAGGAGCATAGGGCAGATAGAGTATGGCACACACAAGGAGCATGCGACAGGCAGAGTATGGCATACACAGGGAGCATAGGGCAGACTGAGTATAGCACACACAGGGAGCATAAGGCAGGCAGAATATGGCACACGCAAGAAACATAGGGCAGATAGAGAATGGCACACACAAGGAGCATAGGGCAGGCAGAGTATGGCACACACAAGGAGCATAGGACAGGCAGAGTATGGCACACACAAGGAGCATAGGGCAGATAGAGTATGGCACACACAAGGAGCATAAGGCAGGCAGAATACAGCAGGAGACAGAGAAAAAGTGAATCAGGACAGTTGAACAATTCATACTGTGCTACATACAGTGACACTATGCTGATGCCTCTCCATCAGTTTGTATGAGTATGAACAGGTGAACAATGTGGACGATTTCAGTCTGGGTCTGAGGGTGAACAGTACAGGGCTTTAGGGTTGTGAACAACTGAGGTGTCACAAGTATGAACAATGCAGGGGGGATTATAAATATTAACAATGCAGTGGAGTTTACAGGTGTGAACCTTACTGTCTAATTTGAGATGTAAACAGTGCAGGGGCCAGTTAATCTCAGTACTGGTATTTTAAAGATGACACATGGTATGCAGTCGCAGCAGGCAGACTTTCGTGTGAGAGGTCACACTGGGTTTTCAAGCAAATCATTTAGTTGTGCCACCCTGGTTCATCAATGCAATGGAAACACCTTAGCTCATCTTTGCCATTATAAAGAATAATTTGAAATTGTTTATTTTCACTGAGTTTACCCCCCTTTTCCTTTATAAACAGGGCAATTTAGTTCCCTATCTACTTTTGAACAAACACACCCCTTTGGGCAGCTCCTTATCACAGGGATTCTTAGTGGACTGGTAATTAGTTTTATCAGATCATCTTGTACATCTTGTAAAGTGAAAATGGTTTTATTTGCATGATTAGTGCCAGAAATAACAAAACACATATAGGCAAAAAGTATATTCAACACATGCCCTATCCATTCAGCTCATAGTGAAAAGGGGTGTGTTCTATCTCCTTATCGGGCTTTAATGCTGAAAATGGGTAACTAGTTTGAAAATTATGATTCAGTTTTACAAGCACCACAGAATAGTAGCTGAACATTGTTGGTAGCCTATTCCAATATTATTATAGACCTATAATACCGAGCACTGTATTTATTTGGACATGACTGACATGACGATCCATAGAAAGAACCTTAACAATAATGCATTAGTGTGTTACAGAAATTGTTGTATTTGTCTTAATTGCAGATTGCTCACTGTTAATGTTTTTACCCAATATTTCTTGCAGCACATTAGCAGTAGAAGGCACAAAGACAGAGCCGCTGGGAAGCCTCCAAAGCCAAAATATAGTCCATATAATAAACTTCAGAAGTCATCTAATCCAGTTGGGGTAAGCAAATCATTTACTTCCTTTTTGGAAGATTAATTTATTTTATTTGCTTTTAAAATGTAGAGAAGCAGTGCAGGCACTCATCAAGCAAATTCTGGTCTCATACACCCTTATGCTGATCTTAAAATACCATGGGGGACATGTAATAAAAGTCGTAAAGGTAAAAAAAAGTTGCATAAATGAGAACAAAAATTCTTATTTATATTACTATATGTAAAAATATTCATTAGTTATATTGCAAATGGTAATTTTGCATAGCACATTTAAAAGGCCTGCTTAAAGGTTATATATTTTTTGACTCATAAACACATTTTTAGGGATGCACCGAATGTAGGATTTGGGTCAGGATTCGGCTGATTCCTTCTGCCTGGCCTAACCTAATCCTAATTTGCATATGCAAATTAGGGGCGGGAGGGAAATCGCATGACTTTTTGTCACAAAACAAGGAAGTAAAACATTTTTCCCCTTCCCACCCCTAATTTGCATATGCAAATTTGATTTGGTTCGATATTCGGCTGAATCTTTCGCGAAGGATTCTGGGGTTCGGCCGAATTCAAAATAGTTAATTTGGTGCATCCCTACATATTCTATTACATACTATACACTATGCCCTGGGGCACACTATACAATTTGAAATTTTTCTTCCTCTGTTAGATTTTCTGTGTATTTTCTTGTCTATTTATTCCATTTTATAATGGTTTGTTGTTTGAAATACATGGATTAAAAGTTCCAAAATGAATTCTGTACAAATGTGAGCCATGGCTTTTCCATGAACGAGATAAAATTAATTTTTTAGATATTTTACAGATGGAGATTAAGCAAATCCATGTTTTTATCTTTCTTATCTGAAATGTTTATATCAGGAATATGAAATATGCTCTCCATTTTGTTACAATTTACAAAAAAAAAATGTTTCATTAAGTGTTCTAAAGAGTCCTCTGGATAAACCGTTTAGTAGCTAGAAGAGAGGTTTGGTAGGCTTGGTGTTTCATATTAGCAAATACACTGATAGGGATTATTATCTTAAAGCAACATCTTTCCAATGTTCTCAGTCATCCCCTGAGAGTAACTACAGCTATTAGAACATGCTGCATACTAGAATGGATTTATATCCTCCAGGGTGTTTCACTGTAAAATTGAGATAAGACTTCTGTAAAGGTATTTGTGCTTATCTAAATACAACATGTCTTGCGCAAAAATGCTTTTCATGCTTTTTATTTACTGTATCATCACTTTTTACTTTTCATCTTATTTTTGGCAAAAACAAGACTGTCATGGCAAAACATTTCATAAACTGTTCTAACCTCAACTTTATATTTCTAAGAAATTACCCTTTCCGAGTCTCTGTTATTAACTCTTCGCTCCCTACTAAAATTGTATTGTCTGTTCAATTCCTAATTAAACAGAATCATTTATACATTTCAAATCTCGGAGTCCAGTTTTGAGCAGTGGAAATATTATAATGCTTTTAAAGTGTTTTCATGTGAAATGAGATTTGACCAATAAAGACAAAATAACTTCTGTCTTGAGGCTTAAAGGAGAACTAAACCCTAAAAATGAATGTGGCTAAAAATGCCATATTTTATATACTGGACTTATTGCACCAGCCTAAAGTCTCAGCTTGTCAATAGCAGCAATGATCCAGAACTTCAAATTTGTCACAGGGGGTCACCATCTTGGCTCTGAGCTGCTGTTGAGAAGCTAAACTTAGGGGTCGTCACAAAATTTCAAGCAGAAAATAAAGTTGGCTTGTAAAATAAGCTGATGCTAAAAGGCTGATTATTAGATTGTCATGTTAGTTGCACTGATTTCTGTGCTGTCATGTAGTAATTATCTGTATTAATTACTAATCAGCCTTATGACATTTCCATTCTATGTGTACTGTATATTGAGAGTTGGTCCCTAAGCTCAGTAAGTGACAGCAGCACAGAGCATGTGCAGTGAATCAGCAGAAAAGAAGATGGGGAGCTACTGGGGCATCTTCAGAGACACAGATCTTTACTGCTAAAGGGCTGTGGTTGGCTTGGCTGGTACAGAAGCCCAACACATATTGTACAACATTTCTAGCCTATTTATTTAGTTAAGCTTTAGCTCTCATTTAAAGGGGGTCTAAAGTAATTTTCTAAAAATGTAAATAGAGGTTCCTTGCGCTAAATTAAACAATTTTGTAATTTATGTCCAATAAAAATATATCTGTTTTAAGGTGCATGTGATCATATTTGCTACTTTATCCTTTATCACCATGCCCCTTAAAGTATGGCTGTCCAACTTGCCAGTGCTTGCTGGGCTGCCCCTCCGATGCTTACCTGTTAGATATGGCTCCAGGGTGGTCTAACCCACACATAAATATATAATCATTCAGAAATTGCTGCTCCTAAGGTCACCATGTAATTACACTTTTAAAATTGGCTTTAGATGCCCTTTACTTTAACGAAACTCATTTTATTAGATTTATATTTAATCAATAATATGATAATACACATGAGCCTTGAATGTCTTATAAATTGTAGCCATTTATATAGTGATATTATCAGTTATAACCTAATGATATAATCTCTGTAAAATCTAATTTAATAAATAATGTACCTTGGAGTTCCATGACCTGTATAAAAGCACTCAACTTCTGCATGGCCACAGAACTCTTCTAATATCCTTTTATTTTTCAACAGGAGGTACATCATCTCTATACTACTAATATACTGTATATATATTAATATAATACACACGAGCCATAAATATCCTGTAAATTATACCCATCTAAGCATTATGTAGTGATGTCATCAGCTATAATTGGTTCTTTGTGATGCCATTTGTGTCCTTATTATACAGAATAATTATACAGAATAATATACCCCAAAATATGAAGATTATTTGAAGTAACCTGAAAGTTCCATGACCTGTATAAACATACTTGGCCTGTGGCTTCATGTCTTATGGTCATGGAACTTTTCAGTGACTTCTAATATCCTTATATTTTTCATTGTGATACATTATTTCTTATATAATATGACCATTCTTCTACTTCTACTTCTTATTAGTTTAGTATCTTTACTACAACTAATAATAATATATAAACATACAGTATTACTGCTTATTAATACTGTCTAATATTATGTTTTAAGCAAGATAAGTAATTTATATTGAACCTTATGATGTTCAAAAAATACACTTCCCTTCAGGCAATTCAGTTGACATTGAACTAAAAAATTTTTTAAAGTAATTTTTATTTAATAAATCAAGCACATAAATCAATATAATACAGGTATGGGACCTGTTATCCAGAATGCCTTGGACCTGGGGTTTTCCAGATAATGGATCTTTCTGTAATTTGGAACCTCATAGCTCGAGTCTATTAGAAAATCGTATAAACATTCAATAAACCCAATAGGCTGGTTTTGCTTCCAATAAAGATTAACTATATCTCAGTTTGGATCAAGTACAAGCTACTGTTTTATTATTACAGAGAAAAAGGAAATCATTTTCAAAAATGTGGATTATTTGGATAAAATGGAGTCTATGGAGGACGGGCTTTCCATAATTCGGAACTGTCTGAATAATGGGTTCTGGATAACAGATCCAATACCTGTATAGTTAATTATACAGTAGGAGCAATAGAATAACAGTAGTAATGAGGAATATGTTCTGTTTCACCAAAAAATTAAAGCCAATGGACATTTTTTTCCACATTTTTTTTTCCAAATTTACAAAGTGAATCGATGCCTGGTGCAAAATTTTGCTCATCACTAAATAACAGCAATATAAACCAGTAAATGTAGATAAAGTGTGCTTCAAAAGCGGATTAGGCTCTTTGCAGCCCCGGGTGCAAGCCGTACCCCCTGCCAGGGCAAAGTATACATGTAGCGACTAAAGCAGCAGCACTCCGGTATTTTTGAAAAATTTGCAAAACTTTACTCAAATGTCATAGGCTATTTTTGAAAAATTTGCAAAACTTTACTCAAATGCCATAGGCCTATGGCATTTGAGTAAAGTTTTGAAATTTTTCAAAAATACCGGAGTGCTGCTGCTTTATCGCTACAAGCAATATAAACCAGATTACAGTTGACAGGAAAATCCAATCTGTTGGAAGAGATGTCGTTCCATTTCCTACATTCTCTCCTTCTATCACGTACAATGAACAAACCTAGCATTATTGTGTTAATAAGGCTGGTATTTGAAAGTCAGTGAATAAACAGATGCAATATGGAAACAATTATTATGAATGTGTTCTCCTTGTGGCAATCAATATTCCTTTACAGTGCACAGCGAGTCATTATTTTTCTGGAGGTCAGCGAAAATGTGCTCACTGGATAATTAGATTGCCATAGGAAAGATGGAACTTTTTAGTTGACAATCCCTTCTCCTTATTATTTCAAACAACGTAAAGTGAGTTAACCTATTTTTTGTATTCGCAGACAAAATTAGCTTTCACAAAACAACGTCTAAAGCCATTGACTCCTCGCATACTACCAAATCCATTGGCAGCCATTGCTGCTGCTGTTGCTATGAATTCTTCCTTCAGTCTGCGAAGCACTCCGGCAGCGACCCTATTCCAGTCTCCAGCACTTCCGTCAGCACTTCTGCGACCGGCTCCGGGACCTATACGGACCTCTCACACTCCTGTTTTGTTTGCTCCTTACTGAACTTCAAGCAGGGACTGTTTTTCTGCAATAATGATTTTTTTTTTTTTCAAAAAACAAGACAAACAAAAAAGAACTATGCAGTGCTTATTTATAAATCAAAATAGATTTGAGCCAGAGGATAAATTGGTCTTAAGTAAGAAAGGTCCTATTTTTCTTAACAGAAAGTATTCCATAATGTGCAGTTTTTCTGTTGCTCACATGATGTGCCCTCTCCCTTATATAAACTTATTTCCCTGTCAGTGTCTTTCCTGTTTTATAAAGTAATAACCATTTTTTCAGGTTTTTTTTCTTGTTGCTAAGACCATAATCAAGAGCCAATGTACATACAGGACTTCTTTCTGTACTTACAAAAAAAACCACACTGTGAAATGTACATTGACCAAACTTCATGCCAATTAGAAACCATTGGGTATTTGCGATTTTATTTGATTCTGTGGATGTCTTGTAAAACATTTGTGCTGTGTCTCACTCATATTGAGTTGCTAACAACAATGCAAATTATTATAATATTAAATGTGTTCATTTGGAGAGCAGCTAATGAATGAGTGGAATTTTATAGCAAAGGCTTTGTGGTCAGTGAAGTGAAAACCATGTATTTGCTCAACAGGAAGTGTACGCCATATTGGAAAGAAGACTTGGAAGAGTATTCTTGCATATTCATTGCAAAAATATGTATTAGCACATTATAGGCTAGTGTGGAGTGGATCAAATTCAGTACTCCGTGTGTCGTATCTACAGTTTGTATACATGCACTTTTCTTAACACTTAGAGGAATTCTTTTTATTTTTTGTTTACTTTGAACATGGGAATCTAGTAGTTGCAGTCAGGGCTAGAACTATGGGTAGGCAGATGAGGCACGTGTAAGAAAGTTCTGTTCCCCCAGTGAGACTGTTTATGTCTATACTCTATGCCTTTTCGCACGTGTGTGCTCATTTGCACTCAAGTCGGGAGTGGAAGGCGACATGACCAGCTGGGTTGCCTAGGGTGCCCAGCACTGGTTGCAGTACAAAGCAGTGCTCATGTTGAGCTCTCAGGATGTCAATAGGTAGACTAACTGGGACGTATTGGTGCAAGAGCTATCTGAGCCTTATATCTTTATGGGAAAGGCACTGGGCTCTGTATCATAAATATGTGGCACATGTTTCTAGTGGTAACATCCTGCCTGCATTAAAAATTATGGGGCAAATTCACTAAATCTTGGCCTGTGTTGGCTTTGCCACTCTTCATGCCACCAGGCACTAATTCATTAAAATGCGAAGTTGTGTCTCTGCAGCCGAACGCTGGCGAAGTTTCGCTAGGGTTAATTTGTCAGCAGGAGAATTTCATATCGAACGAACGTTCGTTTCTGCCTAGCAAATCTTCATTAGTACACTTACGTTTAGGTCAGTTTGAAAAGGGTGGGTACATATAGGTTGTATAGATATCTTTATTAGAGATGTTGGTGCAAATTTCCTGAAGTGGCCACTTATTATTACACATGTGCAAGGAAGATAAATAAAGATAGAAATATCCTCTAATGCCCTAGACATGAGCCCACCCTAAAACCAATGTGGCATGCCCCTCAATTGGTTGGAAAAAAAATGTTAACACAAAAATCTTTAATAGTTTTTGAAGGCAATCCGGCTTTAAAATATAAAAAAACAATTGAGGAGACTATCAGTTCGGCAGGTCTAAGGTGGCAAAGGAAACTCTTTAGCAAATTTGCAGAGTAACGATTGTTCATCTGAGCAAAAATTTGCCTGGTGATAGGGTGCAAAAACTGCGCTAGCAATGGTCTCTCGCTAGCGAATTGTCCTCTACGCCTGTTAGTAAATGGGCAATGTGCCGGTGGATGGCGCTTTGCCCTTTAGTAAATCTGCCCCTATGGCTGACAGCACAGGCCAATTATTACCGTTCTCAATCAGAGGCCCCAATTTGCCCCCCCTGCAGCTCTGATCATGTGATTAAAATAGACATAAGTAAAACGTTTCAACGTGCAACCGTATTGTTAGCCAAACTGAACTCATTTTAAAACCTTAAAAGATCTACTTAGGATTCTTTCAAATGTCAAGGAAATGTAATTTAATTGATATCCAGTATATGCAGTATTAATTACATACAAAATTGTTGCACTTTGAAAATCTTTTATTGAACAAAATATGAATTTTAAAAAGATCTTTTATTCAACAGAGCTCTAACAAGTACATATATTTATTGGTACAGTCTGCATATTTCATAACTGTTTGTTTGAATGGCTGACTAATGAACCCTGAATACTATTGCCATATTTCTTGTACACCTACAGACACCATATTCAACACTGAGGGGCATATTTATCAAGGGTCAAATTTCGAATTGAAAAAAACGTCGAAATTCGAATTCAAAAAGACCAACCGAAATGAAGTTTAAGGTTTTTTTTTTTGGTCGAATTTGGTCGATTTTTCAAAGTCCACCAATTGACTACAAATAGGTTCTAGGTCTCCCATGAGGTAAAACAGCAATTCGACAGGTTTTAGATGGCGAATGGCGAAGAGACAGTACATTGCAATATTCTAATTTTTTAATATTTTTCAAATTGGAATCGAATTTGGATTATTCCCTAGTCGAAGGACCAAAAAATAGCTCGGAATTCGTTTTTTTTTTCATGCGAAAATTCACATCGACCTTTGATAAATCTGCCCCTATGTGTTCCCCAGTATGTTCACCAGTGGTAAAACATATTGGGATCCATTTATAAACATTGGACAAGTTTGCACTTGGGCAGTAACCACAGAAACCAATCAGTGATAAGGTTTTTTTAGTCAGTTGCAGGTTAAACAGTGATTGGTTATCATGGGTAATTGCCCAGGTGCAAATTTGCCCAGTGTATTTAAATGACCCCACCCCTTGTTATCTTTTTAATGTCTATGTAATCCTAATGTAGCCTTTATTTGGTTGGAAAAGATTCTTAAAAATGTTTATCCCCTTTCAGTGTATAGGTTCTCTGCTATTCAAAGGTATTTTTTAAGCTGTACAGTTATCAGACTTTATAAAAAGACATTGCATGTTATATGAGTACATTTTAATTAGAGGACTCTCTTCTTGTGTTCCATTTGGGGTTTTACACCTTACACCACTCAAACACACATTCACAACCATTCATGGTTTTCTTTTCAGTCTATGTGATTGGATATGTCTGTGCAAACAAAAATACGATAATATTTTTTTTTGGAAGTTCATAGTATTTATGTACCTTCTTTTTTACAGTTCAACCATATACTGCGGTGGGTCTTTGGGCGTACCTTGTATCTACTTTATTTTAGAGACAGCCACACATAAATTCAAATAGGTTGGTTATTATTCAGTTATTTATTTGAGGTACTCAAGCTAAGATGAGATATTTGTATATTTATTGTCTGTATGTACCCATGAATCTTTGTTGTCTATTCCTTTTACTTAGCCTGTCTGAAAACCTGATCCTTATAACAGCCATTTATAATCTGACAGATACAGCCATAAATATTTGTTTTACTGAAAAAACCCTAGTAAGCCTTAAAATGGCCGTACAATACGTCCTGCCTACCTGGACCCTGCTGACCTTCTTGGCACCTCCTCAACCAATATTTGGTCAGGAATTGGCTGGGGATTTGCCAGGTTTAAAAATAGGCAGTTAACTATCATGATCCAATAGCTGCCATGTGGATTAAAAAAACAGTTGAGTTTAATTTAGCCCATCACTATTTTGCCAAATAAACAGATCTTTGTAGGTGTTGCTTTCTGATGTCACTGGGGATGACTTTATGGGCTTTATACATATGAGCGCAGCATGTGTTTCAGATGCATTACTTCTGCTCTTTAAACACATTGTAAACTCATATAATTGCAATGCAAATAGAATTGAGGAATAGTGTTGATATCTTTAATCCACTGTTGATCAGGGACAAGATAGGTTGCTCGTCATATCAGTTTAATTAGTGGTTACTGAGTGGTGGGGTTGGCCCAGCCAGAGGTGTCGAATGTAAAAGCAAGTAAAAGTTAATTTTGGGGTGTTTGACCCAAATTTGTTTTATAAGAAACTCCCATGGTCAACTCCAGGATGCCCAAGTTCAAGTTCAGTTAGGGTAAGATAAGGATCAAACACTTATTTGCATTTTTCACGTGTGTCAGTGCTGTGTTTCAATGGTCATGCCCTAACAGGGCAGAGTACTAACACATATCCAAAATGTTAGTCCTGGACACAGCTTAGTAGTTTGAGAGAGGGACTGGACACCTCCCAGGGCAATAGTGTAGGTTGTACCCTGATTCCCAATTTCGTTTTTAATAATTTTTTTGTGCTGGAATACATTATAAATAAATAATTGAATCTAAATATTTTGTTAAATAAGCCATATGTAGCGTCAACCCCAAGACGATTGACCTTCAAGGAAATGTAGAAAAGTCCAAGAACCACATTATTGGTGACATGATACATTACCGGCAAAAGGTAAAATAATAGTAGAAAATATTAAATCCTATTATAGAGTTTGTGGTTATTGGTCCATTTGTCTCAGTAAAATAGATAGTACAGTATGAGCAAAACTTTCTGCCTCAAAAATACGAACCATTTTATTTTTATACTCAATGAAAGCACATTTTACTTATAGCCCCTACTGGGGATATTGCCATCTTTAGAGAAAAGCTCATCCAAAGGATACAAGAGGTATCTCTTCTTGCTTTTCCCATTTTAGCTTGAAAAATGAACTGCTCTGAAAGCTTGCTGTGATTATCATCTGAGCCAGTCATAGCACCAGCTCTATGCCTTTGTTTTGCTTCATCTCATAAGGCACATACAGTACAAACTTACATAAATGTTCACAAGTGTTTACTTTGTCCGTCTGTTAAAAAACACACAGGGAAAGGCTATTAAAGAAGAAAGATATGAAGTTGTCAGGAACCCCCTGTTATTCTAGTTGCTTGCATACTACCCTGGGCTGGCACTCCCCCAAGTAGGAGAGGTCCCAAGGGATTTTATTAAAGGAGAATTCAACCCTAAACTTGAAAAAACCCTACCCTCCTACCCTACATAGACCCCCTCCCTCCAGCCTAAGTGTTACCCCAGGCAAATGCCCCTAAGTTTTACTTACCAGCACTTCAGCAATTTTCGTGAATTTTGGCGCATGCGCAGTTGACGCTATACAGAAAATTGCTCCAACTGCACATGCTCCGACATAGCGGTCTCATACTGAAGATTTCCAAAGAGAAGAAGATGGCGTCCGTGAACTCTGAATCTGCACAGAGGGATAAGTAAAACGTTAGGGGCATTTGCCCAGGGTAACACTTAGACTGAGGGGAGGAAGGAGGGGGTCTATGTAGGGTTGAGTTCTCCTTTAAGGATGAGCACATGCATAGAACAGAAATCATTCGGTAACTAACAAGTTCTGCATAACTTGTGCACTCACCCAAAGTGGGGAATGGGATACCCAGGACACTGGAACTAAAAGGTGGTAAAGCACTTAAAGGAAAACTAAACCTGGTTGCCTCATCTTTCAGAGAAGAGGAGGGCTGGCCAAGGTAGGAAGTAAGCAACTAGAATTATTTGCAGTGCCGATTCTGTAGAAGGAGTCTCCTGAGGCGGCTCCTGCAATGCCGCCCCCCTCGCCGGCTTTCCTGTCAGGTGGGGAGACAGGAACACTAGTGCGGAGAGGGCAATTGCGCTCTCTCGCAATAGTACAGCTGAATTTCTGGTTCTGGAAATTCGGCTCTTAAAAGTACCGGAGCAGCTTTGGGGGAACAAAACACTTTTGCCCCTCATTCACTTGTACGGCAATCACCTGCCAGTGCAATCTCTGTTATTATTGCCCCATGCGCAGTTGCCTTATATAAATATATATATATATATATATATATATATATATATATATATATATATATATATATATATATATAGATAAATGCAGTTAGGAGCACTCACAGGTGTAGTGATTAAGAAGTATCTTTTATTGGAGTATTACAAACTCTCCCACATCAAAGCGTTTCGGTTCTCTCTGAACCGTCGTCAGGTCGTGAGAGAACCGAAACGCTTTGATGTGGGAGAGTTTGTAATACTCCAATAAAAGATACTTCTTAATCACTACACCTGTGAGTGCTCCTAACTGCATTTATCTATTTCCCTCTGAGGAGCACCTGGGATTTGATCCAGTGAGGGTGAGTGCCGGTGTATCATATGACTATATATATATATATATAAAACCCCTTTAAGCTAGTTTTTAAAGTTCTTGATCATTTTTTAATGTTTGTTCAGGCAATTCAGTTACCGGTAGGAGGATTAAAATATCCCATATTCTGTTTAAAGTTCCTTTATTTGATATATCTCTGATTTTTAGTGAAAAGTCCCATTTATTATTTGCTGGAAATGCCTTTTACCTCCCTGCAAAATAACATTCCAAATAATTATATCATCTTTTTTTTCCTAATAGTTTTTCATCTATTTGCTTCTGTTATCCATTCCATTTTTGCCATAGTAAACACAAAACACAAAATGTATAATTCATGTTTGTTTGTTTTTTTAAAGAGCAGACATGGTGGTAGAACTGAAGCTTTGTTTGTTTCAGACTGACTCAGAACATGCATTGTTCACTCCTGTGCTGCTTATATAAACATATTAAAGCCACAGTACATATTCTTCTTGCCATTATGAGCTTGTTGTCTTATTATTATGTGATCAAATAGGTTCTTAAAGATTTCTTTCAACATTTGCGTGAATCGTTTTATTTTTTTGTACAAAAGCATAGTCTATTTATTGACAAATTCTTTATTGACGCCGACCATAAAATCCCATAAAATCATTTTTTTTTTAAATGAAAGATCCATTATTTCCTAACACTCTGGTTGCAAATTTAAAGTATATTTTGGATTGATGTTTAAATAGCCATATATTTCTGTTATTGATGCAAATTATTTCTGTTATTACAGAACTGGAACATTCTTTGAGTTGAATATAAATGATATAAATTGCCATATTTATTATTATGGATAATAGTTACCCACAATCCACATTATCGTAGACAGTGTACAAACTTTTGCACCTGTGACTTTCAGGGGGTTATTTATCAAAATCTGAATTCCTCTGATTTTTTAAATAAAAAAAGTCAGACTAACTAGAATCCACAATTTGCACTTATTTATCATTAAAAAACCGTGGAAATATCAGATCGGGAATAACTGCTACTTTTTTGGATTGTCGCCCGAAAAGTCCAAATTTTTTGTGAACTTGGCTGAAAGCCCGAAATGTTCGGTTCATTGTACAAAACCCAGCGCAGACCAAATAGAACCTCTGCCATTGAATTCTACAGGGTCCTTGACAGTTTGAAGATGGAGTATTTTCGGATACAGACTTTTTGCAGCCTCAGGGTATAATAAAATCTTGAAAAATTCAATTTATTTTTCCACAAAAAATTCAGATTTTATAGAAAAAAGAACTCGAGTTTTTAACATTCGGGCTTTAATAAATAACCCCCTTAGTCTCATGGTTAGCTGTTTTTTTTTACAAATACCCATTTATTTTCATTTTCTGTTTTACTGATGGTAGGGGGTCCATTATCTGGAAACCCATTAAATAATACCTTGCACTTGATGGGGCATGGCATGGCATTCCACATTATGGAAAGACCTGTAATGTCAAATACCCTAGGTTACAGTATTCCAGATAAAGGTTCTCATACCTGAATATCTAAACCATATTAAATAAAGCACATTTTGATTTTTTACAAAACAGCATTTAGACATTAATATGGGGGTCTACATACCTGGTAGCAAGTCATTTCGTTTGGCCACATTACATTTTGAGTTGGAGTAACACATCATAAACATTGGCGATTAAATAAACAAGAACATATTCAGAATCTGTGGAATAAATATAGTGTTTAAAGTTAAATTGGTTTGCCAAATAAAACAGCAGAAATTTGCATATTGTCATTCTCATTATCTTCAAAATTGTATTTGTATTGTCACCGTATTCATTAAATGGTTTATTGTTTTGCAGGTTTCATTTTTGTTTTATGATCCTTGGAAAATGTTCCCGTCTTTATGCTGTTGACTTCAAATAAAAACAGAAAGAATGTTATTCTCTGGGCTCTGCTTTAAAAACGTTGGCTTTGTTGTATACTTTATCAGATACCATTGGAAAAGCATACTATAGGAAAACATGAACATTCATTTTCTTTTTAATTACCGTATATACTCGAGTATAAGCCGACCCGAGTATAAGCCAAGGTACCTAATTTTACCTATGAAAACTGGGAAAACTTATTGACTCTAGTATAAGCCTAGACACAACAACAGCCCTGTCTCCCAGCAGCGCACATTCCGCCAAAGCGACCCCCCCCAGCGATCAACTGGACTTCTTTGCAAAGTTGATGGTGACAGAGAATTGCCAAACGAATTACTGTGTGCATTGTCCCACTGTCCGATTACCGTGTGCAGAGGGTGCTGTGTGATATTGCGATCCCTGTATTCTTTCGTATAACCAACAGAGGGCGCTGTGTGATATTGCCATCATTGTTAATCCTTCATATAACCAACAGAGGACGCTGTGTGATATTGCAGTCACTGTTATTCATTCATATAACCAACAGATGGCGCTGTGTGATATTGCAGTCACTGTTATTCTTTCATATAACCAACAGAGGGCGCACTGTTATTCTTTCATATAACCAACAGAGGACGCTGTGTGATATTGCAGTCTCTCCCCAAGCGAACTGTTGGTATAGGAATGATTAAAAGTGACTGCAATCTCAGCTACTGCCCGCTGACTTGAGTATAAGCCGAGGTAGACTTTTTCAGCACATTTTGGATGCTGAAAAACTCGGCTTATACTCGAGTATATACGGTAACAGTCTGTTCTTAGTCACAAGCGCCAATCTTTTCTGTCACATTGTGGCTTAAGAGAAGGAGTGGGTGCCCTGCCACTGGACCACCAATACAGAAGTGAATTTGGGGGGCAGGGCCATTACACTGCCATTGTCAACGTATAGGGTAAAGTAGGTAATATTTAGGGAGACCTAGGGGTCACCTTACCCTTATAAACTAGGGCTACTTTATCCCATTATATGCTAAGGTTCACAGTACAGGTATGGGACCTGTTATCCAGATTACTCGGGACCTGGGGTTTTGTGGATAACAGATCTTTCCGTAATTTTAATCTCCACACCTTAAGTCTACTAGAAAATCATGTAAACATTAAATAAACCAAATAGGCTGGGTTTGCCTCTAATAAGAATTAATTTTATCTTAGTTGGGATCAAGTACAAGATACTGTTTTATTATTACAGAGAAAAAGGAAATAATTTTAAACGATTTGGATTATTTGGATAAAATGGAGTCTATGGGAGATGGCCTTTCTGTAATTTGGAGCTTTCTGGATAATTGGTTTCCGTATAACAGATCTCATACCTGTAGTATACTGGTTGCTACTGTATGCTGGTGGACCACAGTTCTATTATGTGCCTGGGGTATCCTTATATGCTGGGATCACTGCTGGGGGTGACTGTACTTTATATGCTTGCTGTAATGCACCATTGTGTGTTGAAGGTCATTTTAACCTTATCTGGTTAAATAAGAGTTTCCTATATTATATTGTATTTGCCACTACTACAGTACAATTAAATGCTGGGAATCACTGTATTATTTAATGCTGGGGAACACTGCAGCCTTATATGTTGTTGTGTTACTGTAGCCCCATTGTATTCTGGGAGTCACTATACCATTACTGTATATGTTGGGAAGTCGTCATACTGTTAAATGCTGGCGATAATAAACCCAACCATAAAGCTGTCCCACTGCACCCCCTAGAAATAAATATAATTGCACATGAAAAACAAGTCACCGGTGAGAATGTGTGTGACTGATAATGTAATTATAGATGCAAGAGAATTCATCAGTGAGAATGCTGACAATGCTGTTCTACATCTGTACCCCGGCGGTTTCCGAACACTTCACATGTCCATTCATGCAACTCTCACAAGTAACCTCTTTCTAGGACTTGCATGGCACATTGGATAATCCTATCACAGTAAGTACACAGAATCTACACCTCTGTGAATTTCTTCAGATGCCACCTCTTTGAAGAGTTACAATGTGCCATTGTGATTGGATTAGTGGAAGAGTTTATATGCCGAGAATTTCCCACACCAGTCAGTCGAACTGAAGAAGCTGCTCGGATAAGTAGTGAAACGTCTATACTAGATATACCATGACCTGGATGAATGAAAATCTTCATAGTCATAATGGACATATATGTTGCAGCAAATACATTATACTACACAAGCCCGGGAAACCTTAATAAAATAAAATTGTTATGTTGCCCTACACATGAGCCCAGTGTATAGTTTATGTGCCATATGTTAGGAAATGTAGGGGGAAGCCGGTTACACCAAAAAAAATTAAGCTCTAGGGTGCTATTCTGACTGCAGAACTCTTCCCCAGTGATACTCTTCTGGACAAACACATGTGCAGTAGAGTAAAGATTGGGACTTAAACTTAAAAGACACGCCATCGAATCAGCACAGAGGTTCTCTGAGCATCATGAAAGAATAGGACCTTGGGCATACCCATAATAACCCTTCTGGTGGTTACTCTGTTTTTATAGGTCTTGGGCAGTTACTGTCTTATACAGTCTATATATATTTCTACCACTCGTATTCGTTTTTTGTTTTATGTAAAACTAAGAATTCTTGCTCATTCTTTTTTTGAGCAGGTTCTATTGTCGGATTTCCCTGTATTCTGCACCATTCATTCTTCTTTCTGTTTTAAAAGCCTGCATATAATAAGGTATAAAATAATGTCATTCTAAAAAAAAACACAATTTTTCAGTTTCAGTGCTTTGAAATGAAGCTATTTCAGTAATCTAGATTTCAGTGTAGGATTTGTTATTCAGTAGACCAAGAGAATGCTTCAAGCATCTGAAAAAGTTGGCATGCCACTGAGAGAGAATACAATTCTGTGTATGCTGATTCCCCCCATGAGCTCCCTGACTTGAATGGATTCTCTTCTCAAGCTAGCCTTGGTCACTAGTGTCCTGGCCTTGAGGGCAGAGCCACATGTTTGGCTGAAAGAGCAGTTCTTTGTTTATCTGTGCTGTGGAGTGATATCTCTATGCTCTCCCACTGGTAACTCACTTTTACTTCCATAAACTATAAAACTTGGATTCTTTTGTTCCCGGTTCTTACTCTTTGAGGACTAAAAATCCATGGAGCTTGTGTAAAATAAACTTTGTCTTCACCTCAAGTGACCTCCGGTAACTGAATTTCCTCAACACCAGCATATGTCCTATAAAATCCCATGGATTTAGCACACTATAGTATATGCTTACTAATTAGTAAATGAGCCCTTACATATACAAGGGGAGCAGAAAGGGTATTATCAGGGGTTATTTATCAAAGTTAAAATGAGTTTTTTATACCTCGAATGAACTTGAATTAACTCACAACTCAAATGGAAAAAACTAGATTCTGCAAGTTTGAATTGTGATACACAAAGACTCAATTTTTTGCACAGGAAAATACTTGAATCATTTGAATTGAGTTTTTATAGAAAAATTTGATTTTTTTTTTAACCCCAAAATGTGAGTTTTGACCAAACACAATTAGGTGTGCACTGAATCCAGGATTTGGTTTGGTATTGGGCCTGGAATTACCTGATTTCTGCAGGATTCGGTCGATTCCTTGTGCCTGGCTTAACCGAATCCGAAGCCTTAAAATCATATGACTTTTCATCACAAAACAAGGAAGTAAAAACAAATGTTTGCTCTCTTTCTCCCTCCCCCTCGCTGATATACAGTATGATATGATATATGCAAATTAGGGTTCCGTTTCGGTTCAGTATTTAGCCAAATCTTTCACAAAGGATTCAGGGGTTTGGCCGAATAATAATGAATTTGGTTCATTCCTAAAAAATCAACTCGAAAACTTGACTTTTCATGGAAAACGTTTACAATGTGTATGCACAAGTTAGTTATTCTTTTTAATTGGCAAACTTCCCCTTTCTACATGATAGCATATCTCTCTTCTTTTTACTTCCCCTACTGACACGTCATTTTAAAATGTTTTTAAATGCAAACATATATATTTATTTTATTTGCATAAAAAGGGCATTGGCTCAAGGGATGATAGATCCCTGATACAGTGAGACTATGAGGAAAAAGTTGGGGTAGTGCTTGCTTTTCAAGTTTATTAGAGGACACAATAGACAGAAATCTTGGGATCTTTTGTTCACATAAAAATGATAAACGCACAAAAGGCTAGAGAAAAAAAAACTAGAAGAAAAGAACTTTCATTTGAAGCAACGTAGGGGGTTCTTCACAGTGAGGACAGTGAGGTTGTGGAATGCACTGCCGGGTGATGTTGTGATGGCTGATTCAGTTAATGCCTTAAGGAGTGACTTGGATGATTTCCTGGACAAGGAAGGCTATTTTAAATTAGAAAGAGGAGTACAGATGGATCAATAAGTGAATGGACAACTCTCATATGTCTTCTGATTTTGGCTGAGCCTGTTATACCTTCCATAATTTCTATTCTGCCTCAAACCTGTTCTTAAATATCACAAAACTGCTCACTCACAGCTGCGTGGATATCCAATAAACATGCTCTGTTGCTGAAACCAGAGGGCAGATATGAGATCAATAAAATATTAGAGAACAGCTAAAATATGACATAGTGTGGTCAGCTTAGTCATTAGCAATTACTATATTTCACCAGCAACTCAATGGCTTTGGTGAGAAGTTATATACTGCAACAGAATTCCAGGTGCTCTCACAGCTGATGTTTAGACTAGACATGAAAATTGCACTCCTATAAATTATTTTTATAATAATTGTCAGAAAATCTCAGATTTTCAGTGCATTTGAAGTAGGGATGCACCGAACCCCCGAATCGTTCATGAAAGAAGCGAAAAAGAGAAGCGTGTGTGAAGTTAGGGCCATATTTATATGTAGGCCCCTGATGGCCTGTTCCAGGGGCGGCACAGTTTTGGGGACGGTCCTCGGGGTGCCTATTTTTTTAGTTTTTTTTTAAACCCTCCCCACCTTCCGCCATGGATTTCCAAAGGAGCTAAGAGGGTGAGGGGTAGAAGGGCCGAGGAAGAATGCGGAAGTGAGGTCATGCCCACGGGGCTCTAACGTCACTTCCGCTGAATACATCATGTGACTTCGGTGTGCACGAAGTAGGGGTGTGTTTAGGTCCAATGCCTAGGGCGGCATCGGACCTAAATACAGCCCTGTGTGCAGCACACAGTTAAAATTTGTTTTGACTTCCTTGTTTTGTGATAAAAAGTCACGTGATTTTAAGAATTCACATTCAGTTAGGCCAGGCACGAGGATTTGGCCGAATACTGTTGAAAAAGGCAGAATACCAAACTGAATTTGGTGCATCCCTAATTTGAAGCCTTTTTTAAGTTGCTGTGTGGTATATACATCAAGAGCATTGTACAGCTTGATCACATTTTGTTCTGCCCTATAAATACTAATAATGAATTCACTTTAATAACCTCATTAAATGCCTGTTAAATTAATAACTGCTCAGTGTAGGTGTAACTATGATGTACAAGTATCTGCATTTTACAAGACAGAGGTCGTGCTCTTTTTTGTGTATATGCACATAAAAGAACTCCTACCAGTGCTATCTGTGCTATTTTTAATGGATTTGAAAACTGAACTAATTTTGAAAATAAAATGCACGATCCTGTAACACACATTAGTTCTGTAGGTTTCTGCTGATTTATGGCCACAAAGTGGAAATGCAATTAATAGCCCTTGGCTATGGTTAAATCAGCACTTTCTCCTGAACATTAACTTGAGTGAATGAAACAATATTTAGAGTTTCAGTCGGTAGCCTTAAAGTACAGTATATATATGAATTTTAACTCAAATACTATGCAAAATGTTATTATGAATGTTACCTTGGTGAGTATGAGACTTTTCACTGTGATTTGCTCAATGTTTTTAATTAAATAGACACACACATATAGGAACATGATGGGGGTTTAATTACTAAACCTCAAATTCATCTGCTCATGCTTTCTGGGGCAAAAACTCAAATTTTTTGTGTTAAAATAAACTTGAATTTTTTGAGATTTATTATACCCAGATGCTGCAAAAAGCCTGAATCCAAAAATCCATCATCTCATCTCATCCTTGTATAAGTCAATAGGAGAGGCACCAATCTCAATTTAACGTTATGGTGGTTTGCACTGGGTTTAGCCGATAATCTATAAAAAAAATTCCAGTTTTCTTGGGTTTTTTCCTGATCCGAATCATTTCAGTTTTTTTTATTAATATATAAGGTCAAATCGGGCATTGGAGTTTGGTTGTGGTTTTCTTAATAAATTTCTTAATAAATTAATGAGATTAATTAGGAGTTTAGTAAATAACCCCCTATGTCTTCAGGCAAAAACACAGGTTTATTTTGAAAACTTTTACAAGCATAAAGTCATTGGCATACAGTTTTAAACTTTTCGCCACTCTGCAGTTCTCACCATACAGGGTGGCTTCCACACTCTGGAATATTCTGGGACTCTTACTAAGCCCTGCTGACTCTGCTCACGAAAAAAATAAATTTATTTGCCTGGGTGCAGATCTGTAATGATTGCTGGCTGAAACGTTAGTCTCCCAGTAATAAACATAATATTAATTTTTTGCACTTTGGGACCTAATTGTGCGGACTTAATTTCGATTTGGTATATATATATATCTATATATAGATATATATTTATATATATGCAATCTTTGAAAGTCAGTATGATATTATTTGCTGACACGGGCATTACATGCATGTTAGTTAAGGACCTGAATTAGTGAATTTTCAAGCCTCGGTAGGTTTTATGTGGCAAACTAGGGGGTCGAAGATTTTTTTAAACAGACAGTACTATGACTATCGAATGGTCGAATAGTCAAACGATTTTTAGTTAGATTCGAAGTCGAAGGTCATAGTCGAAAGTGGAAGTAGCCCATTCGATGGTCGAAGTAGCCATATTCTACCATTTGCAATTCAAACTTTTTTTCCTCTATTCCTTCACTCGAACTAAGTAAATGGGCCCCATAGTCTTCTCTCGCCTGACGCGTTTCATGTCACTAGGATACTTAATCATATGATTAAGTGTCAGTGTCCTAGTGACACGAAACGCATCAGGCGAGAGCTGACTTTATAATAAAGCTTCAATTTTTAATTTACTACTTTTCTGGTCTGATCGATACGTGAGTTTGCCAGTGTGCCCGGCACCAACACGTAGGGGCCGATTCACTCAGCTCGGGTGAAGGGTTCGAATGAAAAATACTTCGAATTTCAAAGTATTTTTTGGGTACTTCGACCATCGAATGGGCTACTTCGACCTTCGACTACGACCTTCGACTTCGATTCGAACGATTCGAAGTAAAAATCGTTTGACTATTCGACCATTCGATAGTCGAAGTACTTGCCCTTTAAAAAAAACTTTGACCCCCTACTTCGGCAGATAAAACCTACCGAAGTCAATGTTAGCCTATGGGGAAGGTCCCCATAGGCTTGCTAAGGTTTTTTTGATCGAAGGATTTTTCTTCGATCGTTTGATTAAAATCCTTCGAATCGTTCGATTCGAAGGATTTAATCGTTCGATCGAACGAAAAATCCTTCGATCGTTCGATCGCAGGATTTGCGCTAAAACCTTCGACTTCGATATTCGAAGTCGAAGGATTTCAATTCGAGGGTCGAATTTCGAAGTATTTTTAACTTCGAAATTCGACCCTCAGTGAATCGGCCCCATATGTGTTTAGTTAAGGACCTGAAACATGTATTCAGTTTCCATGCAATTTGAATGCATCAGGATCCTATTTACTAACCCCATTGTTGCTTGCTTAGCTGAAATGGGAATAACCTCCCCCCAAACATGCAACACTATATACATTGTGGAGACAAAAGCCCTTGAGCTCCGTTATGGAAAGCAAAGACCTAAGAATGTGGATGCTCACCATGGGGCAGTTGGTACTTTTGTAAATGACACATTTAAGTTAATATAATATATAAAAAATAATCGTACATAAAGGTTATTACATTTACAATGTAGATATGCAGCATGCATAAGGCACTTAGGGGCCGATTCACGAAGGGTCGAATTTCGAAGTTAAAAATACTTCGAAATTCGACCCTCGAATTGAAATCCTTTGACTTCGAATATCGAAGTCGAAGGATTTAAGGCAAATACTGCGATCGAACGATCGAAGGATTTTTCGTTCGATCGAACGATTGAATCCTTCGAATCGAACGATTCGAAGGATTTTAATCAAACGATCGAAGGAAAATCCTTCGATCAAAAAAAGCTTAGCAAGCCTATGGGGACCTTCCCCATAGGCTAACATTGACTTCGGTAGGTTTTATCTGCCGAAGTAGGGGGTCGAAGTTTTTTTTAAAGGGCAAGTACTTCGACTATCAAATGGTCGAATAGTCGAACGATTTTTACTTCGAATCGTTCGATTTCGTTCGACTTCGATCGAATTCGAACGAATTTAACCAATTCGATGGTCGAAGTACCCAAAAAATACTTCGAAATTCGAAGTATTTTTCATTCGAACCCTTCACCCGAGCTGAGTGAATCGGCCCCTTACTGTTTCCAGACTCCTTTTGTAGATGTGTGATAACCATTAAACAAGTCTGTGCAGAAAATATCATTTTTCCTTTTCTTTGGGAGGCAATAAGGGTACATTACCTAAAAGAAAATTGTCCTAGGGTCCACATTCAGATCAGCACGATATCGCCCACCTCAATGTGGGCATATAAGGGAGAGATATGCTCGTTTGGCGACATCCCCAAACAATAGGGATGTAGCGAACCGCCGACAATGTGTTCGCGAACGCCGTTCGCGAACACCGGCAAAAAATGCGAACAGTTCGCGAACTTCGAACATCCGAAAATCGTTCGATTCGAACGATCGAAGGATTTTAATCGTTCGATCGAACGATTTCCGTTCGAATCGAACGATCGAAGCCATTGGATCGAATGATTTCATTCAATCCAATGGCTTCGATCGTTCGATTCGAACGAAAATCGTTCGATTTTAGCGATCGAATGGTCGAACGATTTTGACGCGAACGTCGCGCGACGTTCGCGAACTTGCGGCGGACGCGAACAGTCGAAGTTCGCGCGAACTAGTTCGCCGGCGAACAGTTCGCTACATCCCTACCAAACAAGCAGATCTCTTGATCTAGGCCATGTATGGCCAGCTTTAGGCATAATACTTGGCCCATTGGTATGCTTCTTATAAGATGTTTAGGGTGAGAGGAAGTAGCTCGCAGTAAGGTGTTAGCAGCACATTATTGAAGTTATATAGATATGTTGTCATATTATTTCCCACATTTGCCAGGCTAATAGCTAGAAAGATAATTTTGGTGTCATGACATTCATGAGTAAATGTAAATTCAGATTGTTAGTATTAAGAAACTCCACAAATCACCCTTACAAATAAGGAGCAAATCCTCTATGTAGCGTCCATAGAAATGAATACATTTTTGAAAGGGTTATAGTCTCCATATATATATACATGTATTCCCACCAGCCCATGTATAGATTGGCGTAAAAGGGTGTGAATTTCGCCCCATCTTACGCCAGTTTTCCCTTGTTGTTGTAAGAAATATTGATTATCAAAGAGGAAAAAATAGTGGGTCAACAAAAACTTTATTGCTTCAAGTATGAAGTCTTTATGTTCATAATTACTATAACGATACAAATGGAATGATATAGCCTTTAAGGCTATATCATGCTGGATACAAGAGTATACGAGCAGACATTTATTGTGGTTCATTTGAAATCCTGACACCAATTCATATTATTCATAGTGCATAGTACCTGCCCACTATCTTTGATATATCCCGGCAAATGAAGGACAAGAGGTTGGAGATAATAGTCAATAAATTCGGAAAGGGGCTCATCTAGTAATTCCTGCCACTATGGGTCTACCCTTTAGGGGCCTATCCGGTTTATGAATTTATGGAAAGTGATGGAAGACAGCAACTACAGGATTGTTGACCCTCAGGAACTCACTAATTTGAGCTCTTAATACACCCATATCACAAAATGTATTCACTAATTCAAAGAGTATAGACTGAAAGTTTCTTACAGGGTTTGTATTCAATGGTCCAGTTGTCTTTCCTAATCAAACATATACATGGATTTATCCATGACAACAATTAGGCCCCATTTGTCAGCTCCCCTAATCACTATGGATTCGTCTCTTTTTAGATCTTTAAGTGCTTTCATTTCAAGAGATGTAAGGATAAGAAATGTACCTTCCAGAGTTAAATATTTATTACAGCTTGTGTTTTGCTGCTTCGTGTTTTTTTCCATAACACAGGCTTTTGATATAAATTATTTAATCCGTCCGAATTATATTTACGTTTGTGGATTGGTGAAGGATATAGTCAAGGTGTAAAATATAACTGGGCCAATGTAGTGACCCTTGAGAATTTGGGGTTAGCAAATGACTTCAGCCCTCTTGCCGTAGCTACATCTACACCATTATGAAAATAAGACAAACAGCTTTAATTGTCAATAATACAATTCCATATGTTTATTATAACTGAAATGTAAAAAGAAAAAATGTCCTTGCAATTTTTATGTTTATGCCTAGATCCAAACAATAGCATTCATCTAATATTGCCTTGTGCTCATTCACTGGACAGATATGAATATTCCGTTGTGTTTCAGAGAAACCTTCATCCTTCAATTCAGTGAGCACATGGTTTTTAATTGTCTCTGAAAGGTATTTGCAATTGTAACGCCTCAGCTATAAGGTAGGTTTGGACTTTTTCTAAATAATACGCTCCGTGCAGTAGGTTGCCCTTGATCAGTTAAGATTGTAAACAATTCATTCTGTTTGATTTCTGGAGCATGACAGTCAGTTACATGTTCTAATTATGAATCTCTTCTAAAAGCTTAGAATGCATAAGCAGAAATTTACAACTGAAAAGGGAAACATGCAGCTCCTGTATTAAATGAATATAATACTGGTAGAGTACAGGAACATTACTTTAACATGCTGCCAATAGATATGAAAGCTCTATCATAATATTGTCCTTGATTCTTTCCAGTAAATCACACAATCACACAACTCACAGGATGTTAACAATGAATATAGAAAACCAGTCTGTGTTTACTAATATCTACTACATAATGGGAATATAATTGGAATATTACCATGTTTATGGAGAAAACAGAGTAAAGAAATCTTCTGTTATAAGTGTGGTATCTGTTATCTGGAAATCTGTTATCCAGAAAGCTCCAAATGACAGCGTATGTATCCCATAGACATCATTTTATCCAAATAATTTACATATGTAAAAATGCTTTCCCTTTTCTTCATAATAATAAAACAGCACCAACTAATGGTGGCCATACACAATAAGATCTGCTCGTTTGGCAAGGTTGTCCAATATTGGGTTAATCCGATTTCATGATCACCAACGGGTTGTAGGACCGCATCAACTAGCAGATGCAATCCTTGATTGCCAAGAAAAATCAAGCCTTCCCAATCGATATCTGGACGATTTTTGGCCTGTTATCGATCTGGGGGGAACCTTTGGAAGCCCCCATACACGGGCCACCTTAAGATATAATTAATCCTTATTGGAAGCAAAACCAACCTTTTGGGTTTAAATATGGTTTAAATTATTTTTTAGTAGACTTAAGGAGTACATATCCAAATTATGGGAAGATCTATTGTCCATAAAAAAACAGGTCCCGAGCATACTGGATAACAGGTCTCATATCTGTGCCAACAAAAAGATTCGAGAGGGTCAGCCAGTGGCAGGAGATGCAAGTACTAGGGTGCAATAGCACACCCTTTAGGTTAGGGCCAGACAGGTCTGAAATCAGCTAGCTGAAATACGCTGAAATAAGCCTCCTCTCTTTTTCACATTCTGAAGTGTTGAATCAGCTCCTGTACAAACAGACTTGGCGGATTTCAGTGAAGAACTGCATTTTGAGCCTAAATCCGCAGGGTCTGCTTGCACAGGAGTCGATTCAACACTTTGGAATGAGAAAAAGAGAGGAGGCTACTGCCCCCGGTAGGGGCTACAATCAGTCAGCGTATTTCAGCTAGCTGATTTCAGACCCATGAGGCCCTGGCCTTATTGCTTATTTAGGGTCTGGTTGCATACTGCACCTAGTGCTGGATTGAAAGTCTGGTGCAAAGCACAGCCCTAGTGGGCAAAATTCAGCCCTGTTACTACTGCCTGCCATAGGGCAAGCAGTAAGTATTGGCTTTGGTACAGCCCACACTCACCAGCAGCAACGTATTTAGGAGTATTAACAGCACCCCCAACCTACGGAAGTGATGGCATACGCATGGCTGAGCATGACATCACATCCGGCATACAGTGCAGCCGGCTTTATACCTCTCACCCCTCAAGCTCTCCAGCGGCAGTAATGGAACGTTTTTAGCAAACAAATGTATCTGTTATTATGGCACACAAGGGACTCCCCCTTGGATGCCTATCAATAAATACGTCCCTGCTCACCAGCACTTTCTAGAGGACAGCTGGAGAACAGAACGGCTATGTGCTAAATATGGAACACAGAGGCCTGTGTGAGATTTATTAATACAGACTCATGGGGCATACACAGGTCTCTGTGGTCTATTTTGAAGTGCAAAGACCTGCAGCGATTCAGAATAATACAGAACAAGGTGCAAACTGTGAAAAACACGATGCCCTGCCTACAGATGTGATTGACCGTATTAATAACTTGCAGAAGCAGCAATAGGGAAATCCATATTTTATCCTTTACCTGCCACTGATCTAGCTTAAGTCTAGCATTCCCTCTATGTGCCTGCAAGAGAAATTCACATCAATTTGCCATTTTATGACTGTTATCTGTCACATTTGCATTGGAGCTCATTGATTCACTATTTGAACAATTCTTTTTTCATTTTAGTGCAGACTAGTAAACCCCCCTCCCCATTATCTGCCTATGAAAACAATAATTGAATAAAAAGTCACTGCCTGCAGTTGTTGGAATCCATTGATATGGCTGATCTGAAGAACAGTTTATTGTATTTATGTTGGGAAACATGGAATTCATTACATTACATTGCCAACATCTGACTGATTTTATTGTATTTTTTTTCTAAGCTAAAAGTCTTCTTCAAAGACAATGATGTGATTTTCCAAACAAGCAAGCAGGATTAATAACATATGACATTTTTCAGCTAGAATGTAACATTGTGCTAAAAATGAAGAAGAAACTGCAGCTGCTGTTAATGATTCTATTAATGATTATTGGAATCAGTGCAAATCCCTGAGCATATTATACGCTATAATGCAAGGCGGATGTGAGGCCACAAAGGAATTATAAGAAAAAGTGGTACATACTCTGGAGGGAATTTTCTAGAAGGGAGCAGTCTTATGTTTTTAAAGGGAAATGATAACCCTGAAAAATATTACATGAATCAGTCCATCTGTAAAACACTGTTTCATAAAAATGCAGCCTCTTCATTAAATATACTTTTTCTAGTAGAATGTGCGATTGGAAAATCCCAAATAGAAAAACTTCAATTTGAAGTTGTAAAGTTCCTCCCTCTGTCTCATATGAGGCACTGTGCTCACACACAAACCTATAGCACACATACATGCTAATTTTCTTCAGCCAATGAACTGACAGAACCCACAGTTACAGTATAATTTCCATAACAAAATGGTGGCAGAAGATAATAGATGTTAAAGGGCCATATTTATTGATATATAAACACCAATTTTTATAAGATTCATTAAAGGAGAAGGAAAGGTTAAAATTAAGTAAGTTTTATCATATAGGTCTATATAAATATACCAGTAAACCCTTAAAGTAATGCTTCTATGAGTCCTCTGTCAAAAGAAACACAGCAATTTTTTCCCTTCTATTGAGTAAACATGGGCTTCTCTATCAGACTTCCTTTTTTCAGCATAAACATCCAGGGCGAGGGCTTGAGCATGCTCAGTTTTCTCCTCTCTCCCTCTCCTCCTCCCTTTTCTCCGCTCCCTGCTGTAATTTGAGCCTAGAGATATAAGTGAGTAGTAAACCCTGCTCCACTGCACTGCTCAGCCAAACTTTAGTCAGTTCTTGCTGGACTACAAACCCCAGTATAATGTAACATATAATAAAGGTTGAGGCATGCTGAGAGCTGTAGTCCAGCAACATCAGGGTTGTATTTTTAAAGTAATATTGCACAATAAGACTTTTCCACTAATCTCCACAGCCAATGACTTTTAAAATGCAGTAAATCCTCCAATGAGAATCCCAGCTGACCTGTATCAATCTGGCTCCCTTTTCTTTGTTCCTGCAACTGGAGTTGGAAGCCCAGCACTGAACAAGTCTGTCCTTTATCCCCATGTCTGATTCCAGTGTAATATAATGGGTGAACAAATGATTATATAATTATCTTTATTTGTGAGATAACAGCAAGAACACCAACGTTGCTGGGAATCAACTTTCTCATTGGTCAGGTCTTTTGTCGTTATAATACATTTTTGATCAGTAGAATTCTTCTTGGTGAATTTTCTAACATCTATAATTAATGACTTAACTAGTGGCCAGGTCCCCCAGCAAAAAAATCTTCAAAGGGGCCCAGTGCACAGAGATCCCACTCACCCCTGCCTGCCCATCCCCCCCACCTCCCTCCCACCCAGTCCCCACATCTACCAGCATCTTAAAGGAGAACTAAAACCCCCCTACAGTGACGACACCTTTATAGTGACGACACTGAAAGATGCTGTTAACCCCCACAGACCATATGACAGAACCATTTATTTGCAACACCGTTGAAAGGGAACTGTACACATACTCTGTTACTATTCCCACTGCATCTGGATTTGCGATTAAGCTCCTCCCCCAACAGTTTATTTGGATTGGAAAATTCTGTTTTCAAACATCTTCACCTTAAAATCCCCCAGTTCTGCAGCACAGCGAAATGTTCCAGAGGCTTCACAAATAACAGTAACAATGCCTTAATGGTGTCCAAGGGCTGTGTGAGTTATTTACTTCTACTCTATTTAGATGATGAGATTGACCTTTGGAATTCTGAACGTTATAAATAGACCATACTGTTCAGGTTTATTAATCTATGATTGAATAGTGAAAGACAGCTTTGTGAACAAGGCTTGGCAGGTGAACATGCATTCAAATCTGTTCCAAAGTAACAAATATATTATAATTTATGTATGAGCACAAGGTAGATTTTCTCTGAACACTGACATTGCAAATTAGACACCTAAGGCCATACATTTGAGAACAGTTTTATGAAAAAATTATAGTATCTTTAAAAGTTATGGATTTTGAAAACAATGCTTTTTTTCTAAATTGAGCCGTAAAAGGGGACTTTCATTTCTAATAAATGAAAAATGATTGCTTGGTAAATCGAATCAATCAGGCCATCAGGGGGACAATCCAATCCTCGTCAATGTAGCAAGGAAACTCCCATTAAAAAACTTTTGAATCAAGAAGCTGTAATGCGAATAATAACTTATGGCAATATGTTTTAATCAACACTTGAATCCAAATAAACCTGAAAGGCCAGTGTCAGGCTGGGCATTTGCAGCCAGAAAACAGCATTAGTTAAAACACCCCTCTCAACCCGTCCTTGCTTAATCCTGAAGGACACTTATCAGTGAAAGCCAGACTTCTGCTCAAAAGCAGTTGCTTGTTTCTGAGAGGTGGTCCACCTGTGACCACTGTGTGTGCTTTGGTTACAGCTTTTTTTTAATGATTAATGTGATTAACTAAGGCATGGGGCCGTTTCCTTGGGCAGTCCCATGGTTTGCCCTATGTACCTGCCAAGTTCCACCATCATGGCTCTTGTTCTCCTTTCTTATCTAGGTCAGAGCAAGTGGAGGCTTGGAGGCCAGAGGACTCTAAAATAATCTGGGGTCATCTATCTAATATGACATAGAGGCCTATTAATCAAAGGTCGAATTTTGGCGGTTTTAGAGGTTTTTGAAACCACAACTAAACGTACTTTCTCTAAAACCACAAATGTCATGAAATGTATTTAAAGATCCAAATAAAAAAGTACAAACGGAAACTGATTCTGAAAGATCTAAAAGTCTGCATTGATTAAAAATTGTCCAATAGAATCAGCGCAGCTCCCATTGACTTCTATAGGACCGAAACAACTTTTATCTGGTAAGTTTTGTATTAGAGGTTTTTGTGTTTTTCAAAATTGATAAACCTCTACTTTTTAGAGTTTTTTTTTTTTTTTAAAAAAAAAAGGAAAATGAATAATTTTTAGAGATTTGTGGGGAAAAATTGAAATTGGATTGTTAATAAATCAGCCCGTAGGGTTATTGATAGTGATGAGCGAATCTGTCCCATTTTGCTGAAAAATAATTAAAAAAATAAAAAAATATTTTTTTTTGTTAGTAGTTTTAGCGATTTTAGTCCATGATTTTCAGTCACTACAGTAATTTTTCTTGAAAAAAATCGGAGCAACAAATGTCATGACAAAATTGAATGACAATTTGAATCATGTGATTAATACCCCAGAAAACAGGAAAAAATGTGGTTTAATAAATGGGCGCCTAACTTTCACCCATTGATAAATACACTTTTAAAAAGGGAGTGAATTTTTCTGTGATCAGCTCTAATCTCACATTTTGATAAATCTGCCCCTAAGTCTTCCAAGTTCTTTATCATGTTGGTCCATATACAGGTATAGGGCCTATTAAGGTCAAGTAGAAGGCACTGTTTTATTATTACAGAGAAAAAAGAAAAATATATTTAAAAATTGGAGTTTTCCCATTATTCGGAGCTTTCTGGGCAGCAGGTTTCCAGATAATAAGTCCCATATTTGTACTGTATATATAAGCTCAAAAAGAAATATTTTTTGGTTGGTTTTGAATCCAGTTTTGGGATAATAAACAGGAATATATCCTTAAAATGGTAGTTGTTAAATGTATTAATAATTTGGCAGCCAAATTGAAGCATTCTTTTTAATGCTTGGTCCTGCCAATACATCCTGATCACATGCCTTCTGGAACTAGGTGAAAATTTACTGTTAGATAGACAAAACATGGCCTAATATGTAACTTCGATGGCCATGTGAGGTTCATACAGTTTGTGGGTAATATCTTTTTGCTTTCTACAGCTACTCTTCTTGACCGTTCTTTCCTCTGTGGACTAATGGTGACCTTGGCATGTTCATACCAGCAGCCCTGTCTGTGCCATTAACCTTATTATGTCAGTTGTAGGGAAATCTGATGCAGCTGACAATGCTTTGAGTAATTATTTACTCTGAAGAAAGGCATCGTTGTTGCCATTTTTATGTCAATCAACTGATCTTCCTCAGTCTTTAAACTTGAAAAATGATTTGACATCCCGGATAAAAATGCTGTAATATTTTTTTATTTTATGAATTGGTCCAGACTGTGCTAAAAGTATTTTAACACATAGACAAAGGTGCCCAATTTGCATCTGTAGAGTTCACTGAGAACTCAGTAACTTCTTGGATACCCAGAACATAAATTTTATGGGGTTCGGGGGGGATTAAGGTAAAGTAAGAAGAAGCAACCATGAGGGTCACTGCTGAAAAGCAGCTAAGGGCTACTAGACATTGGGCAAACATTACTCTATTTGCTACATTGCACCATATCTTATTGTTTTCATATTTCAAATGTCTTTCATATTTAGAATTATATATATATATATATATATATATATATATATATATATATATATATATATATATATATATAAATAAAATAATTTTTAACACATCATGATTAAAATCCAAGTCCACAATCATTTTACTCTTTTTTTCTATCACCAATCAATATTTGACTTTTTTTTAATGTCATCCATCCTTCACTATTCATATGCTTCAGCCATCAAGTCTTCTTTCTCTGCTTTAATATAATGCAAGAAATTCCAGTTAATAGGATTCTGTCAAACATCAACTGTCAAAAATGATGACTAGCTTAAGAATTTATTTCTAGAGTTTATAATGATATTCTAACTTCTTATTATTAGGAAATACAAAACAAGTGGCAGTATTGTCATAATCAAACCGAGAACGACAAGGTATTCTGTGGACTAATGACAAAGAGGAGATTCCTTCAAAGAAGCATGAAATGCAGAGGGTATCCAACCTTATAGAGGTGCTGAATAAGCATTGATATTCAAATGATTTTAACTTGATTTTTAGAGTATGGATTCTAACATTGGTAGGAATATTAATACAGATGGAGAGGTCATTTGACATATTTGCTACGCAAAGTACGATGTGCGTGTCACCTGCCTCAATAAAGTTTGCCACATCTGTGTGTATTTATATTTTTTGTGTTTCACACAACAATTCCCAGCATCTCTCCCAATCCACTGCTGTCATCATGGTTATTCGCTGCAATGTGACATAAGGACTAGAAGATATAGTGACATACAGTCCAGTAAAAGGTGAAAAATCTGTACCGGAAATAGTAGATGCAGGGACCTATCGGGTTAATGCTCCCCTATTGCTTTAAATGTCTAAACGTCCTTGTTCTCTAGTTGCTGGGCAAAAGCCAAAAGCTTATTAGAATAATGTGTACAGTGTATCATTGGCCCAGAGGCTGATGACAAGTTCTTGCCACACTTCTGTATGATGCTGGGCAGAGGGTGGAGCTTCTTCTTCCCCTGCCACTTAAGGAAGGAGTGGATTTGTATATGCAGGGAGCCTGGAGCTTAGGCCCCAGTAAAGGGAAGGCCCCAGTGTCAGACTGAGCCGGTGGGACACCCAGGAAAAAAGCCGGTGCACCCCACCGGACCAGACCCACCAGACACAGCCAGCGCTATTGACCTTACCTCCCCTGCATTGGGCAAGAATGATATTTAGCTTTATGCTAACCCATAAAAAAAGCCATGCATCTAATGGATATTTATTGTGACGGTGTATCTTCCAGAAAGTTTATTTTTCAGCTGAAGTGTTAAAAGTGAGATGCAGTTTTAGGAGGGCTGTACATTCACATATTTAAATATGTATATACAGCTGCTGAACACACTGGGGTTTAAACAAATAGTTATGGTCTAGTATAGGCTGATCTGATCCCATATCTAGAAGGATATTGATCCTGTCAATTTGTGAGCGGCATTAGGTAATCCATCTTCCATCCACAGAAACAGTTGAAATATAGAGGGTATTTTTTTCCCGGGATAGAAGTTTTGCACACACCAAATTGGATGGAATGTGGCCACAAAAAAGGTAACGTGTCAATCCACTCACATTATGGTTGCATATAAGTAGGTCTCTATTAATTAATGCAATAAAAGTTGCAAGGTAGGTCAAACAACCAATCAGCAGGTAGCATTTGCTGCTCACCTGTTTAAAAGCAAACTTTCCATTGGTTGCTATGGTTTGCTACGCTTAGGCAAACTTTGTGTCTTTTGTTACATATTAATCTGCATTTAGAGGCTTTGGAGATGTATTTAAATCTATGACTTATTGGGAGTTTCATGTTAGATAGTTACGATTTTAAAGAGTTTGTGACAGGCTCCCTTCACCCTAACCAGGTTCAGTTTTCTATTTATATATTAATAAACGTCATACTGGCCCTTTAATGCTCTATTATAATGATAATGTTGTATTCTCAGTCTAAAAGCCAGTTGGGATTGTTAAAGTTTTTTCTTTGTACCAGTTTATTAACTAACAACTGGTCGTTTTCTCTTAATTTTCTTTATCTATCATTGATTTGGATATGCCGGATTTAGATTGAACATACATGGCAGATAGATGTATGTCCCACCAATAATAGCAGTTACTAATAAGAAACTTCTAAGTAATTTCTAAAATGACAATACTATTCATTTGTGCTGTATTTTTTCATGTAACTATAGAATGCTGGGTTTCTGTTCCAGGCAAATGTGTGATATGATTGCCACCTCTGTGTGTGTCTGGCAGGGAGTCTCAGTGGGAGTGTAGGGTGTGCTACTTGTAGCTAATCAAGTCATCCAGCCAATATATTCATCCACTTTATTTTCCTTCCACCAAACTGCCAATTTGTGTAATTTAATATGTGCCAGAAGCTTGCTGTAATGAACAACTACTTGTTTTTAGTGCCTATGTGTCTGAACTGGTTCACTGTCTTTATCTCATTTTTCATCTAGGCCTGTCAGCTGATGTAAGGTTGTCTCTGTGCTGTTTCTTCAATGATATACAATGATATATACATTTAAGTCACTTGATGCTTAACAATCTTTGGAACAATGTGTGTGACTTTTTTTTTCCTGCTGCTTTGAGTGAAATGCTTTCAGTTGCATGGTTTCTGAGTCTATAAACATCTGGTCTATTTTAGCCTCTTATGCATATATACAGTATATTCTGGGTGACTAACATTCCCATTAACAATCTTAGGGGCAGATTCACTAACTTCGAGTGAAGAATTCGAATGAAAAAAACTTCGAATTTCGAAGTTTTTTTTGGGTACTTCGACCATCGAATTGGTTAAATTCGTTCGAATTCGTTCGAAGTCGAACGAAATCGAACGATTCGAAGTAAAAATCGTTCGACTATTCGACCATTCGATAGTCGAAGTACTTACCCTTTAAAAAAAACTTCGACCCCCTAGTTCGGCAGATAAAACCTACCGAAGTCAATGTTAGCCTATGGGGAAGGTCCCCATAGGCTTGCTAAGCTTTTTTTGATCGAAGGATTTTCCTTCGATCGTTTGATTAAAATCGTTCGATTCGAACGATTTAATCGTTCGATCGAACAAAAAATCCTTCGATCGTTCGATCTAATGTTTAGCGCTAAATCCTTCGACTTCGATATTCGAAGTCGAAGGATTTCAATTCGAGGGTCGAATTTCGAAGTATTTTTAACTTCGAAATTCGACCCTTAGTGAATCTGCCCCTTAATGTCTCTGCTGTCTCTAAACTTCTTTCACTAACATTCTCCATTTGCTCACCTCTGTTCTCTGATTCCCTCTCACACCAATGGTAACTCACTTTATAGTATTTTGTCCTCCTTTTCCAACTTTACTAACTCATCTTTCCCCCTCTCTGATCACAATCTGGCCACATTTTAACTTAGATCCCTCTGCACCTCGCTAAAAATGCAAATACCTTTCTCTGCAAAACCTAGACATGCCACGTGTCTATTCTCCATCTCTCTTGTTTTCAGATGTTTAAGAACTGAAAGACTACATACATTTCATGTCCTAATTTGGCTACCTCTGACTATTATAACACACCCACCACTGTCAAGTGCCAAATCATTAGACCCATTAAGCTCCAATCTTAGTGATCCCATTTTTTTCAAACCTCTCTACAATACCTTCTCCTGTCTAATTAAAGTCTTAACCCTGGGGTGCCCAAAAGGAAGATCGGGATCTACCAGTAGACCTTTAGCTGGTGATCAGTCGATCTCAAGACACTGTCAACAAAAAGCTTGTCTAAATCACCCTCCTATTTCATTCTTTTCATTCAGATATTTATTTCGAAAAGGTTACATAAGTAAAGGGTGTTTGTTAAATATAACATTAGTCATTTTCTCATGAATCAATATTTAAGTAATATTTTCCATGAAACAGAATGCTTACAATGCTTTTATTGATGTAGATCAAAAGGGGACAACATCACTAAAAGTAGACCTCACATTAGTAAATTACGGGCACTCCTGTCTTAACCCATGTATGCAATGTTTCCCTCTGAATCTTTCCTTTGCACTCTTTGCAATATTTGCACTCATCACTCCTAATTTAAAAAAAAGTCTTTTGATCCATCCAGTATTGGTAACATTAGTCCCATCTCTCTTCTTCACTACTTAAGCACTTAGCAAAAAAACACTTCTCACTACTAATACTACCTGACCTCTTAGCTGCTTTTAACAATGTTGATCACCCTCGCCTCTTATCAGTCTCTCTATTATCTTGGCCTTTATGACACTGTCTAAAATTGCACTTATACTTCAATGTACAGGTATGGGATCCATTATCCGGAAACCTGTTATCCAGAAAGCTCGGGAATATGGAGGCCACCTTCCAATTTTATTCAAATAATCCAAATTTTTAAAAATGATTATCTTTTTCTCTGTAATAATAAAACAGTACATTGTACTTGATCCAAACTACGGTATAATCAATCAATCAATTGGGGGCAAAATCAGCCTATTGGTTTATTTAAAGATTTACATGATTTTCTAGTACACTTAAGGTATGGAAAGATCTGTTATCTGAAAAACCCCAGGTCCCAAGCATTCTGGATAACAGGTCCCATACCTGTAGCATCATATAATCCCTTACCCTTCTCTATTTGGGATTTCCAAGCCTCTGTTCTATTCCCCTTATTATTATTATTATTATTTCTGTATAATTTATCCACCCTGGCAAACCAATTAATTCATATGGTTTCTATATCATCTCTATATTAACAATAATTAGATTTATCTTTCCTCTGCTAATCTCATCCAACATCCATAACATCCCAGAAGTGTCTTTTACCATTAACAACTCCATTATCACCCCAATCTCCAGATGACTTAAGGTTATACTGGATTCTGCTCTGTCCTTCACTCCTTTTATCCAGTTAATAAATATAATAATAAAGCTTTCACCTACGGAATATTCACAAAATATGATCATATATTGCCTAAGATGCCAACAAAATTCTGATTTACACTCTTCTCCTATCATATGGACCACTGTAACTTTCTGTTAGTTTGCCTTCCCCTCTAGAAAACTTTCCAGCCGTTTCCACCTCTCCAGCCCATAAAGAATGCTGTCATGCCTGGGTTATACACCTCAGAAACCTTTGCCATGTCACTCTGCCAGTCTTTATATTGGCTTCCACTACCTTTCAGGATACAATTTAAACTAATTACCTGATATTCAAAGCAATTCACAACTCTGCTCTATCCTGAAATATCTGAAATGAGCTTTACATACTTATCAAATTGCTTGCTAAGCTCTTCTACTGATCTACTCAACACCTCACTCCCTATCACTTCACATAATCACATTCAAGAGTTTGAAAGGGATACACCCCTTCTCTGAAATAACCTTTCATGTTCTGTCCATCTCTCCCTCTTTAGAGAAGCTGACCCTCAATTTGCCTAACAGAGCTCCAGTGTACACTATATGCTGCTGAATGCAATGTTCAATGACACATCTGTTGTGTGTCTCTTAACCCCTTCCTTTTGTGCAGGGTGCTCTTTATTTCTTGTTATCAGTTATCGGTTGTATTTTTGTATGTCATTTGTATCTTCAATATACACACTGGTGTGCTATGCTATGGGATATGTTGGAGCTTTGTAAATATGTATTATTAATAATAATATTAATAATAAAATTTGAGGTTCTGAGTTCGATTTTGAGTTCGATTCAGTTGTGGCACTATCTGTAACTAGTTTGTTTCTTCTCCCTGTGATTGCATTGGTCTCCTTTGGGCACTCCAGTTTCCTTCCACACTCCGAAAACTTACAGGAAGGTTAATTGATTTGATAAAATTGGCTCTACTGTGTGTGAATGTGATAGGAACCTTAGGCTGCAAGCTCCACTGGGGCTGGGACTAATGTGAATGATGAATAATCTCTGAAAAACCCTGCAGAAATGTGTTGGTGCTATAAATACTAGAAAGTAAATGTTTTTTTAATGAAATAAAATAATAATTTTATGTATGGCACACGCCTTTCTTGGGTGGGTGGGGTTATAAATGGAAGTTTTTTAATGAAATAAAATAATCATTTTATGTATGGCACACGCCTTTCGTGGGTGGGTGGGGTTATAAATGGACGTTGCTTTTCTTTGTTTAAATGAATTAAACTAGTTTTGGACTAAGCATGGTCAGACAGTCAAAATACAAAACTGTGACTGGCAGAAGGAATTGGTAGCATTTAGGATAGGACCTGAAAATTATAGTTACTTCAACAGAGTTACTGTATGTGTATAATAGAACAATTGGAGATGACCTTTAAATTGTAATTTGACATTGATGTATTTTTAAGTTTAAATTGCAGAATGTCATTGTGATGAATACGATAAAGAAGAATTTAATGTATTCATTTTACTGATAAATGTGAATAATTCATATATGGAGCTTTAAACATAAGGAAAATAAACAATAAAAATAGCAATGGGAAAAAAACCCATTTGTATGCATTCACATATTCCCAGCTGCAAATTGTATTGAAGATCATTAAAATACAGTTACTCATAAGCCTTAAAAACAAGATGAAGAGTTCAAGGAGTGGAAGCCTTTCATAATTTATCATGAATAATCCGTGCCAGAACAAACTCGGCTTATTACAGAAGATCTTTTGCTACTGAACAAAACCATAAGCCTTTAGAGATTACTAGTTTTTGTTAGCAATCATGGGAAAGCTTAAGTGGTTAATGTGGTTTCACCGTAGTAAGAATATTTTGGTACTTTATTTGATTTGAATTTTCAAACATCAAAAAGGAAAATAAAAGTGACAACTTTATAGGAAGACGGAATTAGCATAAAGCAATCAGCACTGTGCTACAGGGATGTAACTTAATATACAGCACTTTAAAGTATGTATCTTAGCCACAAATTGGCTTTTATTTCAGGCTGTTTTATGCTTCCACAGGTCAATTTCAGCAACTTGATTCACACAAAAAGCGTTACATATGTTGTTATTGCTCACATGCTGACAATTCAGCTGATTCATTGGGGGAAATTTGCAAATGAATCCTATCAAATCAGATCTACAATATTTGTCTTAAAGGGGTTGTTCATCTTTGAGTTAACTTTTAGTATAATGCAGAGAGTGATATTCTGATACAATTAGCATTTTGGTTTTCATTTTTTATTATTTGTAGTTTTTGAGTTATTTAGCTTTTTATTCAGATGCTGTCCAGTTTGCTTTTTTGTCAATTTGGTTGCTAGGGTCCAAATTACCCTAGCAACTATACATTGATTTGAGACTGGAATATGAATAGGAGAGGAACTGAATATTGAGTTGGTAAGAAAAGAGCATTTGCTTTTAGATGGTCAGCGACCCCCATTTGAAAGCTGAAAAGAGTCAGAAGAAGGCAAATAATTCAAAAAGTATAAAAAAAATTTAAGATTTGCTGAGAATTGGCCATTCTAAAACATAATAAAAGTTAACTTGAAGTTTTTTACATACATTTTATCCAATCAAGATTTTTTCATTAGAATTTTGTGTAAAATAGGCATTTAAGTTTTTAAAATGTCTATTAGAAGTGGAAAATTACACAGATTGGAATTTTGACAGAGAGGCCTCTAAATGTGTCTTAATCATTTCAAATTATTGCATATAAACTGCCATAAAATTGATGAATCCTCCTTAAGAGTTAGTAGATAAATTGTTTATATGTATCACAAGCACATTAAGGGGGTTATTTATTAAAATCTGTATGTTAAAATCTTAAACATTTTTTTTCGAGATTTATTATATCCTGATGCTGCAAAGACCTAGAATCCGAAAATCTCAGACCTGTCATGGCCCTATATAAGTCAATGGGACAGCCTTCTTTCTCAATTTGAAGGTTTTTGGTCTGTGCTAGGTTTAGCCCAAAAATTCAACTTTTTCTGGGTTATC